>BSBK01000232.1:0-335000 GCA_027943335.1 Chamaecyparis obtusa
TGAACAAAGCGGGTTGTCATTTGTGTTTTGAACAGCACCGAGAGAGATTCCCTCTGTGAAATCAAGCGGGTTGTCATTTGTGTTTTCAACAGCACCGAGAGAGATTCCCTCCGCAAAATCACAGCTACAATTTCTGAGTACGTTGGGTTTATTTTTCTTTTGTCATTATTATTTAATCTGGTATTCAGCTGTTAGAGAGCTAAAATACCCAGAAATGAGGACATATCTGTGTTGAATTTATTGTTAGTGGCTTTGGTTATTTAGAATGCTTCCCCACAATATTTAATAGGATGCATTTGGTTTTCAAAGCTTTCATTGACTTGGATTCAAGATTCTGAGACTTTCACATGCCTTGCTTCAGTTGTTTTCGCAAACAAATCACGTGCCTTTTGTATGCTTCCACATTTTATATACATGTCCATCAGGGTAGTCACCACCACTATATTTGACAAAAACCCATCTTCAATTACTTTTTGGTGAATTTCCCTACCCTGTTCTAAAGATCCCATTTTGGCATATGCTTGAAGAATGCTGGCAAAAGTGGTTGAGTTTGGTTTTATACCTCCCAATTGCATTTGTTTAAAAACCTCCAACAATTTTTAAACAAATGCAATTGGGAGGTATAAAACCAAACTATAACAATCCACCCTTGCTTGGATAGATCACTCACTGCTATACATTAGCATTCAACTCACGGTAATTTCCCACAGTTTATCCTGTGATCACACTGTTTTCCACAAAACTTTGCATATGCAATGTCAGTACTTCATAATACAAGTTAGTTATTGTCATCCCATGAATATTAGGCCTTCTATGTTCATGGGATGATCTTCATTATCTCTAAAACTCTACTGCAATGACAAGTCTAGACAAAAGAATGACTATTTCAGCAGTGACTGGCGCGACAGCAGTCTCAATATAATAGTAAACTCATTCAATAACAAGAATAATTGAATAATCAAACCAAATGATTTGAGACTTAAAAGATCAAGGAACTTGCAGAAATTAAAGTTTATTGCTCACTGTTTCCTTCACCAGTCCATACACCCGCGCAACAGCAAATTCAAAGTAAACTCATTCAAAACGGTTTAGAATGGATGAAAGAAATCCTTCTAACTCATGTATGTGTTAGTTCAAACAAACTAAGACTTCCAAGATAAATGGAGTTGCAAAAACTAAGAGTTTTATATTTCTTACTGTTGCAGTCCGTATATATCTCCCTTCTTTGTTGTAACATAGATATATATAAGATTCTTTATAACTTCTCAAAAACTAATCCAACCAATTTTCATCGGTTGGAGCTTAGTTTGAGCCTAACTAAATCCTAAATACTAACTCCCTCCATTGTTAGCTAACCGTTGGATTTTGAAAATTCAAAAATTCCAACTTATAATTAATTGAATTATTTAATCCAAAGACCACTAAACTCACTAACTTTGATCTCTTATGATCATTAAACTTTCCAAAAGACTTAAACTTCCACACTAGCCTATTCTAGATTCTTAGAAAATTATTGAACTTTGGACAATCTCAGTCCATTGTAAACAAGCTTTTAGTCCTAATAAGGACATCATTACAAACTCATTGAAGTATTGCATTATTTTAATAACATTAAAGGTGCTAAGATCCTCCAATTGACCTGTTGACCCTGTTTATGTATTCCATCCCTCTGATTTGTCCTGAAAGTCTGTATAATCTCCGTCTCCAAATTGGTTGTGTGAGGTTTTCCGGCACCAGTTCGCCAATGGAATAGAAGTTGTTCTTCCTATATCAATGGAAATCCTAGCTCTACAACTTCTAACATTAATTGAAGTAGAGGAAGATGGTGCGATGAATGTCATATTAGTAAAATTGTTGAATCTACAAGAAGCTTATGAGAATGCTTATAATGCCTTGACACATCACCAAAGAATAGTATAATGTGGGTTTGACAAGAGGTATGCAATCCCCCTCTTAAGAAAAATGATATGATTTTGAAGTACAATGAAAGAGCAGCCAATCCAAGTCAACATACAAAGTTTGATGCCTTATGGGAGGGTCCTTTTTATATTTCTCGCTACAAAGAAAATTATGTTTTTGAGTTGGAAAACATGGAAGGTAATCCTTTTGAGATATTGATAAATAGGATCCATCTTAAACATTTCTATTAATAGTTTATCCTTCCTTCTTGTACATAGTAGGTTATTTATGCTTTAAGCTCAATAAGTATCATGAGGTACATTTTCTTTGTTGTTAGTCTCTAGTTTTCTTAAGGTTTGAGCCCATGTTTTACCCCGTGCATAGCATTGTTTGTTGTCCAACACATTTTAAAATGATCACCCCCCTATTATTGTATCACTTCCTCCTTGTTCCTCATTCAAGTGGCAATTACACAAGGGACAATCACTGTGAGATGTCCTCATTTGTGACAAGGACAGTCACACATGAGGACATCTCACAGTGACTATCCCTTGTGTAATTGCCACTTGAATGTATTGCTATTCAACCACATTTATGGGCCCGTTTGGACCACGACACACAGTAGCATCTACAGAGAAGAATATCCCAGGTGTAACAAGTTGTAAGAATATACCAACAGTTCTAAGAAGTTCCCTAGCATGTAGTAGCATCTACAGAGAAGAATATACAACATGAGGGCAGCCACTGTAAAGACAACATGATAATGTACACTCATTGTATGTGTACATTATCATGTTGTCTTTACAGTGACTGACCTCATTCAAGTGGCAATTACACAAGGGACAGTCACTGTGAGATGTCCTCATTTGTGACAAGGACAGTCACACATGAGGATATCTCACAGTGACTATCCCTTGTGTAATTGCCACTTGAATGTATTGCTATTCAACCACATTTATGGGCCCGTTTGGACCACGGCATACAGTAGCATCTACAAAGAAGAATATCCCAGGTGTAACAAGTTGTAAGAATATACCAACAGTTCTAAGAAGTTCCCTAGCACATAGTAGCATCTTCTAATTGTCTATACCACTTCACAAGGTATTGTTTGCACACATTGTTTTTGGTTCTTTTGATGACCCTTGTTTTGAAATTGCTATTAGGCCTTGTAGCTTATATGTTTTGATTGCTGGAGAGCTTCTAAAGCTAAGCAAGAAGACCATTGCATGAGTTATAGCCACGCACTCAGGTTTGAAAATTGTATATTTTTTAATCTAATGTATATTTTAACTAGACTTTTAGCTTATTTTTGCTGTATATTTTAATCTAAAGGGAATCATGGATGTGAACTTGAAAGAATTTTGTACTTAGTTCTTATGGAGAGAATAGTAGTAGTTTATGGTCTAATATCAAATAGAGTTTTCCAATTACAGAAAGTTAATGAATTCTAATAGCTTATATGTTTTGATTGCTGGAGAGCTTCTAGAGCTAAGCAAGAAGACCATTGCACGAGTTATAGCCGCGCGCTCAGGTTTGAAAATTGTATATATTTTAATCTAATGTATATTTTAATCCTTTTGCCATGTCATGTAATATGTCTTGCCTTGTAGCTTATATGTTTTGAAATTGCTGTTAGGCCTTGTAGCTTATATGTTTTGATTGCTAGAGAGCTTCTAGAGCTAAGCAAGAAGACCATTGCACTAGTCGTAGCTGCGCGCTCAGGCATGAAAATTGTATATTTTTTAATCTAATGTATATTTTAACTAGACTTTTAAAATATTAAAGGATTTAACTAGGTCTAAGAAGATTTGTGTACTTTTGACAATTTTGCTTAGTCAGTGAAAGTTGTAGACCGAAGTTTTCATAGCCCAATTTTTGCTTCCTGCGAAGAACGATCATGTCAGATAATATAAGTGAAGAACAAAATAGGGAGACAATCGCTAGATTGTGGTCTAACTTGAAAAGAAAAGGTGATGGAAAATGTTATTGTCCCTGCAAAATTTGTAAGGGTTTAAACCGTAGAAGACTGCTAATCAAAACAGTTAAGAGACATTGTAGGGAGAATGGTCACATTGAAGGGGGGCATGACTATCATCCACTGGTAAGTTGTTCATTATATCATTTTAACAATTTATATACATATGAAATCACTTGATGATGAGTTGAAGATCATGGTTTATTTATGTTAATCAATTTTATATAGGTTGATCTCCCCAGGGAAGTACATGATATGGAGGAACATGGGGGTGCGAATATCCAAGGTGAAGATAATGATCCCATGGAAGATGATGATCATGCGCCAGAAAACACAATTGAAGATGATGGTATAAATACATTGATCCATGACACATTTAGTCCAAGCGGATCTGATCATGATGATGATGATAGCCTCGATGTACCTCTACTTGAGAAGGCATACGAGCCCCTATACAAAGACTCCCAAACAACTCTTCTCTCTGTTGTATTGTTGTTGTTGAACTTGAAGGTTATGAATGGTTTATCCAACATCACAATGTCATGTATGTTAAGGTATGTCATATATGTCTTTATAGTTAACAAAGGGTGAATAATGTACCACTAATATTGTTTATATTAACAACTTATATTTTTTGCTGTAGATTGATAGGTGAGTTTTTGTTACCACCATCAAATATTCTACCTCACTCATATCGAGAATTATCTGCTATTATGAAAGATATTGGAATGGAGTATCAAGCAATACATGCTTGTCCCAATGATCATATTATCTATTATAAAGAACATGAATTTGCAACACAATGCCCTGTATGTCATACGAGTAGATATCGAACAGATCGAATAACAAAAAAGGTGCCTCACAAGGTTCTTCGTTACATCCCCATTATTCCACGAATGCGACAATTATTCAGGTGTACTAGCTTGGCACAATTTATGGATTACCATGCACACAATAGAAGTTGAGATGACATTATTCGAATCCCTGCAGATGGTTTGGCATTTATGCACATAGAGGAAAAGTGGCAACACTTCAAAGAAGAACCTCGTAATCTCAGGCTTTCATTGGCAGCAGATGGTGTCAATCCATTTGGAGAGATGAGATCTATTTGCTCGGTGTGGCCTGTTTTTGTTATCAACAATAACATTCCTCCGTGGATGTCAATAAAGAGGGAGCACATTATGTTGGCAATGATTGTTCCAGTTATTTTATCATTTGATAGTTATTAATTTACATGTACTTACAAATCTTACAGTAAAATGGTCACAATAATTATGTAATGTTACTGTTCATTCAAGTAGGTAAATATCAAGTTAAAGATATGAATGTATATATTGAGCCTCTTATTGATGAGTTGGTGGAGTTATGGAACGGTGTCACTATGTATGACGTGTCTAGACCAATAGGACAAAGACAATTTCAATTCCATGCAATACTTGTATGGACAATACATGATGCCCCAGGGCTAACACATTTTTTGGGGTATGTTATAGTGAATTCAAGTTGCGCATGATAATTCTAATTATAAAAATCAACATATTTAATAAATCAATTATATCATTATCTTGTAGGTCTTCAAACAAAGGGAAAATTTTCATGTCTAGTTTGTGGTCCAAAGATGAAATCTCGTCATTCAAAAAGTTTAGGAAAGCAGGTGTTTGATGAGTACAGACACTTCCTCCACAGGAATCATAAGTATCGAAGTATGGAAAAACATCTTTTCAATGGGAAAGAAGAGACTACATCAAAGCCACGAAGAATGACACCTCGCCTATGGAAGTTGGAATATAATAGAATTAATTGTCGAGGTAATGTCGTTCCACCTAATGGTTTATGTTTGTAATTTATATATTTCTATTGTGATTTTTGTTTACTAATTATGTAATTGATGATCGTGAAGGTCGTCAAGGCACTACTGACAACCTTCCAAAGGGACTAAAAAGCTATCCCAGATAATTTAGTAGGTTGCCCTACTACAAGGACCTACAAATTGTGCATTTGTTTGATCTTATGCATATTGGAAAGAATATAACAGAGACATTGTGGAAAATACTGGATGGAAGGCGTGACAGAAAAAATTATCAAAATTTGTAATGACATTCATGAATCCAATCATGCACTGAAGAATTTCATTCACTCAAATAGCAATAGAGATCAGATTAATATAAGTGCCCTTCCTTGGTTATTAACGGAGCAGCAAAGTGATGCCATAAAAGAAGTCATACGAAAAATTTGATTTCCCACAGGATTTGCTGCGAACATAAGCAATCTCATATCAAAGAAAAGTGAATTTGGGCCAGGGCTCAAAACGCATGATTGGCATACTTTCATCAAGGTAAGTTATGTTCTTCTGTATTTACAATATATTCATAAACTACGTGTACTATTCATTATGTTATGTTAGAAAATAATGAAATGATTGGTTTATAATTACTGCAGTACATGCTACCTCTATCTCTCCCAGAGCACTTCAAAAATAACATCAAACAAGTGATATATGATCTTGGAAAATACATGAAGTAAGCAGTAATATCTGTTCAATTTGTTGTATATATTTATTATATTCGCGATTTGTTTTTCTTGCTATGTAATCTATTGTATATTATTTTGTAAAGTCTCGTATTTATATATTTTTTGTGACTTGAATCTCTTAATGTAGGTGGTTGTCATCTAAAGAAATCCATAAAGAAGATATAAACTATTGGAAGAGAAGAATTCCTCATTTACTGTGTGAAATGCAAAAGTGTCTACCTCCAACTTTTTTCAATGCACAAGAACACTACCTCATACACCAAGTTGAGGAGATTGAATTGTGTGGACCTGCACACACTAGGTCAATGTGGATGGTTGAGAGGCACTTGAAATCTTTGAAGGCTTTGGTTCGACAAAGAGCACATCCTGAGGGTTCTATGGTAGAGGGATACATGGTATACTAGACTATGGTGTACATTACTGAATATCTTCCTAAGTTTGCTTCAAATATCCATGTAGATCGCATTTGGGATCTCGACCCTTTTAAAAAATTCAAAGGGGAGTACTTGATGGGGAAAGGTAGATTGAGGAAAGTGACAGGTAATAAATTATAAGATGTTATTGTAATAAATTATTTCTTAATCTTCAAAATAAATCGGTTGTAAGTTGTCTATTTTTTTTTTGTACAGTTGCTTGAGAGTGGGATGCACTACATTTGTATATTGCAAACAATCTTGATTGGATGACGGTATGGATTGAACGATGTCAACATTCTGGTCACACATTAACATGGGAAGGTGTATCTTCATTGGTTAAAGAAGCTCATCGTAATGGAGATTCTAATGTTACGCAAAGGGAAATAGATTTAGCATATGGTTTAAGAGATTTCCAGGTACGTACAAAATTATTAATCACCCGTATGTTTATCAACTCACGATATAATAATTTTGACATGTTTCACATATTATTGTAGGTTAAACACCACAAGGGTATGTTCTGTAATGGTCAAAAATTTCGCATCAAAGTGTTGGATGACACGAAGAAAACTTGTGATTCTGGAATAACTGCAGTCTTTCAAGTGACTAATATTTCATCTAGAAATGACTTAGATCCTCAAGAGTCTAAAAATCAATACTATGGCATTTTGGATGATATACTTGAGTGCGACTTTAGTTCCTTCAAATTAGTACTCTTCGTTGTCAAATGGTACAGGCTACGACTTAATCCAAATGATCCTAATAGAACTGTTATTGAACATGATAATGGATTTACAATGGTTAATACAAGGTCGTTTGAGCCAGTTGGGGATGAGCCCTATGTTCTTCCAAGCCAATGTGAGCAGGTATTTTACTCAGAGGTTTCACATAAACCGGGTTGGTCATTTGTTGTTAGACATGAACCAAGAGGAAGGCCGATAAAGTATAATGCGATGGAAGAAGAAGATACCGAAGAAGTAGAAGATGATGTAGATGATGATCACGATCGACAATTATTGGATGATGTTCCTAAGACAAATTTTCATGAAGAAGAAGAAGAAGATGATGATGATGATGCTGCTACTGATGATGATGATGAAGATGATGTTGATGTTGATGATGATGATGTTGATGATGATGACAATGACGACAACGACGACGACGACGATGATGATGATGACGATGATGACGAGGATGATGATGATGATGATGATGATGATGATGATGATGATGATGATGAGGATGATGATGATGATGAAATTTAAAGGTATGCCATCAATCCTTAATGTATTTAATATTCATTTCTTGATAGAAATATATTTGTCTTAAATGGTTACATAGTTTATTCATTATCTATTTAAAAGCTACAAGTTTCAACTACAAATAGAATACTGCTAATCTAAATTAGCTATTAATCTAAATTAATTAAATAAAACTATTTAAAACACATATTGATGCATGAATGTATTGAGCCTTATTTTCTTTCAGGTCAAAAGCATTTGTAAGTGTTCTCACAACACCAACCAAGCATCTTCATAAGATCACTCTCCTTGATCCAAGCCAACTCCATAACCTATCAGAGTGCACACCAAATCCTTATGCCACCTTAGTGTTCTACATCTTTGGAATAATCCCAATGTCCCTCAATCCATCCAATGGATTCATCCAAGCAATCTAATCAACAAACTATCAAATGCTCACAATGCCTCAATAGGCTCCAAACTTGACTTCACCTTAACTAGGTGTTTCCTCCACCTCCACCACACACATCAAACAACTTCAAATAGCATGTACCCAAGCTTACTAAGCCCTCAACTCATCAGCTAATACAAAAACCCAGTTTTAGCCCTTCAGTAGGCCTACTTCCCTAGTAGGCTTATAATGTGAGCCTGATTTAAGTGTTATAATGTGTACGTTTTAATGTTTTTAATTTTTATGTGATGCTTATGATGGATGTGATTATGATTATGATGTGATTATGCTCATGATAATTGAATTACATTTGTAGGAAATTGAACCCCTTTCAAGAGCATCTCGCACAGTCTCATGGATCGACAGGTATAAGTCAATACACCTTATAGAAAGTCTATTTAATACACTTATCAATAGTAAGATTGATGTCTTCTAAGATCTCTCCCATTTGCAGGTACCAGCAAATAGGTATTTGTTAGAAGTGTCTTCCTCGAGTGAGGGAAATATAGGAATAGAAGAGGAAAGTGAGACATGCAGTTTATCTAGAATAGGGAGATTAACTAGAGGTCAAAGGACTAGAAGGAAATTCAATAAACACATGAAATTTTTCCTTGCTCAAGGGGGGTCATGTTCTTATGATGATGAGACGAAAGGCGACATCGAGGTGCCCTTGAGGTACCAACATCTACAGAAACATTGGGTACCCAAGGAACTTCCTCCAATAAACACTGATTTTTGTGTTAATGAGAGGATATATCGCATAGCACCATCATCATTACATGGTTTGGGCCTATTTTCTATGGATGGCATAAAGGTGTCTTACAACAAAGTTTCTGAATTGATGGAGTATGTTGGACCATGTTACGATTACAAAAGTTGGATGCATATTGTTCAATATAAAAAAAGTATGCGTAGGTATGCACTCTCGGCAAATTATATACAACAGCAAGACAATAATCAAAGTAAAAGTGTGGCTATATACATTGATGGAAGGCCAAAAGCAACAGGGAATATTGCGGGTTTTATAAATAGTACACGACCTGGGTCAACTATAAAGCAACCCAATTGCATATTTGAGGCGCGCGAGGGAAATCATGTATTCATCTGTGCGATAAAATCAATACGTGCAGGGGAAGAGCTGCTTATTGATTACAATTTGAACCGCATAGATACAAACGAGGCTACTATCATGGGGGTGGTACATACTATTAAACCAACTTCTAATCAATGACTCCAACATACCATTTAGTTATTAAATTTTTGGCTAACATTTTTATACTTGATCTTTGACACAGGGGCACAATATGGAGCAACTGCCCGAAGGTGATGGTGACGATATTCCTAGCTCATCTACACATGAGCAGGTAAAACTCATTGTAATTGTGCAAACTAGATAGAAGCAAAATGTTATTTTTTTTAATGTTATTTTCTTCATTGTTTTGGAGTAATTTTGATAATACTAATACTATTGTTGTCACAGAGGGCCGGTGGTCGGAGAGAGGGAAAGAAACCTGCAGTCCCTCAGGAGTCCCCCCTTGTGGACCCTTTTTTTATTGATTTAGCAGAGACTGATGACCCGATCGGTTCCATTAAAAAGATGCTAAAGAAAATTGGGAAAGAACTTCTACGTTAGGTATCCATACATCCTCAGACTCAGGAAATAAAAGACAGGGCAGCTGAGTTGTTGCGCACTTCTGAAAACTTTAAAGTAAGTATTAATGAAATTTTTAATTATTACAAGAGTTCAATAATGGTTTTTATGTTATGCTCTTTTATGACATTAATTAAAATATGGATGCATTGTCTTTACAGAGTTATTTGCGTAATTTTGAACCCCATTCCCATGATGAGGTCGGTACTGCAAGTGGTTCAGGTAGATCACATGTTCCATTCCCCACTTGTGTTTTCCACTGAATATATATAGGAATGATCATAATCATTGACAATACATGCTCGAACAATCTTTTTTTTTAATGCTCTAACAATCTTGTCCATGCTAGTCCACGCGTTCTATATTTATGCATGCTCTAACAATTTTATTCTTTAGCTCCTTTCCATGATGATATGACAACGCCGCCTCCATCCAGGATAGCCACAAATGTCTTGCCGACTGCCATGTCAACAACACACAGCCTAAATGCACCAACTATTGCACCATCTACTGGTACACAAATCCCTCTTTTTCTCTCTTTTGTTATGTGTTTAAGTGTTATGTGTTTACGATGTAGATCCCTTGATTGTGTTTGTGCCATGGGTGCTCTGCACCAATTTATTTCCCTTGAAGTATTATTTCTTGGAGGCATTTGATAATGGTTTTCATTTTTTGCAATAGGAGATGCAACAAGTCCCAATGCAACATCATTTCCTGGATGTTCCCGTGTTCCTAGTACGAGAACGGTGAAGGATTGCGTATTGATCATCAGCGACGATGAAGGCATTCCCTTAAAAGTAGCCAAAGTTCCAGGTACTTTAAAGTTATTATTATTCTATAGTGATATAATAGTAATTTAGTTTTTGATCACTCTTCATCGACTAATGATCCCATGATTATTTTGTAGGGAATGATATTTTTTGGCGAAAACTTGGTGACGAGTGTTTGCGGATATTCGGGCCCACCCTACGTACATGGTGGAACATCATATCCTAACTAAAACCCCAAACCACTATTTTGATTTCATATCATTGCTAGAATAGTTTTCCTTTTCATCAATTTCTTGAACTATATTAAAGGTAGCTTCTCTTCATTTATGAGTCTAACATATTTTTTTTTACTTAAAAGGTGGAATAACCAAGATAAAAAGTTGAAGGATGATCTTGTACATAGTATGACCCAGATTTTTGGACCTCGTGCATTCGAGAGAAACAAGCTCCTTGAAAGAGCTGGTTTATGTTTGAAGTATATTAGGGACCAGTACAGGAAATATTTAGAGGTTAACCCAAGGCACGAGCGTCCGCCCTGTGTTCTTGAGGCTGAGTGGCAGGCTTTGATTTTGGATGGAAAGTATAAAGCTGACATGAAAAAAGGAATTACACCAGTAGAGAATAGAGCAAGGTATGTGATACTTTTGAGAATGTAATTATGTACTAATTAACCTCTAAATTTTTCCTGTAATTATGTACTAATTAACCTCTAAATTTTTCCTGTACTGGTCTCTAACATATTTCAAACTTTTCATAGATTGCCTGACACATCAAAGGCAACAAAGGCAAGATTAGAAAAGCACGGGACACACAAGCTCGGCTCTGGTGGTTTTTCCAAACTTCAAGCACGAGTTGTAAGTATTAGTAAATGAAAACTTGTATCAATTTTTTTATATATTGCAAGGAAATTTTTTTTGATCAAACAATGCAAGTAAAATTCACCATACCAAGCAAAAATGTAGGGGTCAGAGTTCAATAGATGCCTCATAGAAGAGGACAAGAGAATTAGCTTCCAACAAGGCTATAGAGCCGTGGCTGAATGGCTATGAGCTGAAATCAGTGTGCAAGGTTCAAATAATGATGCATCTGAGCCACAGGTAAATAAGCTAAATGAAATTTATTTCAAATTGAATACTTTACCAATTAGTCTATTTGATGTTAAGTTCTAATATAAAGTGAGTATATCTATTTTAAGAAAGCAATGATAACAATGTGTAGGATATTGGAATGCAGCCTGACAATCCTTCTACACAATCTATGCATAATGAAGGTTCGCATGATGTGCATCCTAGTGGTGGAGGTATACATTTGCTATTAAATTTTTTATATGTAATTACAATTGGTGTTTGGATTAATGTAACATTTTGTATAGCAACTGTAGAGGATCGAGGGGTTGGTGCTCATGAGCATGTTGAGGTTGAGTCTAGACAAAATGATGTGGCTAGATCAGGTAATTAAAGAGCGCCACAGTTATGTTCTTTAAAATAATTAAATACTTGTAACAATTATAATTAAATATTTTAAATTTAACTCTTTTATTTGTTATTGTAGAGGACCCCCCTTTGCAGCAGCATAGGAATTTGAGATCATCAAGAATAGAGAACAAAACAACTGATGAGGGGGGTATTGATGATAACACTGATGCTCCTCTTAGAGCTTACATAGAAAAAAAAATTAGAAAGAGAAAAAAGAAATGATTGTCATCTAAATACCTTAATTGATAATGACTGAATTTTATGTCTCAATGAATTTAATTATGTGCTAATGAATGTTCATGAATTATGTGTTTATTTTCATATTGATGAATGTTGCGTGTTAACGAATCTAATGTGTTAATGAATGTTATCATGTGATATTGATTGAATGTTACATTTTATTAATAATTGAAAGAATGAATGAATGTTAGATGTTAATGAGGAATGTAGAGTGATGTTAGGGGGAGGGGGGTGGGGCCAAATGAGCTTCCACCTTCACGTGGTTGGCCCTGTTTAGTAGAGAATATTAAACTATATTCTCGAAACAAAGTGAAGCTCAATAAGATACTAAATGAGTCAAAATGGTTATCAAGGTCTTCTATCCATAAGATACTTGTAGTCAAAATGGTTATTAATAAGATACTTGTAGTCAAAATGGTTATCTAGGTCCTCTATCCATTCCATAAGTTCTTCACCATTCAAACTTCCTCCATAACAAGGAATGTGCTCTAGGTTAGTCATGAAGCCTAGCATGGACTCTCTGTCAGGTAGAGCCACTATTTCAGAGCCTTTTCTGTGCATTTCCTTCAAGCACTGTACAGTGTACGGATGTGAAAGGGAGGGCAGACCAGTGTGGAAGTTAGAGTATTTATATCTTATGCTTTGAGAGTTTATTTGGTAGATTCAAGACACCTTATATCAAAGTTATTCCTTTTTCTTATCTGTTGTTATGTCAAACCCTCATTTTTTGGGTTATTGCATTCAAATGGCCTTAACTTGCAAATAAACCATAGGATATCCTCTGTTCTTTGTAAAATGCAAGTTAAGGGGGTTTATTTTCATATTTTAAAAGCTTTGGAATAGGATACTAAGCTAGAGAATTTCGAGAGCAAGCCCTAGGTCAAGAATCTCAATGTTCTTGACTAGGAGTTGATGGATTATGCAAGATCAGAGTGTAGCGGCAAGTAAAGGACCTCAAACCTTGTTGAATCTAGATCTTTAGAGCATGGTGGACATCTTCAAACTCTGATCTTGGTTTCATGCACCCATTTTCAATGCCTTGTTTTGGAACCCACACCCAAAGGCATGCATTAGGTCTGCGGACTCAATAAGGACATTGATATGCTGGAGTGGAGTCAGGGTCTGGGAGTTGGAGGATTGTTAGAACATCAAAAAGGGTACTCAAAAAACATATAATTTCATAAGGTCCTTTGTCAAATTGAAGAGTTATTGCTGCAGAACAGGTTTTGGAGACCTACTAGAGTCACTAGGTCTATTTGTGATTTTGATGTCTTGGGTTGTTTGGAACACAACCAATGCATGATTCTACATGTTTTAGGGAATCTTAAGAGTTTTCAAATGTTTGATTGGGTTGGAAAAGCCTAGGATCAATAAAGTCTCTTTTGGTAGAAAATCAGGGAACTTGTCCCTAAAAGGAAATTTGGTCTTGGTTGGGATTGAGTCAATAAGGTGTTAGAAGTATCTTGAAACCTTTGAAGTCCCTCTAGTACAGAGATTTTAAACTGGTCTGATAGAATCAGAGGCTAAATTTCTTAGGTGTAACATTTTGGTGTCTTGAAGTGGGTTGGGGCTTAAGACCAAGTTTCTTGCTGACCACTCTGCATCACATTGTCTTGCATGAAATTAGTCATTCTGTATACACTGGTCTAGTGTTGTCAATAGACCCAAATAGTTCAAAGATACTCAAACCAATCAGATGTTTTATGGGGTGCATTTTTGTGTTAGGTAGAAAGGATTCTTCATATAGGTGAAAGTCTCAAACCTTTCCCCACTCCCAAAAAAATATCACTTGTACTGTTATGAGCAGTCATGAGGACTAGACAGATACATTATAATATATGTAATTGCCACTTGAATGTATTGCTATTCAACCACATTTATGGGCCCATTTGGACCACGGCACACAGTAGCATCTACAGAGAAGAATATCCCAGGTGTAACAAGCTCTAAGAATATACCAATAGTTCTAAGAAGTTCCCTAGCACACAGTAGCATCTACAGAGAAGAATATACAACATGAGGGCAGACACTGTAAAGACAACATGATAATGTACACTCATTGTATGTGTACATTATCATGTTGTCTTTACAGTGAGTGTCCTCATTCAAGTGGCAATTACACAAGGGACAGTCACTGTGAGATGTCCTCATTTGTGACAAGGACAGTCACACATGAGGACATCTCACAGTCACTGTCCCTTGTGTAATTTCCACTTGAATGTATTGTTATTCAACCACATTTATGGGCCCGTTTGGACCATGACACACAGTAGCATCTACAGAGAAGAAGTTTGGTATGCAATGGTCTTGAAACCTCCTGAGAAATTCTTGGTATGCATTTGTGTGGTGCAAAAGCTTCGTTGAAAGAGAAAAAGAAGAAAAGAATAGAAATGATTTTTTTTCTTTTTATGTCATATACTGTAACCAGCTAGTTATAACTTGCAAAAATTATTATAACCATTTGAAATTGAAACTTAGTTTAATGTGAAACTGAGAACTGCTTTATTAGAGCTTTCTGTGATTTAGATTCAGACATCAAGAACATTGTTTGCCTAATATTGTGATTAATGTTTATTTATTAATATCTCATACTGACAAACAATTGATAATTGTAGGGAAAATGTCAGTGGGGGTCTTCGAGGATCCACCAGAAGCCAAGGAGAAAATGTATTCAAATGCTAAAGATGGTGTAATAGTCCTTACAACTGTTGAACCTTGCTGTGTAGATCATCTCCGATTCTCCAAGTTCAACAGTACTGTGGTATTCCTTTGGATACTTCTAATGGTAAATTTCAGACATCAAGTTCTTTTCGTATGAAACTACTACATTTGTAATCTGTAGTTTTAAACTTTTAGTTTATAAATGTTCATCAGCTTTAGTTTGTATGCTGCCATTTCAAGTATGATTAATGAAGTTACCTTTATCACAGGATGAAAGTGAGCAGTCAGCATACTGGTACGGAGCTGGCAGCATTGATTCGGTGACTAGGGCATCGTTTAATGGTGGTATTGTGTTTTCTTGTGTTTAGGGCATCGGCCTTTTGAAGCATTGCCTTCATCTTTCTTAAGTCTGAGTTTTAAGTTTGTTTATTTCCATCCTAACTTGCTTTTCCCTCTTCGGTTTTGCAGTACTGTGAAGGTAGTCGCAAGTTAGGGCTGTTTCATTGCATACCCGAAACAATGAAGACGTTACGGTCCACAAAATGTTTGTGCTTGAAAGATGAACAAATAAAATTAAACTTCTAAATAACCAAAGCCGCTAACAATAAATTCAACACATATATGTCCTCATTTCTGGGTATTTTAGCTATGTAACAGCTGAATACTAGATTACATAATAATGACAAAAGAAAAATAAACCCAACGTACTCAGAAATTGTAGCTGTGATTTCACGGAGGGAATCTCTCTCGGCGCTGTTGAAAATACAAATGACAACATTTCTCTACATTATCATGTTGTCTTTATAGTGACTGTCCCTTGTGTAATTGCCACTTGAAGGAGGACAGTCACTGTAAAGACAACATGATAATGTACACTTACAGAATGAGGACAGTCACTCTAAAGACAACATGATAATGTACACTCACTGTAAGGACAGTCACAAATGAGGACATCTCACAGTGACTGTCCCTTGTGTAATTGCCACTTGAATGTATTGCTATTCAGCCACATTAATGCTTTTCTTCTTCAACAAATGAGCATAGTCACTCTAAAGACAACATGATAATGTACACTTACTGTGAGTGTACATTATCATGTTGTCTTTAGAGTGACTATCCTCATTTGTTTGAACTAACACATACATGAGTTAGAAGGATTTCTTTCATCCATTCTAAACCGTTTTGAATGAGTTTACTTTGATTTTTCTGTAACATAGAAGGCCTAATATTTATGGGATGACAATAACTAACTTGTATTATGAAGTACTGACATTGCATATGCAAAGTTTTGTGGAAAATAGTGTGATCATAGGATAAACTGTGGGAAATTACCTTGAGTTGAATGCTAATGTATAGCAGTGAGTGATCTATCCAAGCAAGGGTGGATTGTTATAATGTGGAACATTGTATAATGTTTGTGAGATAGTGAATCAACCACTAATTTGGATTTGAAGGGTGTAGAATTGGGTGATTGAGAATGCCCTAGTTAAGAAGGGTTTAGAGCCAAGAATTGTGGGTTTGGGTGTTGCAGAGCCCTAGAGGCTAATTCCCTTTGGAATTGTTTGTTTCAAAGTGTAAGAAGACACTGTCCAGGGATTAGGAAGTGTTAGGTGGAATTTATCATATACTTCCTTTGAAATTTGGGTCATTTTTATACATTAAAACCAGAGGTACAGTCATAGAACAGGGTAGGGAAATTCACCAAAAAGTAATTGAAGATGGGTTTTTGTCAAATATAGTGGTGGTGACTACCCTGATGGACATGTATATAAAATGTGGAAGCATACAAAAGGCACGCGATTTGTTTGCGGAAACAACTGAAGCAAGGCACATGAAAGTCTCAGAATCTTGAATCCAAGTCAGTGAAAGCTTTGAAAACCAAATGCATCCTATTAAGTATTGTGGGGAAGCATTCTAAATAACCAAATCCGCTAACAATAAATTCAACACAGATATGTCCTCATTTCTGGGTATTTTAGCTCTCTAACAGCTGAATACCAGATTACATAATAATGACAAAAGAAAAATAAACCCAACGTACTCAGAAATTGTAGCTGTGATTTCACGGAGGGAACCTCTCTCAGCGCTATTGAAAATACAAATGACAATGTTTCTCTACATTATCATGTTGTCTTTACAGTGACTGTCCCTTGTGTAATTACCACTTGAAGGAGGACAGTCACTATAAAGACAACATGATAATGTACACTTACAGAATGAGGACAGTCACTCTAAAGACAACATGATAATGTACACTCACTGTAAGGATAGTCACAAATGAGGACATCTCACAGTGACTATCCCTTGTGTGATTGCCACTTGAATGTATTGCTATTCAGCCACATTAATGCTTTTCTTCTTCAACAAATGAGGATAGTCACTCTAAAGACGACATGATAATGTACACTCACAGTGAGTGTACATTATCATGTTGTCTTTAGAGTGACTATCCTCATTTGTTGAAGAAGAAAAGCATTAATGTGGTTGAATAGCAATACATTCAAGTGGAAATCACACAAGGGATAGTCACTGTGAGATGTCCTCATTTGTGACTATCCTTACAGTGAGTGTACATTATCATGTTGTCTTTAGAGTGACTGTCCTCATTTGTTGAAGGAAAAAAGCATTAATGTGGCTGAATAGCAATACATTCAAGTGGCAATCACACAAGGGACAGTCACTGTGAGATGTCCTCATTTGTGACTGTCCTTACAGTGAGTGTACATTATCATGTTGTCTTTAGAGTGACTGTCCTCATTTGTTGAAGGAAAAAAGCATTAATGTGGCTGAATAGCAATACATTCAAGTGGCAATCACACAAGGGACAGTCACTGTGAGATGTCCTCATTTGTGACTGTCCTTACAGTGAGTGTACATTATCATGTTGTCTCCACTATAACATATATAGCCTGGAGCTTTCATAAAACCATTTTGATAAATAGTCTTGCACATTACCTCTAAGACACAAACTTTCAGTGCCATAAAAATACACATTGTCCTCAATTAGTAATGTCTCAAATTTTGTACAGAACTTGTTATTTGAGTTTTATTTTCAGAACTGAAGCAAAAATTTCTCCAAAAAAGTCAAGATGATCGATCTAGCATAGATTTCAAAAACTGTAGGTAGTTTAACTAATGTGGATGCAATCATATTTTAGCAATCTAAATGAACTAGTTTGCATGAAAATTTATATACAACCATCATTGCATTGTGGCTCTTTGTTAGAGACGTAGAATTTTGAAGTTTAAATTATTTTCACAATTTTATCATAACTTGGAGCATTTTTCATACTTAGCTGTGTCACTAGCTTAATGCATATCAATTATTTTGTCTTGTTTTTCTTGCATGGCAGGGAAGCAACAACAACATATAGGGCTGAAGCTTTAGAATTTCAAAAACAATTGAGGCATTTGCAGAATCGGTGTATTTGCTCAGTGGTCAAGCTTCATCTTT
The DNA here is from genome assembly GCA_027943335.1 of Chamaecyparis obtusa. Taxonomy (NCBI): domain Eukaryota; kingdom Viridiplantae; phylum Streptophyta; class Pinopsida; order Cupressales; family Cupressaceae; genus Chamaecyparis; species Chamaecyparis obtusa. The sequence continues at coordinate 18,766 of BSBK01000232.1, forward strand.
GATTCAAGGAAGATGAGCACGGGAGGCAGCAACATCTTCAACAAATGGACAAAATTGCTAGCAGGAATATGGAGGTATGAAGTAGAGAGATGCTTTGTAATAGAAGGAATCTGTCTTAAGCTAAGTTTGTGTTGGCTAAGAAAATCTCATTTCATAAAAACTTGAATGCCTCTTATGTATACAGTCCTATTTAGTGACACAATATTAGATTCGTAAAAGGTAAGTGTGTTATGAACATTTCTATATGTAACCTTGCAATATTTTCTACTAAGATTTTCACTCTTTAAGGATATTTTGTAAAGTTTATAAGGTCTAAAATTTATAGGCAGGTGTCTCACAACCAAATTATATTACCTTGGATTTTGGACCTATTTTTAGTTGCTTGAGTTGTTGTAGGGTTATAGCACATTATTTTATAGCAATATAAGTAGATGTGTGAAAATTTAATTTCGTTTGTCCTAGCTTGACAACTATTGCACTCAAATCCTGGATTGTGGATGAGTGGAGATGGGTGGATGTCTGGATCGTGGATGTCAAGCACTGGTACATCTATCCCATCACGACCATCTTCCTCTTCAAATTCTACCTCAGATGGAAGGCTGTCCTCTATCGTAATGAAGTTGTGAAGTATGCAACATGCCAAAACAATATGTGTTTGTGTCTTGATTTGATAAGATGTCGCATGCTTCAATATAGGAAAACGCTGCTTCAATATCCCAAATGTACGCTCTATTACATTCCTAAGAGAGGAGTGTCAATGATTAAACAACTCGTGTGAGGTGTTTATTGGGTTTGCTCTTGAAAACTCCTTTAGGTGGTAGTGTGTGCACCGATAAGGCACGAGAAATCCTGGTACGTTAGGATATCCAGCATCAACCAAATAATATTTACCTAAACAAAACAAAATGTCATTGTCATAACGTTGTCTTATTTTTCGTATGCTTCAATAATATAATCATATTTTACAAACCTGGGGGAACTACCAATGGATCAGCTCTAGATAGAGCTGAAGCTAGAACACGGCTATCTGCAGCAGACCCTTCCCAACCAGCAAGGATGTATTGAAACTTATAATCAAATGAACACACTCCCATAACATTTTGCGACAAGTTGCCTTTTCTATCGCGATATTTAGCTTGCAAGTTGATATCCACAGTGACTGGTATATGGGATCCATCCATTGCTCCCACACAATCCTGTACTCAAATAAATCATAGGTCTAATCAAACAATAATAGGATTAAAACTCTAAACAAACTTAAACCACTGAGAGATATACCTTGAAGTATGGATCAAAATGGGCCTTCCCAGTAATTTCCCAAGTGTTTGGACTAGGGGGTATAAAATAATCCGAATGGAGCGCCAAGATAGCCCTCAAGACCTTGTGGAAGTATCGGCTTACTGTCTCTCCAGAGTGCCCAAAGTTATGGGCAATCTTACGATTCCTCAGATTGTGGCCAAGAGTATGGAGGAACATGACTAATTGTTCTTCTAACGTGAGGAATTCTGTATCTTTGATGCTTCCTTTTTGCCTTAGAATATTGGCTAGTTTAAAGAAAGATCATCTAGTCATGCGTATTTGGTCATGGAAATCCATCTCATTGGAGTTGATAACACGCTTATAAAAAGGAATTGCATCTCTTGTGCGCTTACACATTTTTTGACTACCTTCTTTTATACACTTCCCTATGGCCGCGACAAGGGTGGCAAGAACAACTACAATAACAGGCAGGAGTCTTCTCCTCCTCATAATCTCTCCTTCAATTTCAATATCATCATCATCATCATCAATATCATCAATGAGATCCATTGAATTACCTAAAAATACCAACAAAACAATCACGAAACAACATAAGAAAACACCCAACTATAATGCATAATCAGAGAATAGAGTTGCAAGTTCAGTATACAACATATGTTGACAAGAAAGTACCTTGTGTAATTTCACAAAATGAGAAGTTCTCATAGTGACTGTCCCTTGTGTAATTGCCACTTGAATGAGGACAGTCACTGTAAAGACAACATGATAATGTACAGTTGCAGTGAGTGTACATTATCATGTTGTCTTTAGAGTGACTGTCCTCATTTGTTGAAGAAGAAAAGCATTAATGTGGTTGAATAGAAATACATTCAAGTGGCAATTACACAAGGGACAGTCACTGTGAGATGTCCTCATTTGTGACTGTCATTATAGTGAGTGTACATTATCATGTTGTCTTTAGAGTGACTGTCCTCATTTGTTGAAGAAGAAAAGCATTAATGTGGTTGAATAGCAATACATTCAAGTGGCAATTACACAAGGGACAGTGGTGCAGGAGCACCTCCAACATTTAATCCATGGTCAAAGATAAAGGAGACTTCAAAGAACATCAAGGCTAAACAGGAGGATGGAATGCTTAATCAAGGACAACAGATCACTTGGTGGATCTTAGCACCTATAATGTTAGTAAAATATCGCAATTCTTCAATTAAATTGTAATGTCCTTAATAGGACTAAAAGACAAATTATAATGGACTAAGATTGTCCAAGCACTACAATTGGAGTCTAGAAGAGTTTAACGATCATAAAAGATCCAAATTAGTAAGTTAGTGGTCTTTTGTTTTAAAGAATTTAATAAATTGTAAGTTGGAATTTTGAACTTTCAAAATCCAACGGCTAGTTTTAGTTTGGTATGTGTTAAGTTTAAACATTCAACTCAACGAAAGTTGGTTGAAGATTAGTTCTTAGTTAGTTGTGTTTCGAGTTGTAACACTTGGTCGATAGTTGAATCTATTAGAAGAAGTTATATTAGAATCCTTTATATTTAGATAAAGGCTCTGTTACTAAACAGAGAGGAGATTGGTGTATTAATTTGTGCTCGACAAGCAATACAAGACTGTTGTTTCTTGCAATTTGATTTCTATTTTGAAACTTTATTGGCTTGGTTTGAAATTGAAATGCTTTGACAGGGTTCTTTAATCATTTCATTTGCTTTTGTTATGTTTCCAAACATTGCAGTGAACCTGTGTGTACCATTTTGGGGAAACAGTGAGCAATAAAGCATCTAGTTTATGTAAACTAATTCATTTTGAATCTCATTTTGAATTGATCAAATTCCACATGCTCTGAGGGAGATTTGTTATCCTTCGAATTGCAGATTGATGAGTGTTACAATCTATTAAGTTTGCTTTCGTACAAGTTGTCTTGAAACAATGTTCTATATCTTAGTTTTCTGTTACAGTAGAAGTTTAGGGGCGATTGAGGTCATTCCATGAATTGATAGGCCTAATTCATGGAATGACATTTGCTAACCTGTATTATATGATTCTAATCTAAATATATGCAGAACCGTGTGGGAGAACAGTGTGATCACAAACAAGAACAGTGGAAAATGGCATTGGAAGTGTGCTAAGGTGTAGCAGTGGGAGATCTGTCCACATAAGGCATATGTTTAATGCTTGGGAATAGTATACAATGTTCATTTGATGGTGAATCTGCCACCAATTCATTGCAGGGTCGTGTGGAGACAGTAGATTGAGGAAGCCCTAGTTGACAGGGTTCGAAGACAACAAATTGGGGTTTTGTAGTTGCAGAGCATTTGTGTCTAATTCCTTTTGGAATTGAGCAATTGGAGACATAACTAGACACTGTCCAGGAGTTGGGAGCCAGGAGATCTTTAACCCATACTTCCTTTGAAAATTTAGTAGATTTTAGTGCATTGAAATAGGGTAGCAGTGCCGAATAAGGGTGTTTGTCCAAAGCAACAGTATAAAAACTTTTGATATGTTGTTGAACTCCAAAGAGGGTATCCATAAATGTTGTTACCTCATCAAATGTTTTGAGAAAAGTTAGAATTATTCCCTTTTTAAATCTGCTGCAGGGTTTAGATAGCCTATTAAGCTTTTTGTGACCAATTTGTGAGAACATTGGTGAAATGGGATATGGGAATTGAGTGAGAGTCTCAGAATCTTGAAACCAAGTAAAGTGAAGCCTTAAAACTCAAATCCATCCTTTAGGATAGCCTTGATAGTCAAGTTCTTGAAGTATTTAAGATTGTTGAATAAGCCCAAGTGTCTAACCTCTGAAATTTCTAAACCTACTTGTGCATTTGATACCACCACCCTTCCCTCTACATCAGATAGTCACTGTGAGATTCATTTGTGACTATCCTTACAGTGAGTGTACATTATCATGTTGTCTTTAGAGTGACTGTCCTCATTTGTTGAAGAAGAAAAGCATTAATGTGGTTGAATAGCAATACATTCAAGTGGCAATTACACAAGGGACAGTCACTGTGAGATGTCCTCATGTGTGACTGTCCTTGTCACAAATGAGGACATCTCACAGTGACTGTCCCTTGTGTAATTGCCACTTGAATGAGGACAGTCACTGTAAAGACAACATGATAATGTAAAGTTGCAGTGAGTGTACATTATCATGTTGTCTTTAGAGTGACTGTCCTCATTTGTTGAAGAAGAAAAGCATTAATGTGGTTGAATACCAATACATTGAAGTGGCAATTACACAAGGGATAGTCACTGTGAGATGTCCTCATTTGTGACTGTCCTTACAGTGAGTGTACATTATCATGTTGTCTTTAGAGTGACTGTCCTCATTTGTTGAAGAAGAAAAGCATTAATGTGGTTGAATAGCAATACATTCAAGTGGCAATTACACAAGGGGCAGTCACTGTGAGATGTCCTCATGTGTGACTATCCTTGTCACAAATGAGGACATCTCACAGTGATTGTCCCTTGTGTAATTACCACTTGAATGAGGACAGTCACTGTAAAGACAACATGATAATGTACAGTTGCAATGAGTGTACATTATCATGTTGTCTTTAGAGTGACTGTCCTCATTTGTTGAAGAAGAAAAGCATTAATGTGGTTGAATAGCAATACATTCAAGTGGCAATTACAAAAGGGGCAGTCACTATGAGATGTCCTCATGTGTGACTATCCTTGTCACAAATGAGGACATCTCACAGTGACTATCCCTTGTTGGTGCAGGGGCACCTATCAAGTCAACTAGGAACACCTTGGAACAAGATGGAACCAGAAGATCAAAGGCAACCCTACATGTCAACTGAGATATTTTAAGGCCAATAATGGCATATTGTAATGAACAATGTACTTTTCCAGTCAAGAGTCATAAAAGTCCTAGTAAGTCCTAGCTTTCATTTTAATGTTGTTTCAATGTTTTATTGAATTCTTCATTGTTGAATGATATGTTTGTGAACTAGAAAGGTTATTTACTGCATTCTACTCACTGTTGCATCAATTTTAATTCTATTTTGAAGAAGTACTTACGCCTGCTAACATATAAACTGGCAGTTTCTACTAATTTTCTGTAACAGTCAAAGGTTTTCTTTAAATAAATGAACCTCCCATGAATCCCAAGGGCCCAGACTTCATGGGAGGCTTGTTATTGACATGTAAAATAGAAATCTAACTTATTCTATGCAGCACTAGTGTGAGAAGGCTGATGATTTGTAGGAAACAATGAAGTGTTCCTTGATGAAATGATGGGAATGGTGTAATAGCAGCATATTGGGCTGAATAAGAGGGTTGTATTATGAGTTGAGATGTCCTAGGGCATCAAAGAGAAGGTGTGTGAACAATTATTTGGTCTCCAAGGTTAGTGGAGATAGGTGTTTGGTGAAACCCTATGCACTCTGCTAACCACTTCTGCAGACCACTCTGCATCACTTGTGTAATTGCCACTTGAATGAGGACAGTCACTGTAAAGACAACATGATAATGTACAGTTGTAGTGAGTGTACATCATCATGTTGTCTTTAGAGTGACTATCCTCATTTGTTGAAGAAGAAAAGCATTAATGTGGTTGAATAGCAATACATTCAAGTGGCAATTACACAAGGGACAGTGACTGTGAGATGTCCTCATGTGTGACTGTCCTTGTCACAAATGAGGACATCTCATAGTGATTGTCCCTTGTGTAATTGCCACTTGAATAAGGACAGTCACTGTAAACACAACATGATAATGTACACTTACAGTGAGTGTACATTATCATGTTGTCTTTAGAGTGACTGTCCTCATTTGTTGAAGGAAAAAAGCATTAATGTGGTTCATTAGCAATGTATTAAATAATTTTTTTTTTAAAATTCTACCCAGGACCGTCGCAATTGCGACGGCCCTCCCAAGAGATGCGACGGCGGCACCATATTAGCGATGCCCAGGCCCGTCGCAGTTGCTTCGGAGGACCATCGCTATTGCGATGGTCCTCCCAAGACATGCGACGGCGGTGCCGTATTGGCAACGCCCAGGCCCGTCGCAATTGCTTCGGAGGACCGTCGCAATTGTGACGCCCTGCCGTCGCAATGCGACGGAGGTGCTGAATGGGTGAAGCAATGACATTGTGACGATAGGGTGTCGCAATTGAGACGAAAACCCATAGAAGTCATGATTTGTGACTAAAAAATGGTGACGTCTATCACTGTCTGTATAGCGACACATAGCCGTCGCAATGGCGACACATAGCCGTCGCAAAATGGCCCCAAATTTATTAGTGTTGAAACAAGTGGCACCCGTTTGTAGGGTTTTCAACATCTTGGTAGATATCCTATTTTTGCTACCAAGGCGCCTGTTTCCAGGTTTTCACCAAGGCACTTTTTCTTTTTCTCATTTTTTTGTATTTTTGATATTTTCAATTTTTTTTGTACTTTTGATATTTTTAATTTTTTTGTACTTTTGATATTTTTTCTTTTTTTTTGTGAATCATCAAGGCGCCTATTGCTAGGTTTTCACCAAGATGTTCATTTTTTAGGACTTTTTCCAATTTTTAAGATTGTTTAGGACATTTTACCATAGACTGAATGCCTTAGGCGTAGAATTTCTTCAGATGGAGAACGTTGATTGGTTTTTGAAGCTGTTCTCCTTCAGTCATTAAGAGTTGATAGGCACCAGCGCCAAAAGTAGCAGTGATAACAAAGGGACCTAGCCAGTTGGGTTCAAACTTCCCCTTGCGCTCTCTATGTGATTGATTTTTAGGATTCTCTCTCAAGACTAGATCGCCAACCTGAAATTCTCTATATCTGACTTTCTTGTTGTAACCTCTAGACATTCTTTTTTGATACACTTTGAGATGATCATACGCTACTTGTCTGCACTCATCTAGTAGTTCAAGTTCTTGCAACCTAGACACTCTGTAGTCATCATCAGTTACTAGACCATGCATTTTGATTCTTAGTGATGGGATTTCAACCTCAATAGGTAATACTGCTTCAGACCCATAAACTAAAGTGAAAGGTGTAGCCCCAGTGGGTGTTCTAATACTTATTCTGTAGGCCCAAAGAGTTGGATTGATCATGAGATGCCAGTCTCTTCCTATTTTATTAACTATATGGTGCAAGATTTTCAACAGATTCTTGTTAGAAGCCTCTGCTTTTCCATTCCCTTGAGGATAGTAGATAGATGACCAATGTTGTGTAATCTTGAATTTAGCATATAAATCATCTAGATCTTTGTTCTTGAATTGTCCACCATTATCTATGATTATGGAATGAGGTATCTCATATCTACATATGATATAGTTCAAGATGAACATAGATATTTGTTTTTCAATTTCTTGAGTCAAAGGGACTGCTTCTACCCATTTTGTAAAATAATCTATAGCTATGAGTATATGGGTATGTCCATTAGAAGAATGAGGATGTATAGATCCTATAAGATCAAATGCCCATTGGTGAAAAGGCCATTGTGTAGTAAAGGGAATTAGATCTCTCCCTGGAGCATGAATTAAATTTCCATGCACTTGGCACTTTTGACAATTCTTAGCAAACTTGATAGACTCTTTCTCCATTGTTAGCCAATAATACCCAGCCCGAATAAGTTTTCAAGCTAGTGTTAAACCATTCGAGTGTGACCCAAAAATACCATCATGGACTTCCTCTAACACACGTTGAGACTCTTCTTGCTATAAAATCTAAGTAGCATACCATCTAGACCTCATTTGTATAGATCGTGACCAATGATGACATATCAGGAGGAATTATGGATAAGGTATCTCTTTTCATGACAGTTAAAGGTATAGGGAATGATTTGGTCTTTGAGATAGGAGAATAGGTTTTTATATCTAGATGAATCATGAACTACAATGGTACAAATCATGCAAGTTTTAGGGGAGTCATATGTAGGATAAGACGGTGCTTCCACTAGGAACTCGTAGCATAGCTCATGTTTAGGCTGCTGTAATAGAGTAGATAGTGTTGCCATTGCATCGGTAGCCTTATTCTCTATTATAGGTATTTTCTCAAATGTGATAGATATAAAATACTTCTTTAGATCATCTACCATTCTTTTGTATGGAATAATATTTTCATCTTTAGTCTGGTACACATCATTGACTTGATGGATAACAAGTTGAGAGTCTCCATGAATGTGTATCACTGTCACTCTCCACTCAATTGCTAGTTTCATGTCATTAAGAAGGGCTTCATATTCTACAATATTGTTTGTGCAAGGGAACTTTAATCTGAATGCTTTGGGTATGGAGTATCCTTGAGGAGTTATAAATAATATGCCTACTCCTGATCCATTCTATGTATAGGAGCCATCAAAGAATAACTGCCATGCTCTAGAAAAAAGAGTCATGATAGAGGAATTTGTAAATTCCATTTGCATTGGTGTATCATCAATCATAGGTGCATTTTCTAATTGATCAGCAATAACCTGTCCTTTTAGAGCTTTTTTTTCAACATATTCAATGTCAAATTCACTTAAGAGCATGACCCATTTAGCTAATCTACCCGTGAGGGAAGCTTTGCTTAGTAGGTACTTTAGTGGATCAATCTTAGCTACCAAATGTGTGGTATGCACCAACATATAATGTCTCAATTTCTGTGATGCAAAGATCATAGCTAGACAAGCCTTCTCAATCATAGAATAATTCTTTTTGTATGCCACCAATGTTCTACTGATATAGTATATAGCTCTTTCCTTCTTGTTTTCGTCATACTATGCAAGCAATGCCCCCAGTGATGTATCTGTAGCGGAGACATATAAGATCAAAGGCTTCCCTTGAAAGGGAGGCATCAAGATAGGAGGGTTTGATAGATACTTCTTGATATGGTTAAAGTTGTTCTCACATTCTTCATTCCATGCAAATGTCACACCTTTATGTAATGTTTTTGTAAAAGGTTGTGATATGTTTGCTAGCTGAGATATGAAGCGTCTGATAGATTGAACTCTTCCTTGCAATGTCCTCATTTGACTGATGTTTTTGGGAGGTTGCATCTCCATGATAGCCTTTACTTTAGCTGGATCAAAGTCAATACCTTTCTTTGAGACTATGTATCCTAAGAGCTTTCCAGAAGTGACACCAAAAGCACACTTCTTAGGATTTAGTCTGAGACTAAATTTTTCCATTTTGTCTGGTATCTTGCTCAAGTCATTTAGATGTTCAGTTCAGATCATATATTTTTCTAAAGTATCATCAACATAATCCTCCATAGTCCTATGCATATGTAGCACCAGCATTCTTAAGCCCAAATGGCATGACATTCCAACAGAAGGTGCCCCATGCACATGTGAAAGCAGTTTTCTCTTGATCCTCTAGAGTAGTTTTTATTTGATTATATCCAGAAAAACCATCCATTAAAGAATACATCTCAAAGCCTCCAGTCATGTCCACTATCATATCAATGTTAGGTAGTGGAAAATCATCCTTAGGACATGCTCTATTTACATCTCTAAAGTCTATGCACACTCTGATTGATTTATCTAGTTTTGAAATAGGTACAATATTAGAGATCCATTCTGCATAATCAATAACTCAGATGAATCCGGCTTTTAGTAGTTTCTCTAATTTAGCTTTTACCAAGAGTGCAACATGAGGATGCATCTTTCTTAATTTTTGTTTAACTGGTTTTACTCTAGGACCTATAGATAAATGGTGCATTATAAGATCAGGATCCAACCCTGGGATATATGAATATTTCCATGCAAAGTTGATCTTCTTCTTTGTGAGGAAGGTTGTAAATTTTTGCTTCTCTTCTTTTGATAAAAATTGTGCTACATGGATCAACTATGGTTCTTCTGCTATTTCCAAGTTGATGGATTGAGTGGGATCAATTAGAATTGGAGATCTATCCTATAAATGACTCAGAAGGACATCAAATATCTCATCCTTAGGTGCCTCAGAGAGGTTTCACCTTCAGATACATCTTTTATTTTTACTTTTGTAGGTTCTGAGACTGCCACAAAGTGGTTTTCACCCTCAGAACTCCTTTTCTTTTTATTCTTATTCTTATTTTTCTGACTAAGATACTTGATGTCTAACTCTATCATGCTAACGCTCAGTTCACTGATGGAAGTCCTCATAGGCTCAACTGCATTGAGGTAGCAAGCTAGGGCATAGTCATTTGGGAAGGTATAAATACCATGGCTCAGGTTTGTGGAGGTTTGATCAAGAAGTTTGGGATGTTGGATAGTCAAAGTGGTGAAAGATTGGGAAAGAGTGTTTACGGATATGGATCTATCATCATCGGTCCTAACCTGACGCTCGAGTTCAAAGGTGATATTACAACTTAAGACATTCAATTCATGAATAGGCTCAATGTGATTGTGATAGTTCACTTCAGCCATCACTGGATCACACTTGATAAGTTCATCATTTCACTCTAGACTTACGTTGGGTTTAGGTGCATATTGGTGAATAACATCGACATGTTTCTCTGTAATAAGCTCATCTTCTTTTGGAATGGCCCCCCATTCATAGTCATTAGATTCTTCATATATGCCTCTAGGAAATCTAAGAACATGAGTAAAGTTAGGATGAATACCCCAAGAAGGGTTACCCTCAGATTCTAATTTGAATTCATACTCATGGGAATCTATCTCAGAATAACTACCACCTTCTTCTTTTTGATTGCCTTCGAGATTAGCTAGTTCTTGTGTCGCAACTATCTCTTGCTCTATAGTAGGTTCTTGTGTTTCTACTACATTAATTCTTTTTATTGGATCATCTTCAGCTTCAAGGAGATCTTTGAATTCTTTAGGCAAATTCTCATAAGGAATGATCTCATCGGTGGTGTCTGAATCATCACTATCAGATTGTCTAGTTATTTCTCCCTTTAGTTGATTTGCTACGGAAGGCTCAATTTGTTCTAGAACATGCAGGGAGTTCTTGCTAAGATAGAAAGGTTTCTTTGTGTATCCTAGACCTATCGTATTCTTGTTGGCTTGACCACGATGTTCAAGAGATGATAGAAGACCCTTACCATGGATTCCTAGAGGTCCTTTTCCTGTATATCCCATTTTAGCTATCAGTTTATCCCTTGGGCCATAGGACTTAGAAGGAACCTTCGATACTTTAGAGTCACTGGCTTGAACAATTTGGGATTTAGGTTCATCTTTGTAAATCCATGCAAGCACAACTTCATCTTCTTCAAATTATTGCTTAGGTACTTTGTCTACAACAAATTTTCCTTTATATGCCTCAAGAGGTTCCTTAGATTCTAGTTTGAACTATTTTAGAGCTTTCCCATAAGACTTAGGCAAGATAGGGAGAGATGTCAAAGACAAGACTGGCTCTATAGTATATTCTCCCATACCATTTTCTTTGATATTGACCTCTTTTGCAATATCTTCCATCTTAGATGTGGATGCTACATCTGTTTGCTTAATGGAAGATTCTCTGTTATTAGGAACAAGTTTATCCACATTTTCTTTCAAGGTATTGCAAGTCGTTGACACGTCAGCTGGAATGGTTACCTCTACTCCGTCACAAGGAAATTTCAAGCACTGATGGTATGTAGAAGGAATAGCTTTCATTTCATGTATCCAGGGTCTCCCTAGAAGGATGTTGTAAGCCAAAGGTATATCAAGAACTTGACATAGAGTATCTCTGATGATGGGACTTGTTCTGATCGACAGGACAATTGTTCCCTTGGAGGATCTTTCTTCTTCATCATATGCTTTGATAGTTATTTTCTTTCTAGGATCAATGGCCATTTTTGAAAATCCCTATTGTGTGATCAAGTTGTAAGAACAAATATTTAGACCGGTGCCCCCATCTATCAACACATGTTTGACGTGATGATTTTGGATCAAGAATTCAATATGCAGGGGCTGGTTATGCAGATGACTCAAGGAGTTGTCATCATCGTCTGAAAAGGAGATATACTATGGAGACGTAAGATGACCAACCATAGCCTAGAATCTATCTAAATCAAGGTTATTAGGAACATTGGATTTGAGCAGAGCTTTGTCTAGAATGGCTCTATGAGTTGGAGATATTCGAAGCAACTCAAACATGGAGATTTTTGCATTAGTATGTTGGAGTTGTTGAATGATACTGTACGAAGTAGGCCTCGTGTCCTTAGGATTTGAAGATTTAGATGTTGCCCCCTGTTTAGAAGTAGAAGATAGATTGAAAGGCACCTTAGGGACATTTGATTGATCTAGGATTTGTCCTTGTAGGTGTGCCTGAGCTTGTGATTGAGTAACTACGTTAGCTAATTGATTTTCTCTATCTCTTCTTACAATTGTGATGACATTGCAACACTCAGATAGGCTTGGTTCAACCATATTGATAACAGTATTATTTCTAGGATAGGCATAATTGACCTTAGCACCCACATTAGGCTGAGAAGATGAATCTCCTTGGCTATGCTTAAGAAATGGTTTGGTGAATGCTATGTGATCATTATTGCTTTTAGGATTATCAATCGTGATTTCTCCATTATCAATCTTGTCTTGAATGGTATGCTTCAAGCGCAAGCAGTTATTAGTTTTGTGACCTTTACCTTGATAGAAATCATAGAATTCATTCTCTCTCCACCATTTCAGCTTAGGGTTAGGATTAGATTGTCAGATCTCAGGAAAAGAGATGATGTTATTAGCCAACAGAGTTCTTATAGCTAATTCCAAAGATTCTCCAAGAGGAGTGAACTTTCATTTATTATCAGGGGACCAAGATTTGTATTCTGGCTTCTTTTGAGATGATTCAGACACCTTTTGTTCTGAAGCTTTGATGGCTTGGGTACCAATGGTTAGATTGAAATAAGGTACCTTAGATGGGGCATGGAGATTATGAACAACACCATCTATGACGATGCCCTTATTCTTGTTCCAATTTTTGTTCTTATCCTTAGAACTAGATTCATACTTGTCCTTTTGAAGTGTGATGTCTCCTTTTTTCACAAGTACTTTTTCAATTTTGATTGCATTGTCTACCATCTTATCAAAAGATGTATGATTTTGCATTTGTAATGGGTAGTTGATTTCTCGAACAAGATTGTTGATGAAGATTTCCAGCTTCTCAATTTCTGGAATAGGCCTAGCATATAGAGAGAATTTCTTTCTCCATCTTTTGAGAAATGTGAGGAATAGTTCTCCTGGATATTGTTTGAGATTGCAGATATCAATCATGGTGACTGGATGTTGGATGTTGAAGGAGTATTGCTGATAGAACAATTTGATCAACTCCTCAAAGGTTTTGATTGTAGGAGGCATCCTAGAGAACCAATGAATGGCTGACCCTCCCAAAGATTGGGGGAAAAGATGCATCAGATAGGTCAATTCATGCATGAACTCCATAGATTGAGTACAAAATTCTCTGACATGATCTTAAGGATCAGAGTTTCCATCATACTTATCATATTTTGGCATTTCCGCCCTCTTAGGGAATGGTGGCATATACAAGTCTTTATCGAATGGAAAAGTACATAGGGCCTCCATGGAGAACTCCTTAGGTTCTTTTTCTTTTTCCATTTTGTTAAGTTTTACTTGCATGGCGTGTATTTGTTTCATCATAGCTAAAATAGGAGTTTCTTCCTCATGTGTGATGATATCTTCCACATTAAAGTTGAGAGGAAGTTTAGCTCCTTGATGAGATAACTCCAGAAAGTATGTTTCTCTATCTTCTTTCAAGAAATGTTTCATCATTCTTTTGAAGTTATCATCATTTTGATATTGAGCAATTTCAGCAGGTGTAGGTTCTTGATCCATACCATGTTGAGATTGATGTCCTTGAGACCCGTGATGTGTCCCTCTGTGAGACATTTTAGGAGTTTTAGGACTCCCTAGATTAGATTGAGGAGGGATTTGTTGACTACCTCCATGAGTTGATGGAGGGGGTATGTAACCAGTTTTCAATCAAAAATTGCCAAAACCATCGTCTTCATAAAGACTAGAATTGTAGAGTTGCTCAAGAGTTGGACCCTGGATAGTGGTCAAAGGTAAGGTATGAGATGTCTCCCTTGATTTCTTGTGAGAGGAAGCTCTAGTCTCCACCATTAACCTTGGGTGAAGCAAAAGAATACGATGAAGACAACTGAAGAAAGATATGATTCAAGAAGATCAAATGACTCAACCTTGTCAAAGTTTGATTGATTGATGATAAGATTGGACGTAAATAAAGGATAATGTTCTCTAGATGTATGGGTAGATGCCCAAAAGATAGTGGACACGAGTTCACAACACTTAGCCATTTTGAAGATGGATTGAAGATTGATAGTTATGACAAGGTTTTGACATAAGATGATAAAGACTCAAATCGATTAAACAGAAGCTAAATCAGACTCAAGAGGCCACTTTAGGAAAATTATTGGATTCATTCTAGTTTCTACTCTATTCCTGACATAGTGATTTTCTTGACAGATTCTGGAAATAGGCTGTAAAAGCTGGGTCTCTTACAGTTTTTAACACTTTCTGACAATTTTTCAAACTTTTCTCAAATGACTTTCTATAGGCTCGTACGACAGTGGGTAGGCTATGAAATGACGATTGAAGAGTTTGTACGATAGTTGCAAAACTCGCATGACAGTTGATAGCAGGATTTTTGACTTTTGTTATTGACTGGTGGAAAAACTTGTACGACACTATACAAGCTATCATACGACAATCTAGGGGTTCTGAAATGACAATAGCAAAAAGTCGTATGACTTTCTGACTTTACGAGATGAATTTTGACTCCAAAAAGGTGTTTGACATCAGATTTTGCAATTTTCAAGTTTTCAGTTTCAAATTGTTCTCAAAATTGTCTGTCCAGATTTGAAGATTGTACCAGATTGATTCGTTCTTAGTAACCAGATAGATAAATAGGCACGCAAAACAACAAGCAAGTGATTTCAAGTACATCTAAAAATAATGAACAGGGGACAAAGAAACCCTGTGCATGAACAACCAAGTGACTGAATGTGCTAATCCCTAGGAGTGCTAACAGTGTATGTTCCAAAAAGTTTTGTAATAACACCCATATTCCTAGAAAATTAAAATTTGGCCTCTCTAGGGTTTGTAGTAATGGTCTGACTCTGTAACTTTTGTGATCTCAAGAGGGCAAACTCCGATCCAAGTGCACCAGGGTATTACAGGAGTTTCCAATCCTCTAAGTTCATTTAGATTATCTCCTATTAGATCTTCTAAATGATGAGGGTTTTTGATAGGTACATCTTCTGGAGGTGGGGGATTGTTGGGAGGTGGGTCTGGATTATTTGCGGGATCATTAGGAGGGTTTTCTAATTCCATGTCTGAGAGCAATGAAAAAAAATAGATAATTACAATGAATTTTAAAAAATAATACAAAAACTCATTGCTACCCTAATTTTTATATCAAAACTATATATTTATATTTAAAAGCAACAAAAAATAATAAAAAATAGAAGCTTCACTTACCCGGGCAATTTGGGAAAAATCAGATAGGGGATATGGGATTAGATATCCGAAAGCCTAGCTGCGTTCACATTTTTGCAATGAAAAAATGTTGAACGCAGCTAGGTACAATGATTTATATTCACTGGTAAATATTGGATATCCAATAATATCAGATATTCGATAATGCCTTCAGGTTTGGCTTTTGGTTTGGCTAGGTGTATTGACACCCAAGCCTACCAAAAAGTCAACAAATCTATTTGTGCGCTTTTGGACGAGTGAAAATAAGTTTTTTTCACATCGCCACTTTTTGCCATACCATGATCCTGCACATACCCTTATCAACTAATTGATTTTTACCTTTAATTAAAATTTTGAATTTAATAATTAATTAAATCTTTTATTTTCACAATTAGTCTTTTTAATTAAGTCTTTTGGTTAATAAATGTATCGAAGGTGCTGTGTGATATAAAAGTGTCTGAAGAGAAGAATTGGGAAAATGATAAAGCAAAATTACAAATGCCTCTTCTCATATCATTTTAACTCAGTTTTAGATCGTGATCATGTCTGTCAGTTGTTATATAATATTTCCTAAGGTTGGTGCTTCTCTTGTATTGAGTTGGAGTTCAGATTAGGGGATTGTAGTCTTCTTTGGGTTGGTGTCTATAAAAGTTGTATGGTTAAGGAGATTGGTGTCTCTTTAAAGTTGGTGGCTTCAAATTGAATTGTAATGATCATTTTTATTTGTGAGGCTGCAATTGAATAGTAGATCCAAGAAGCTTTCTTACCATGGTTTTATTCTTCTAAGGTTTCAACAAAAATATATGGTATATTTTTTTTGGATGCTTTGCATTCATTTCCTGTATTATTAATGATCATACTAATGCTCCTAACAATAAGATGATGATTGTTTATGAAGTTGAAATTTGATGATATATTGATTCAACCCCCTTAGCATATTGTTTTGTTCCAATTAGTGTGTGTGTGAAAATTGTACCTGATCTGTAAACACAACACTCAGTAAAACATTAGAGGTTATTGATAATCAAAATCGTGCAAAATTGAAAGCTATCTAACCAAGCGATTTACTGCCTTCTAATAGGTGCGAGATTAATGTTCTCAGATTGTAATCGAGATCAGTGACCTAGACGACATCTAAATGAAGGATTTGAATGCAAAAGATGGATATGAAATTGAATGCAATTAATCTATATTTTTGATATTTTCTATGCAATAAGAATGATAAAAACTGATATGCTATGCTAATCTAATAATGATATGAAATATGAATGCAAAAATAAGATTGATCTCACAAAGATGTCGATTCACAAGAGCTTTGATTCTTCAATTCCAATTCTCCAGCGTGATTATGCAAAATATGAGATGATTTGTGAAGAGCTGAGCCTTTAATTTATAGAAATCCAGGGCTTTGGAGGTGCATGAATAAAAGCCATAAATCACTCAAATTAACTCATCTTGATTTTTGAGTTATCTGATCATAAAAGATAGTTAATTCTCAAAATCATGCAAAAACATGCAAAAATAGCTTTTTAACTCAAATTAGAGTTTAGATCAGCTTTTTGAACTCCAAAAGGATGTTGAGTTCCAAAAAGTCAATAACTTGCATTGATTTTCTGATTTGGAGTTTAACTATCTTTTTTGAATATGCATAATAATTAAGAATTAAATAAATAAATAAAGTGATTTATCCTCAACTCAACTGATTTTTGAAAATAAATAATTAATTTATGGGTTAATTAACTATTTATTCAAACTTTTATTAAAAATTATATTATTAAATAATGACAACATGCTTTAATTAATTAAATAAGAATTTAATCAATTAAAGATAGGAATTTTGATTTATTGTCAAAATTAAATAATACAATTAATAATAGATAGAATTAAATTTAATTACATAATTAAGTGGCAAATATTAAATCTAATTAATTAAATATGAAAATATTCAATTAATCAAACTTAGGATAAATGTGATTTATCGCCAAATAATCATTAAATTAAAGATAATTAAGATAATTAGGAATATTACTAAGAATATTCCCCGATGCAAAATTTAGGATAATCAATTAGATTTGATGATGTTTAGATGTGCCTTAGGTTAGGACTTTGATGTCGATTTCGTTCGAATTGTCGATGTAGGAGGTTAATGAACTTATAGCCCATTTTTGGGGTATTACATTTTGCCCCTCTTTGAATTACTGTGTGAAGCGCAGTGGTTCAAAGATAGTCTGTGTTTGATAAAGATATGAAACTGATTCAAAAGATAAACCGATCTCAAGATAGAAACCGATTGAAAGATATTGAGATAGGAGTTGATTGATATTGAATTAAGATGGAGATAATAAGTCTTGAATGACCAAAGATAATGTTCACTGTAGCAGCAAATGAACCTATGATTGCGAAAAAGTGTCAAAATGTCTGATTCTGAACCTTAGGATTGATAAGAAGTGAGTGACCCGTTCTAGACTCAATTGTCTTAGCAGAACTAGCAGGTATCACATCCGAATCCTTCAGTTGCCGAAGAACCAAGGAAAGAACACTATGATCTGATGGTTGCAAAAACTAATACAGTTTACAAGATTAAGAGAATACCAGATTGATATGGATCTTGATGAATCTGATATGCCCCAAGTGATGATAGATTTGCCCCGAGCTATGAGGACTTTTGATGAATCAGTAACTAGATGTGATTGTTTGTCTTGATCACTGATGAAAGATATTGATAGACTTGATCGATAGAATTTGATTTACAGACTTTGAATGATGTGCAATAGCATGCCCCCTTCGGGATTAAAATTGAAATCTGACAAGAAAAGTCAGCGTTGTAGTTTAGAAGCATGTTAATTGATTTGAGAAGTGGTTATACACGTCCGAGAATGCATTCTGCATCGTTTGGAGGTCTTGAAGACCAAGTTTGACTAGGTTTGACCATGAGTTGACCATGGTTGACCAAGTTGAAATTTTGATAGTGTGATGTAAGATAATCAGTTAAGTTGAATACTAGATTTCTGTGATGATTGAAGGTCGAATATGCAAGTAGTTAATAATATGAATGATCTCAGATTTGAATTTTGATCCCGAAAAAGGATTCTACTTGCTATTTCATTGGAGGAACCTTCGTGTGAGATTCAGCTCTTGTTAGACTTGAAGATGCGATTTGAAAAATCATTTAAGCATTGAAGTTCGTTTAATCATTGTGAGATCATGTAAACATGCCAAATGCAATGAGACATGCAAAATGAAATGCAACCTAAGACCTAGGACCTAGTCACTGATCATGTGTCGATTTGTTATCATCATTGAACTTTTAGATAATCGGATAAATCAATACAATGCCCACTAGCCATGAAACCATAGACATATGAATATCGATTTGTATGTGCAAGAATCAATACAACACCCACTGGTCAAACAACCATGGATATATGAATATTGATTTTGTTTTCGAAATGTTGGATTAAATATAAGCATCAAGGCACAAACGCCAGGATGACTTGAATATCATGTCCATTTTGATATAGCAATTTGTACAAGCATCAAAACATAAACGTCGTGATGACCTGAATACGCCTTGCATTGCAAACACATCAAACAGTCAAGAGATCATTCTAAATCCAATGTGAATTACCCGTAGTGACCCTTTATCGTTCACATCCTTAGGCAAGATTGCGTTCCACAGTAGGAGAAAGAACTTACTCAAAAAGACAATATTTAGATCAAACTTCCTTGAATTTTTCGGGTATCAATGGTCGAGGTACGCATGGCCATCCAATTCGAGATAGAGGCTCTTACAGTCGGACACCATTTCAATCCAAAATTTCCAAAGCTGTTAGATTTTCACATACAAGCAGAAGAAAAAGAAAAGATTATGCCCCCAGTCATCACTCTCTAAATCCTGTAAAGGACATCATTGAAGAGCTCGAAGGGACACAATATGCAAAAATTTCAATGCGAATCAGTAAGCATACAAGGAGATAAAAGCATGAAAAGCACAGATTGTTTTCAGTTGAGTTTTGATGTTTGATTGTTGTTGATGCAAAATCCTTTCTGGAGACGAGACTGACTGACTGACTCAACTTGAAGCTTCAAAGGACTCTGAGTGGATATGACACGTCTAAGATACATGGGAGACCATAGGATATGACATTGATTGCCCCCAAATTTGAACATTGATAGGATACAGACGCTTGAGCTGATTGGTGTACAGACCGACTTATTGAAACTAGGATATGCAGAAACAAACCGGGAGATATGTACAAACTAAAGCAAGACTGAAAGCTGGGAAAGACCAAGATTGTGCTGATAGATGGAGCATTTTGGAACAAGTGGTGCCCGTCAGCCGAGTTTTCACCATCTTGGTAGAGATTCTATTTTTTCTACCGAGGTGCCTGTTTCCAGGTTTTCACCAAGGCACTTTTTTTTTTTTTTTCATTTTTTCATTTTTTCAATTTTTTTGTACTTTTGATATTTTTTGATTTTTTTTTGTATTTTTTATTTTTTGATTTTTTTTGATTTTTAAGATTTTTTTCAGGACATTTACCAAGCACTGAATGCCTTAGGCGTAAAATTTCTTCAGATGGAGAACGTTGATTGGTTCTCGGAGCTGTTCTCCTTCAGTCGTTGAGAGTTGATAGGCACCAGAGCCAAAAGTAGCAGTGATTACAAAGGGACCCAGCCAGTTGGGTTCGAACTTCCCCTTGCGTTCTCGATGTGATTGATTTTTAGGATTTTCTCTCAACACTAGATCGCCAACCTGAAATTCTCTATGTCTGACTTTCTTGATGTAGCCTCTAGACATTCTTTTCTGATACACTCTAAGATGATCATACGCTGCTTGTCTGCGCTCATCTAGTAGTTCAAGTTCTTGTAACCTCGACACTCTGTAGTCTTCATCAGTGACAAGTCCATTCATTTTGATTCTGAGTGATGGGATTTCAACCTCAATAGGCAATACCGCTTCAGACCCATAAACTAAAGTGAAAGGTGTAGCCCTTGTAGGCGTTCTGATACTAGTTCTGTATGCCCAGAGAGCTGGATTGATCATCAGATGCCAGTCTCTTCCTATTTTATTCACTGTTTTGTGCAAGATCTTCAGGAGATTTTTGTTTGAAGCCTTAGCTTGTCCGTTCCCTTGAGGATAGTAGATAGATGACCAATGTTGAGTAATTTTGAACTTGGCACATAAGTCATCTAGGTCCTTGTTTTTGAATTGTCCCCCGTTATCTGTGATTATAGAGTGAGGGATCCCATATCTGCAAATGATGTAATTCAGGATGAACATAGAGATCTGTTTCCCCGTTGCTTGTGTTAGAGGAACTGCTTCTACCCATTTTGTAAAATAATCTGTAGTTGTGATTATATGGGTATGTCCATTAGAAGAGTGCGGATGGATAGCACCTATGAGATCAAATGCCCATTGTTGAAAAGGCCATTGTGTAGTAAAAGGAATCAGATCTCTCCCTGGAGCATGAATCAAGTTGCCATGTACTTGGCACTGTTGATAGTTTTTAGCAAATTTAATAGCTTCTTTTTCCATTTCAGGCCAATAATACCCAGCCCTAATAAGTTTTCGAGCTAACGTTAACCCGTTCGAGTGTGACCCACATATACCCTCGTGGACTTCCTCTAATGCACGTTGAGACTCTTCTCATTCTAAACATCTAAGCAGTGTACCATCTAGACCTCATTTGTACAGATCATTACCAATGATGACATATCGGGATGCGGATCGGATAAGGTTTTGTTTCTCAAAACGGTTAAAGGACTCAGGGATGATTTGGTCGTGGAGATAGGAGAACAAATTTTTGTAGCGAGATGAGTCATAACTTACAACAGTGCAGATCATGCGGGTTTCAGGGGAGTCATATGCAGGATAGGATAGGGCTTCCACCAGGAACTCGTAGCGTAGTTCATGTTCAGGCTATTGTAAAAGAGTAGATAATGTTGCCATTGCATCAGCAGCCTTATTCTCCATTCTGGGTATTTGCTCAAATGTGATAGAGATGAAGTATTTCTTTAGATCATCGACCATTCTCTTGTAAGGAATGAGCTTTTCATCTTTGGTTTGGTACACATCATTGACCTGGTGGATGACTAGTTGTGAGTCTCCATGAATGTGCATCTCTGTAACTCTCCACTGTATTGCCATTTTCATACCATTGAGAAGTGCCTCATATTCAGCAATATTGTTTGTGCAAGGAAACTTTAATCTGAATGCTTTGGGTATCGAGTATCCTTGAGGAGTAATGAACAATATGCCTGCGCCGGATCCATTCTGTGTGTAGGAGCCATCAAAGAATAATCGCCATGCTCTAGAAGAGAGGTGCATGATAGAGGAATCGGGAAATTCCATTTGCATGGGTGTATCATCAAACAGTGGTGCTTCAGCTAATTGATCAGCAATGACCTGTCCTTTGATAGCTTTTCTTTCAACATATTCAATGTCAAATTCGCTCAAGAGCATGACCCATTTAGCTAGTCTACCTGTGAGGGCAGCTTTGCTTAGGAGATATTTCAGTGGATCAATTTTAGCTACCAAATGAGTAGTATGAGCTAACATGTAGTGTCTCAATTTCTGTGATGCAAAGATCACAGCGAGACAGGCCTTCTCTATCATTGAGTAGTTCTTCTCATAGGCCACTAAAGTTCGGCTGATATAGTAGATGGCTCTTTCTTTCTTGTTCTCATCATGCTGTGCTAGCAATGCCCCCAGTGATGTATCTATTGCGGAGACATATAATATTAATGGCTTCCCATGAATAGGAGGCATCAATATAGGTGGATTTGATAGATACTTCTTGATATGTTTAAATTTGTTCTCGCATTCTTCATTCCATGCAAAGGTCACACCTTTATGTAATGTTTTTGTAAAAGGCTGTTAGATGTCCGCTAGCTGTGATATGAATCTTCTGATAGATTGAACTCTGCCTTGCAACGTCCTCATTTGACTGATATTTGTGGGAGGTTGCATTTCTATTATAGCCTTGACCTTAGCTGGATCAACTTCAATGCCTTTCTTGGAGACGATGTATCCTAGGAGCTTTCCAGAAGTGACTCCAAAAGCACACTTTTTAGGATTTAGTCGAAGACTAAATTTTTCCATTCTGTCGAGGATCATGCTCAAGTCTGTTAGATGTTCAATTCTAATCATGGATTTTACCAAGGTATCATCTATGTAATCCTCCATTGTTCTATGCATCATATCATGAAAAATAGATGTCATTGCTCTTTGATATGTAGCTCCAGCATTTTTGAGTCCGAATGGCATAACATTCCAACAGAAAGTTCCCCACACACATGTGAAAGCTGTTTTCTCTTGATCTTCTGGAGCAATTTTGATTTGGTTGTATCCAGAAAAACCATCCATAAGGGAATACATTTCATAGCCCGCAGTCATGTCCACTATCATATCAATGTTAGGCAGTGGAAAATCATCCTTAGGGCATGCTCTGTTCACGTCTCTAAAGTCCGTGCATACTCTGATTGAACCATCTGGTTTGGAAACAGGTACAATGTTGGAAATCCACTCAGCATAGTCTATGACACGGATGAATCCAGCTTTTAGGAGTTTTTCTAGTTCTGCTTTGACTAAGAGTGCAACATGAGGATGCATCTTTCTCAATTTTTGTTTGATTGGTTTTACTCCGGGAGCAATGGATAGATGGTGCATAATGAGATTGGGATCCAATCCTGGCATATCTGAATATTTCCATGCAAAGTTGATCTTTTTCTCTGATAAGAAGGTAGTGAAGTTTTGTTTCTCTTCATCTGATAGAGATTGTGCTACATGTACCAATTGTGGTTCCTCTGTTGTACCCAAATTGATGGATTGAGTTGGCTCAATCAGAACTGGAGATCTATCCTGTAAATGACTTGGAAGGACATCAAATATCTCATCCTTAGGTGCCTCAGAGAGGTTTTCACCTTCAGATACGTCTTTTCTTTTTACTTTTTTCGGTTCTGAGACTGCCACAAAGTGGTTTTCACCCTCAGAACTCTTTTTCTTTTTCCTTTTACTCTTGTTTTTCTGACTAAGATATTTGATGTCCGACTCGGTCATGCTGACACTCGGTTCACTGATGGAAGTACTCATAGGCTCAACTGCATTGAGGTAGCAGGCAAGGGCATAGTCATTTGGGAAGGTATACATACCATGGTTTGGGTTGGTGGAAGTTTGGTCGATAAGATCAGGGCGTTGGATAGTCAAAGCGGGAAAGGCTTGGGATATGGTGTTCACGGATGTGGATATGTCATCATTGGTCCTAACCTGACGCTCAAGTTCAAAGGTGATATTACAACTCAGAATGTTCAATTCGTGAATAGGCTCAACATCATCATAGGAGTCCTCTTCAGCCATAGGTGGATCAGACACGTTAAGTTCATTGTTTCGCTCTAGACCTACGTTGGGTTGAGAGACATATTGGTGAATAACATCAATAGATTTCTCTGTTATAAGCTCATCTTCTTCTGGAATGGCACCCCATTCATAATCATTTGACTCATCTTCTGATTCAGAATCTCTAGGAAATCTTAGAAAGTGCGTGAAATCAGGATGAATACCCCAAGAAGGATTACCCTCAGTCTCTGACTTGAATTCATATTCATGGGAATTAGTGTCAGAATAACTACCCCCTACTTCTTGATCAGTTTGATTGCCTTTGAGATTAGCTAGTTCTTGTGGTACAACCATCTCTTGTGCTACAGTAGGTTCTTGTGTTTCTACTACATTAATTCTTCCGATAGGATCATCTGTATCATCAAGAAGATCTTTGATCTCTTTAGGCAATTTTTCATAGGGGATAAGCTCAGAGCTATCTGAATCATCATCAGAGGGTTCTGTTTCTTCTTTCTTAAGAAGGAGTTCTCCTGGTGCAATTTGTTCTATGACATGAGAACAACCACCTCTGAGATGATAGGGTTTCTTTTTAAACCCTATGCCACCAGTATCTTTTTTGGCTCGACCAATATGTGAAATGGGGGTCACAAGACCCTTTCCCCTAATTCCTAGAGGTCCTTGACCAGAATATCCCATCTTGGCTATCAATTTGTTTCCTGGACCATATGAATTAGAAGGGACTGTAGGTGCTATAGATTCACTAGGTTGAACAATTTTAGATTCAGAATCCTCTTTATATAGCCATGCCAGCATAGCTTCATCCTCTTCAAATTCTTGTTTAGATACTTGCTCCACCACAAAATGTCTTTTGTATGCTTCCATAGGTTCCTTAGGTTCTGATTTAGACTGCTTCAAGGATTGGCCATATGACTTAGGTGAGATTGGGAGAGATGTTAGAGACAAGACTGGCTCTATAGTGTATTCTCCCATCCCATTTTCTTTGATATTGATCTCTTTAGCAATGTCATCCATCTTAGATGTGGAAGCCACATTTTGTTGCTTGATGGAAGATTCTCTGTTATTGGGAACAAATTTATCGGCACTTTCCTTCAATGTATTGCAAGTTGTACTCAGATCAGCTGGGATAGTAACCTCCACTCCTTCATAGGGAAATTTCAAGCATTGATGGTATGTTGAAGGAATAGCCTGCATTTCATTGATCCAGGGTCTCCCTAGAAGGATATTATAAGCTAATGGTAGATCGAGCACTTGACATGTGGTATCTTTGATGACTGGACCCACTCGGATGGGTAAGACAATGGTGCCCTTAGAAGATCTTTCCTGTTCATCATAGGCCTTTATAGTGATCTTCTTTCGAGGATCAATAGCCATCTCTGAGAATCCCAACTGTGTGATTAAGTTGTAAGAACAAATGTTGAGGCCTGCGCCCCCATCTATCAACACACGTTTGACTCGACGGTTCTGGATCAAGACTTCTATGTGCAAGGGCTGATTATGTGGGTGACTTAGGGAGTTGTCATCCTCTTCTGAAAAGGAGATATATTGCGGAGATGTTAGATGACCAACCATAGTCTGGAACCTGTCTAGATCTAGATCATCAGGAACATTAGAGCTGAGCAAAGCTTTGTCTAGGATATCTCGGTGAGCTGGAGATATTCGAAGTAACTCAAACATAGAGATTTTGGCATTGGTATGCTGGAGTTGTTGTACGATGCTGTAAGATGTAGGTCTGGTATCCTTTGGATTGGAAGATTTTGAGGCAACCTTCTGTTTAGAAGCAGATGTGAGATTGAAAGGTATCTTAGGGACATCAAATGAATTTGGTGTTTGTCCTTTCAGATGCATCTGAGCTTGTGATCTGGTAACTACATTAGCTGAGGAATGATTTCTATCTCTTCGTACAATCATGATGACATTACAGCTCTCAGAGAGGCATGGTTCCACCATATTGATGACAGCATCGTTTCCAGGGTAGGCATAGTTGACTTTTGCCCCCATGTTAGGCTGAGAAGTGGAAACTCCCTTGCCATGTTGTGGAAAAGGTTCTGTAAATGCTGTGTGATCATTATTGCTGGTAGGATTATCGATTGTGATGTCCCCTTGATCTATCAAGTCTTGAATGGTATGCTTCAAATGGAAGCATCCATTAGTTCTATGGCCTTTAGTTCGATGGAAAGCACAAAATTCATTATCTTTCCACCAACATGGTTTTGGATCCGGATCAGGTTTTCGGATTGGCGGTAAAGAGATCATGTTATCCGCTATCAGGGTCCTTAGAGCAGATTCCAAAGATTCTCCCAGGGGAGTAAACTTTCGTTTATTATCCCATCGTTTGAATGGCTTCTTTGGAGATGGTTCAACAGATTTTTGCTCTAAAGCTTCAATGGCTTTGGTGGCAAGGGTGAGATTGTAGGCCGGTGCCTTTGATGGGGTGTGGATAGTGTCAACAACACCGTCAGAGATGATACCTTTGTTTCTATTCCAGCTCTTGTTTTTATCTTTTGAGCTAGATCCCGATTCAGACTTGTCCTTTTGAAGTGTGATTTCTCCTTTCTTGACAAGTACTTTCTCAGTCTTGATTGCATTATCCACCATTTTATCAAAAGATACATGATCTTGCATTTGCAATGGATAGTTGAGCTCTGGAACAAGGTTATTGATAAAGATTTCAAGTTTCTCCATTTCGGGAATTGGTCTAGCATATAAAGAAAACTTCTTTCGCCACCTCTTGAGAAAAGTTAGGAATGATTCCCCTGGATATTGCTTGAGGTTACAGATATCGATCATGGTAATCGGATGTTGAATATTGTAGGAATATTGTTGATAAAAAAATTTAATTAATTCCTCAAAAGTTTTGATCGTAGAAGGTAATCTTGAAAACCACTGAATGGATGCTCCTCCCAAGGATCTAGGAAAAAGACGCATTAGATAAGTCAGTTCATGCATGAATTCCATGGATTGTGTACAAAATTCTCTGACATGATCTTGAGGATCAGAGTGTCCGTCATATTTGTCATACTTTGGTATCTCCACTCTTTTTGGGAATGGAGGCATATACAAGTCTTTGTCAAAAGGGAAAGGACAAAGGGCCTCCATGGAGAATTCCTTGGGTTCCTTCTCTTTCTCAATTTTATTCATTTTGACCTGCATAGCGTGCAGCTGGTTCATTATGGCCATCATCGGAGTTTCTTCCTCATGCGTGATGATATCTTCGACATTGAAGTGAGGAGGAAGTTTAGCTCCTTCTTGGGCTAATTGCAAAAAGTATGCCTCTCTATCCATTTTCAAGAAATGCCTCATCATTCTTTTGAATTCATCGTCATTCTGACACCGATGGATTTCAGAGGGTGTAGGGTCTTGGTCGGCATTATGTTGAGAATGGTGTCCCTGGGATCCTCCTCCTAGAGAACCATTGTTTGTCCCTGCTTGAGACATGGTAGGAGTTTTTGGGCTCCCTGGAATAGATTGAGGAGGAGTTTGTTGATTACCTCTGTGAGTTGATAGAGGAGGTATGTAACCAGTTTTTAATCGAAAGTTACCGAGACCGTCGTCTTCGTAGATACCTGACTTGATGAGTTGTTCAAGAGTTGGACCCGGGGTATTGGTCAAAAGTAAGTTCTGAGATGTTTCTTCTGATTTCTTGTGTGAAGAAGCTCTGGTCTCCACCATTAACTTTGAATGAAACAGAAGAAAAGGATGAAGACAACTGAAGAACAATTTGATTCGAGAAAATCGGATGACGCAACCTTGTCAAGATTATGATAGTTTTGATGATCTAATGAGATGTGGGTGAAGGAAACTGTGCCCTGGATGTATGGGATAGATCGCCCAAAAGATAGCGGACATGAGTTCTCAACACTTAGTTTGTTTTTGAAGATTGATTGATTGAAGATTGATAGTTATGACAAGGTTTTGACACGAGATAAAAAGGACTCAAATTGATCAAACAGAAGACTAGATCGGATTCAAAAGATCAAACTCAGAAAATGGTAGAATGCTCAATAGCTACTGCTCTGTTCCTGACACAATGATATTTTTGACAGATTCTGGAACTAGGCTGGAAACATTGGATATCTTGCAATTTGATAATTTCTGACAACTTTCTCAAATTTTTCCAAACGACACTCTGCAGACTCGTACGACACTGGGTAGTCTATGAAATGACAGTTGCTAAACTCATACGACAGTTGGGTAATACTGAAATGACACTTGACAAAACTCGTATGACTTTTGACTTCCTGAAATGACTTTTGACTCCAGAAAAGATTTTACGTCAATTTTTGCAAAATGTAAGGTCTTCAGTTTTGGATTGTTTGCAAATTGTATTGTCCAGATTTTGAAGGTTATACCAGATTTGATCATTTTTAATAGCCAAGTAGATAAATAAGCACGCAGAATAGCAAGCAAGTGATTCCAGGCACGTCTGAAAACAATGAACAAGGGCAAAAGCAACCTTGCGCATGAACAATCAAGTGACCAAATTGTGCTAATCCCTGAGAGTACTAATTGTGTATGTTCTGAAAAAGTTTTGCAATAACGCACATATACCTGAAAGTGAAAAATTGGCCTCTCTAGGGTTTTTAGTAATGGTTTGACTCTGCAACTTTTATGATTCAAAGGGGTGAACTCCAATCCCGGCGCACTAGGGTTTTGACACAGTCCGAGAACTTAATCTTCAAGAGCTGCTAGGGAGATCTGACAACCCAACAATGAACCATACCCGTAGAGATTTCTTCCACAAGGACATTTATATAGCGGTTGTCACTACCATGGCGAAAATGGCTATTACCGCTTGAGGTTTCGTCAATGCAGTTTTCCCTGTGAAGGGATTGTCCGCTACGGTTAACCCTCTCTAAAGATGACTCACAATAGTATACCACAAGGGGACTTGGCTCCAGATTCAAGGTTTTGACACCTCTTCACTTTTAACCCAAACAAAGCAAGCAGATTAATCCGACACGCTAAGACAAAGTTTTGTTCCACCAAGGTCTGTGATATCAACTCCACGTGATCTATCAACCTCTCCGAGGAGAGAATGTATCAATCAATAAGAGAAGACGCACTAACCAATTTTGATTCACCAAAGCTTGTGATATCAACCCCACATGATCTATCAACCTCTCCGGAGAGAGAATGTGTCGATCAATAAGAAAAGACTCACTAACTAAGTTGAATGTGAAACGCACTAAGTATCCTCCCTACCTACAAGGATTCTATCGTCAAGAAGGATTTCGCTAGGAATCCAATCTCTCAAGAATCACAAATAGTGTTCATAGGGCCTAATTACTATGTGAGCACAGATGTATGTTCTGAAAGCAAATCTACCAAAAGCATCCAAAAAGTAGAAAGAGGAACACTTAACGTTTAAAGCGAATATGAGATGAGTCCAAAAGGTGGAACACTTAACACCTCACACAAGCTAAAAACGAGTCCACAACTTAGAAAACAAGGGAGTTCCTAAAAGCACAAAAAAGTTGCCAAGTGGAACATTTAACGCTTCTGTCCTGTTGACCCCTCCCCTTTATGGCGCTGAGATTGCAACCACGGGGCGGAAATGAGGGGCCGGCGGATTAGCGAGTCCAATAACCCAAGATAGCAATCAAGATCAATCACAAGTATTCTAAGACTACTTAATGAATCCTTAAGGGTTCACAACCTAGTATCAATTATGCAAGTGTGTAGAAATAGATCAAAAGCATGAAAAGATGCACACAAGCTTGACACATAAGAGATTTATTTTAAGTCCCAAATCAAAATATTATTAGATCAAGGAGAATACCTGGGATCCTTGCAACGCGCTTAGTATATTTTACTTGATTTTTAGCAATTTTTGTTGAGCTTTTCCATGCAAGCAAGTGACGAACTCTCCAACAAGCAAACAAGCAAACAAGATATGCAAAATATATTCAACTTATGAAAACCATAGGGTTAGCTCTAAAAATTAATTATTATCAGTAATAATAACCAGCAATCAACCCAAATGACAACTCATATCATTCATTGAACCATGTAAAAAAAATAAGTGCATACCCATCACAAAACTTTATTTTTTTTGCTGCATTTGACCTAGTCAACAAGATCTAATTTTTTTGATATGATTTTAGCCACAAAAATAGAAATTCAGAATAGAGACCCCTGCTAAAAAACAGAGAGCTTTCCAAAAATGCAAAAATTTTAGAAAAACCTCTTCATTTGTGCCCTAGAGACCCATTTTATCAATACAGACCAGTTTTTGTAAATTGACTATTTGAGCTATGATATCATGTCCAAATTTAAAATACAAAGAATGGACCCCCTGTAGAATTTAAAGAGCTTTCCGAAAATATAAAATTTTTTGAAAAATATGCTGATTTGCGTCAGATATTAATTTTTTCCGGAATTTCAAGAAAAAATTATTAAAAATTCAAAACATCTCAGAAAATTCTAAATTTTTTACTGTAGCTTCCATGACATGTCACCAACCTGAAAAAAACATTTTAGATCAAAATTCCAAGCCGTTTGGGAGATAAAATTAAATCTTTGAAACTTTGGGGTTTTAGCTCCCAAAAAAATCAAAACCAGCATGCAAAGGTGGGTTGCCCCACGGTGGGCGCCAGAAATGTGTGTGTGAAAATTGTACCTGATCTGTAAACACAACACTCAGTAAAACATTAGAGGTTATTGATAATCAAAATCGTGCAAAATTGAAAGCTATCTAACCAAGCGATTTACTGCCTTCTAATAGGTGCGAGATTAATGTTCTCAGATTGTAATCGAGATCAGTGACCTAGACGACACCTAAATGAAGGATTTGAATGCAAAAGATGGATATGAAATTGAATGCAATTAATCTATATTTTTGATATTTTCTATGCAATAAGAATGATAAAAACTGATATGCTATGCTAATCTAATAATGATATGAAATATGAATGCAAAAATAAGATTGATCTCACAAAGATGTCGATTCACAAGAGCTTTGATTCTTCAATTCCAATTCTCCAGTGTGATTGTGCAAAATATGAGATGATTTGTGAAGAGCTGAGCCTTTAATTTATAGAAATCCAGGGCTTTGGAGGTGCATGAATAAAAGCCATAAATCACTCAAATTAACTCATCTTGATTTTTGAGTTATCTGATCATAAAAGATAGTTAATTCTCAAAATCATGCAAAAACATGCAAAAACAGCTTTTTAACTCAAATTAGAGTTTAGATCAGCTTTTTGAACTCCAAAAGGATGTTGAGTTCCAAAAAGTCAATAACTTGCATTGATTTTCTGATTTGGAGTTTAACTATCTTTTTTGAATATGCATAATAATTAAGAATTAAATAAATAAATAAAGTGATTTATCCTCAACTCAACTGATTTTTGAAAATAAATAATTAATTTATGGGTTAATTAACTATTTATTCAAACTTTTATTAAAAATTATATTATTAAATAATGACAACATGCTTTAATTAATTAAATAAGAATTTAATCAATTAAAGATAGGAATTTTGATTTATTGTCAAAATTAAATAATACAATTAATAATAGATAGAATTAAATTTAATTACATAATTAAGTGGCAAATATTAAATCTAATTAATTAAATATGAAAATATTCAATTAATCAAACTTAGGATAAATGTGATTTATCGCCAAATAATCATTAAATTAAAGATAATTAAGATAATTAGGAATATTACTAAGAATATTCCCCGATGCAAAATTTAGGATAATCAATTAGATTTGATGATGTTTAGATGTGCCTTAGGTTAGGACTTTGATGTCGATTTCGTTCGAATTGTCGATGTAGGAGGTTAATGAACTTATAGCCCATTTTTGGGGTATTACAATTAGAAGAGGCTTGAGAGAAACAAGGTTAAAGAGAGCATGATGTGCAAGGTTTTGGAGCATTTAATGAGCCTTTCACAATCACCAAAGTTTTTTGAAACTGTTTACATGTAAAGAAGTGGAATCACTTGGTGTTAACTTCATTGATGTTAGTAATTCATGCCCACTAATACATAAAAATAAATCCTACAATATTTCATGTGCATGGGACCCTACTGCAATTATAAGAACTACTCTCAACATAATCAAATCTAAAATCAATGACAATGTTACTACTTGAACAACTTTCCCCCTAGACAACAAGCACCACAAAATGTGTTGGACTTAAGCATCTATAGATAACTCAAAAAATATTTAAATAATATTCTTCCTTGAAAAATCAAGAAAAGATGTGAACTTCCAACTCCTATTGCCCGTTTGTTTGTTGGAATTAGACTGGAATTAGGATTGTAAAAATCCAGAATTGACATTTTTTGATGTTTGTGTTCAAAACATGAAATTTGAATAGGGATTTGTTAATTCCCATTTACCCCCAAAACCATCATTTGAATCTTCCATATAAATAGGTGGAATTGGAAAATCAATTCCAATTCCACTTAAATTGGAATTGGGGGTAAAACAAAATTTATAATATTTTTAAATCCATATGAAAACAACATTTTCCCTCTTCTCATTATGACTTCCAGGTTTCTATCCATATTTCAAAAACTATTTTCCGGATTTAAAACTTCCAGAATTGTCAATTCCATCATTATTTAATTCCAGCAACCAAATAGACCCTTAGCCAACTTCCCTAAGAAAGAAGATTGATGGATTTATAATTATATACTTACAAATATAGAATTGTGAAGGAGGAATTTACAAAACCATAACCCCCAACACAACTCATACCATAGCCAGATTGTAGAAAGAAAGAGATTTAATAAGATTGTTTAACAACCAAAGAAGAAAATCAAAAGTTGTAACAAAATAATTAGCTTGCACTTCCTACGCCTAACCAAACAACTGATAGACATAACCTCAAACAAAAAGTCTATAGTACTTGCAAAACCATCTAATATTCATGGAGCCGGCTATGTAGCAGACAAATTCCCCCACCATCCCTATAGGTATGCATGGCATTACCATATTTACATTGGAATAGCCGTAGTAGCAATTAGAGACTGTACTGTTGACACGCACTACTTGTTTACATACTTAAAAAAAATATTAAACATGAAACCTAAAGGCATTTTTGTTTGTAATATTTAAAAAAAAATCTTTTATAAAATACTAAGTAAGTATAGTAAGTATTATGATTAAAGATTTTTAAAAAAAATATTACAAACAAAAATGCCTTTAGGTTTCATGTTTAATACATTTTTAAATTATGTAAAAAAGTCGTGCGTGTCAAGACATGTTATGACAGTCTCTGATTGCTGCTACGACTATCCCAATGTAAATATGGCAATGCCATGCATATCCATAGGGATGGTGGGGGAATTTGTCAGCTGCATAACCGGCTCCTTCACATATTTACATTGGAATAGCCGTAGTAGCAATCAGAGATGATACTTCATAACATGTTTGACACGCACAACTTGTTTACATAATTTTAAAAAATATTAAACATGAAACCTAAAGGCATTTTTGTTTGTAATATTTTTTTAAAATCTTTTATAAAATACTAAGTATAGTAAGTATTCTGATTAAAGATTTTTTAAAAATATTACAAACAAAAATGTCTTTAGGTTTCATGTTTAATACATTTTTTAATTATGTAAACAAGTCTTGCCTGTAGATATGTTATAACAGTACCGTCTCTGATTGCTGCTACCACTATCCCAATGTAAATATGGTAATGCCATGCATACCCATAGAAATGGTGGGGGAATTTGTGCTCCTAATATTCACATGACTTCATCACATATGTCAAAAATCTGAATAATCTGACAACTTCATCACATGTCACAATCTACATAATCTGACAACTTCATCACATATGTCATAATCTAATGAATTTGACAGATAGATATAAGTACACTCATTTCGTAATTAATAAAACAAAATCATTAAATTCACCATTTTTAATTACTTGATGTTAAGTTTACACCATAATTACTAAATCCAAACAGAAAAATCCAAACAGGAAATCCAAACAAAAGTTGGAATAAGTATGACCATAATCCAGATGCTAGAATTCCGACTTCCTCCAAATTACATGGGGATGACAGACACCTAATACATATAAAATGAGGTTTGCTATAATGTGCCACCTAATTAAAAGGTACAGAAACCCATCGTTACGGACCATGCAAGTAGGACATTCTCATCGATTATCACAACCAAAGTTTTCGACCTTATAAGCAACTCACAAAGTTCCTGCGTAAGAGAATTCTGGCGTGATTAGCAAGTTTTGTAAGATAATGTGTAGAGCATTGAGCCGAGAAAGGAGAAGCCCAGTTGATCAGTTTTTTAACACAGAATATGATGATGAAAAATGCAGTGGAGGAAGAAAGTTCAGTCGATTGGCAATTTGTGTCGCTATCCTCAGCATATTTTCCTGCACTACGAGAGCCAATGCAGGTATTTAACTATTTGTAGGCTACGTGGTGTCAATTGTATATACCAAACTTTAGGGAATTTCATCTTCCATGAACTATAATATTCTACCTGCATGTCATAACATCTGTATAACTATAGGCCAGTTCTGATTTTCTTATGCACAATCTAAAATATATAGTCCAGTTTTGCTTCTCGTTAGCATGAATTGGATTGAATCTTTTAGTTGTTTGTAATAAAATTTAGACAGATGAGAGCAGTATCAAGATAATAATATATTCTATTTTAGAATATTACATGTTTCATGTAACTTTAAGAGGCAAGATAATTACTGACAAACATAAATCTAGTTTGCCACATTTTATAATCGTACCCTAATAAGCTGTCAAATGAAAACCTAATACTGTTAG
Source organism: Chamaecyparis obtusa (assembly GCA_027943335.1). NCBI lineage: Eukaryota > Viridiplantae > Streptophyta > Pinopsida > Cupressales > Cupressaceae > Chamaecyparis > Chamaecyparis obtusa. Next base: position 53,510 of record BSBK01000232.1, read on the forward strand.
CTTTAATCTTATGAGACTGGTAAGGACAGTCACATACATTTATCCAATAATTCCAAACAGTTTTACTAGAGTTCGATGTAAACATTACTTATTGAATTCAGAGAAGAATTGGTATTGATGTTTTATGGTAAGTCATTTGGTAACTATTTTAGTTCACACTTGAGGAGTTTTCTAATTGGATGAGTTCTTTTAAGGTGACAAGATGAAAATTGAATTGCTAATTAGATATTGTGTATATATTTATAACTTTTAATAATCAATAGTTAGAATTTAAGGTTGGAGGTATGGTTTAATTGGTGAGAACTTTCTGTGATAGACACAAAGTCATCTATGTTATAAAGTTTATTTTTGGTAAGAACTTTTTTTTATTAGAGTAAACTTTTTTCTTAAAATATCAATTGAATAAATAATTTTGAATTATAGGACTACAAATTCCTACAGTCTAATAAAAAAACAAAAGATAGTTAGAGCCCATGATTCAGTTAATGTCGTATTATTTTAACACATTCTCAAACTTTGAACCCTATAGAAGTAAAATCTCTATTGTTAAGATCCAAGTGACATAAGAAAGTCATATCGCAGCCAAGGAAGACATAATTTGCAAAATCGAAAGGTAAAGAATGAAAGGTCTTGTTTCAAATGGTGTTTTGGATTTTCAATTTGAATAGATCATATAAAGAGAAGGAAGCACACCAACACCGAGGAAAACTATCAAAGAGAGGAGAAGCCATTAATCTGATCATTGGTATAAAAAGTTCAGAAGGTTGAAAGGAGAATAATTTATATTCAAGTCATATCTTACGATTGCCAAAGTGCAACTACATCTGTTGGAGAAAAGGTTTGTTATTTTTTATTTGGAGCATGTGAAGTTTGAAGAAATATATGAAAGATCAAAGGAGGACACCATGTGCCTGAGGCTGTGTGATGTTGTCAATTGATCAAGAAGCATTGCAGTTGAAGGTTGTAGCATTTTATATTTTGGTAAGAAATGTATGAAGTTAGTAGATGCAATTAAAGCTAAGATCCTCGAGCACTGGCAATGTGACTCAATGGCTGTTGTTAAGAAAAAAATAAGTATATCACACTTGAACCTATAATGGACTAGTGACCAAGTGGGGTGAAACTCATGGTTAGAGCATCCCAATAGAATCATGGGTTTTTCTAGGTTTTATATCTAGAACTTGAAGACTTAAATGTCAAAGCATCAACGAAAAAGGTCAAGAAGAAAATTAGAATTTGTAGCTGTGATTAAGGGGGAATCTTGGAGATTGTAATCCCAACCACTCATATAAATTTTCCAATTGATTCTATCAACTCGATAGCCTCCATTCAACAATCATATCTCAACAAGCTTTAAAGGAAATTATCTTTCTTGGAGTTTATTGGATCTCTTCCTACTTGTACAAAGAGATCCAATCGAATCCAAGAAAGATAATTCTTCACAACAAAGATATCCAATTGAAACAACACAATCCAATCAAAATGTATGTAAAAAATAAAGAGAAAGTTAAAATACACAAGGAAAGAAGGTGCACAAGAAAAGATAATTTGATTTGATTGGATCTCTTCCTATCTATTTATCAACTTCACAAGTTTTATGTGTAGCTCAAAAATAATAATTTATACCATTCTCTCTCTTGCATTAATGGTTTTTTTCCTATACATTATTTGAGCCAATGTTTTGTATGTGCTCTCTTAATAGACTCTAGCTCTAAAGAGTTGTAAAAGGATGATGTGTTTGAATGGAATGAGTTGAAGCTCAGATGGAAAGTGTAGTACTATTTATTTTAATTAATGTAAATTTCATGTTTATATTTTTGCTCCCCCATCCCATAGTTTCTAAAATGCACTCAATAACCTAAAATGCACAATGCTAAAGCAAGAGAGAATGTTTACACACACAAGAAAATATTTTATTATTTCAAAGGATGATTTACATCATGCGTCAATTGAGGCCTTTCTTAGACTTAACAAAATCAACAAAAGGGGGATCTTTACATAGAGATAATAGCCCCTAAAAATATATTAGACGTTCCATGCATCTAGTATGCATTATTCACTGTATTATTTACAACCCTTTAAGATTGGAAGAACTAAAGCTCAAACTGATTGTTAAAGCGGTGCATGGAAGTGACACCAAGTTCAACAGTGGTGAGACTAAGCATCAACTACCAACATACTCCCCCTTGATGTTGATACTCATAATTTGATTTTGAAGAATTGAAAAAACTAGACCTTTGCAACTTGATATGACCTTGTTAGTACAAGATGATTCAATGTGGTGAAATCCAAACCTTTGCAATTCATTGTATAATATCTCCATCTCTCTAGTCTTGTAGACCCACTTAGTAAACTTCTTGTATGAGTATTACTCATCACTCTCCTTGTTGAGAAATCACACGATTTTCCCTTCCTTTCTCTAATATAGAGAAGACTTGTAGACCTGCAAAATGTATGGCATCTTTCCATGTACTATTCATAACAAGAAGCCATCAACTACTTAACTCACACCTCAAAATTTTGTTTGACCAAGTTATCTCTTTTTGAATGCAAACATTTAGGTTTATACAACCTTTTGAATATATTGTTTACCTTCCTCCAACTAGATACATCAACCCATCCATTATCAATCTACATACAACCTTTCATAGATTGCCCATTGCTCTCTCTATTTCAACATGAATTTTCAAAGTGATTCTTCAACCTACATATTAAACAAGGCTGAAGATCCCAACACTTCTCTTTTGTATGTCCTTCTCTATGACAATGTGACCAGTACATTCTTTGAACTGATTTGTAAGAATGTGTAACACTGGCAACATCGGATCTTTCTTTCTTGTCATATCAGAGACCTTCACTCTTTGATCTCATAACTAGTTGGATGAGCTCTCTTATTCATTGCATTTGTTTTCCTAGTCCTCTTTCTTTATATCCCATCTTTTGCATGATCTTCAAATCAATATCAATTTAGACACATCATTTTCTATTAACATCACAAAGTGCACATGTACATTCAAACGTATCTTTACCTTCAATGTAACAATCTTTGCAGCAGCAGCAGCTGCTAGCCAAAATAAGTTTAGCAGCTGCATGGGGACGTACCCTTAGAATTGTAAAAAAAAGGATAATATACAATCTTTTCCTATTATTGTGGAGTAGTTATTGTTTAACAAATAAAAATAAGTTGTGAAGAAAACCTTATGTCCCCATGCGACTCCAAAGTTAAACAAGTAGAGTGTTCCCATGAAACTTTTAAATTAGGAAGAAAGGACATATTGGAATCTTTTCCTATTATAGTAGAACAACAGCTGTGTAAAATCTCAAAATAAGCTTTGAAAAAAAAAAGACTGAAACTTCGAACCCTACATACTTAAAACCTCATTAACTCGATTGCCCCACTTAAACTTTTGATTCTTGTAATAGTGGTATGCAATCTTAAACTTGTTTTGGGATGTTCTAAGGGTTTAATACTTGGTTATACCCTTTTGAACAACTTAAATTTCTTAAGCTTGCGAGTAACACATTTTCTTATAATTCATAGGTTTTCTGATGTTTCTACTTCATGGAATTACTCTCGGTTGTACTCTTTAAGCTATTTTAGCACTGTTATTCTGCCTACAGTTTCATTATCCTACTTTTTTTAATCTTTTGTGAAAACTAATACAACTGGTTTCATTCTCATTCATGGATGGACTGACCTGCTTAATGAAATCTGAACTGATAAACACGCATTTCCAGATTGTAGCCTCAATTTCACGTTATACCCGTATTCGCCTTCGCCCAGATGCTTGAACTCTGATAATACAACTACCAAAATATGTTGGAGGACCCTGGTGACACAACCGTGCTGTATGGATGCTTATGTAGCTTTTTCTCTAGCATTGGCTGTGAGAGCAAACCGTAGTGGGGGTTCCAGTCCCATCTTCTTGGACAAGGATGAAATGTTGGCTTGTAAAGACACTTTAATCCAAAATAATCCTGAGCTTGTAAACTGCTCCTTTAATGAGTTTAGCAAAGATGGAGCTGGTATTTGCAACAAGGAGACTGTTGATGGCATTGACAAGAAGCTTGGAATGAATTTCAATACTCTACATACAATATGTAATTTTACACTTCAAGACACGGATAATATGAGCAACAGCACGGCCTGTAGAGACTGTTATGGAAATTTCTCTGCAAAAACCGGATTTTTGAATAATGTATTGAAAAGTGAGAGTACTGTGACAGAGCATGTATAAGATTGTGGACTGGCCCTTATGATTTCAATGGGTGCTTCTCGCATAGGTGATTATCAATGGATTCGGTCCTCGTCCACTTGCTTGGTATATCAACAACTGATTGCTAATATTTGTAAGTTCTTTCAAATCCCTGTTAAAGTTTAGAACTGATTAGCATGTGATAAATCCTGTAAATATTACTTGTCACTGTATATTCACAGCAAAAATGTGTTTTCAAGAGGTTTTAATAAACATCAAATTACACTATAAAAACAATTCTTTACTAGCGCATTTTAACTTCTTTTTGTTAGTGTTGGTTTGCAGTTGATCTTATTTTCCAGTATCCGCAATTACCATTTCCACCAGAGCGGTCAAGGGGAAAAAATCAATATGGTAGCCATCCTTATCATTAGACCAAGAAATAAGCATTAATGACATGATAGCTCTTTTTTTTTAAGCAAGTACCGATTCTAATTAGGTTTGTTTCTCTGTGACCAGCTTTAGCAGCACTAGGAGCAATAATTGGACTCATCGTCATTGTACTTGTTTTGGTAGTTTCGGTTTCTCATTGGAAAAATATTAACGAAAGGAAAGAAGGTATTCGAACTAAATGTTGAGAACATGTTTTATATTACAACTTTTATTATGGGATTAAGCTAGTACCACATAAATGATGATGTTTTTTCCTTCTACTACAGATGAAACCGAAACCAAAGCACTTGGTGCAGATGAATCTCCTTTGATTAGATTTTCACATGAAGAGATATTAAATGCAATGAACTATGTTTCTCCCTGGGCTTTCCTTGGAGAAGGAAGTGCAGGTGACTTTACGACCCCCTAAAGTCCACTTCTTTTGAATCCTATAGTATATGGAAAAGAAAAATTTGAAAGTGCTAAAACATATATACTCGAATTTTGTGTTTTGTATTTCTAAAGTTCATTACATGTATGTATGCGTTTAAGCTTTTTTCTCCATTTTATATAGCTACATTTTAGTAGTTTTGAATCAATTTATTGACTGATTTACTGGTTGTAAGGTATAGAAGCAATTCTTGTATCATCATTAAAAAAAATCAACTTCAAAAGAATATCTTGTTATGTAGCAATTATTATATAACCAGTCTGATGTCTTAATGCATCTATTAAAAAACCTTGCTATGCAGTATTAAGATATAACTAGTATAGATATCCTTATACATCTATGTTAAAGAAACTAGGAGATTTAGCGTCAGAGCATCTAACTTAAAGAGCTTGAAGACTCGGTGTAGGATATCTATACTGCATATTTACATGCATAATGATTTCAATATTTATTGTTTTTCAAAAGAAGTTAAGCCTGAATGGCTCTTAAAAACCAGATTTTCCCATGAACAACAACACAATTTTTCCTTCCTAAAAAGTATACCCATAAAGATTGTCCTTTAGAAAAAGGACTCCTAATTTACTATGCTCATACATCATAACTACATTTTATGAGAGCCTGAAGGCCAAAAATGGTTCAAACCTCGTAACCAAAACCCCAAACGAGAAGCTGGACTCCCTTCAAAGCACGAAAAAATTTGATTGAAGTAGAAACTGTAACCATGAACGGGAGTCATTTTAACCACAGCAACCTGTCATCATTAGCATCGCACTGATTCTTTGCAGAAAAAACCATCATTTTGAGACCAAGAAAATGTCTCAAATTTGTTATGATTTCAAAAATATTACTTATTATTTTATTTTATAAATTTTCACTCGATTCGGAGTCCAACAATTTTCTTAAAAATGAATCATATGTATAAAATCTCCGAAGTGAGGAAATAAAGTAAAGATGACTGGCCAAATACATGCAAAATTCAAAGTTACCCACACTTCAACTCTAACTTCTTATTTTCTCAAACATGGTACTTCTATAATGAAGTTGTGGGGGTTTGGACTGCACCCCTCATAAAAATCTTGGTAAAGAACCTTATTAGAATGCATAAGATTGATATTATTTTCCTTTACTAAACTCTCTATAAGGAAACGTTAGCTTCTTCTATGCTTAAATGGAAAGATAGTCATGTTAGTGTGCAGGATCTCAAGGTTTGTAGGAGGGTTAGCTTGCCTTTGGGACTCATGTTAGCTTATTATTTCCTGGTTAGTGAGTAAATATTTTATATCTGTGCTGGATACCTATGTCGATTCTAGAATTCTTATTTTCTAATCCATTGTTTATGATCCTATATATTTTCAAGGATAATTTTTTTTGGGTCGCATATTTGATTTGTTTTCTTTTTTTCTCTTGGATCTTGGCTAAGGATTTGAATATTGATCTTACTGCAAGAAACTTGGGAGCTTGATTGGATAGACCCTTCTTCAACTTTGTTTCAAGATAATCTTTCTTTTATTAATCTTGTCATTATTAAACCAAATGATGATCTCTTCAATTGGAATTTAAAAAGAGATGTAGTTCTAATTATATTTATAAGTAAAATTGGATACATTTTTAGTTTATGACCAAATTGGAGATAATTGGGTAATGCTTTTAAAATTTTACCTCGGAACAGTTTTGAGTGTTGGCCCATCAAGCCTTCTCCATCTCGTTTCTTTGTTCCTAAGTAAACTCTATTCAAGTTTATAATATACATTAAAACAAATAAGTGCTTTCGAAAAAAGTGAAAGATTGGTGATGAACAGAGCAATGAGCAAAATTTGAAAAGAGACCTTGAAAACATACGAGAGGATAATAGAAGACCACTCTCTCAAGAAAAGTATAGATTATCTACTATAAACCTGTACTCTTACTAAATTGTTCCTTTAGAGTAGCTGCGGTTTTGGTACAGTACCCTGGTGAACAAAATCTGCCACTCTACTGTATCAGTTTTTTAACAAAAATGTATGTTTATTCTGAGCAGCATTAATCAGCATAATGATCCCTATCTATTTTTTTGTATGTTTTCATATTTTATTATCCCCATGGACATTGATAGAGTTCTAAAAAAATGCCCAATTGTTGCAGGCAAAGTGCACAAGGGAAAGCTATCCAGTGGCCAGTTTATAGCCATTAAACACATTTGCAAAGTCGACATTCCACAGGCTGACGCATTCGAAAAGGAAATTGAGGTCCTTTCGAAAATCAAGCATAAAAATCTGTTATCTCTACTTGGCTACTGTGATGAGGATGGTGAGAAATACTTCGTTTATGAGTATTGTGCCAATGGAAATCTATCTCAGATGCTTCTTGGTAAAACTCCACCCTAGATCACTCATTTTATCAGTTTATAAATTATCTTAACATTCATTTTCAGTCTCCATGTTTCCTTTTACCCTTCTATAGTATAGAATTTCAAGTTTAAACGATGTAGGTTTAGTTATTTAAGAAGATTAATAATATAATTTCACTGATTTTCATTCTAACACATGCAAACTAAACAGGCCAACTGGATAACTTGTTGACATGGGAGCAAAGAGTGAAAATTGCATATGACTGTATCACTGGCTTGCGTTGCCTTAATCTTTATCCAGATGGATGCATAGTTCATCGTGATATAAAGGCAAATAAAACCCTAACTCATCAATTCCGTTTCTTCTTTGAAGTTATATTGATTTGTTTGTTCTTTTGTTGATTGATCGAAGTCCTCTTTGGGGACAAACTAGATCATGAACTTCCTTTCTATAAAGACTCTGTTTGGGAAGAAGAATAGAGATTATAGATTGTATATTTGTGCGTTTTTGTTTTTCTTATTAAGATTTGTGACCTCATTAATTCATAAATTAGATAAAAAATATTTACTTTTCTTAAAAGACTAATACTATATATTTAATATGACCAGTCACGTGCCTATATATTTAATATGACTGGTCACAAGCCCAAACATTCAGCGTTTAGATAGTTCTAATGCCTTTTATTTCACTGTAGGATTTTGATAAGCTCTCCTAATAATAGAAGTTTTTTGGAATATTTTTGCTCTACAGCCCACAAATATCCTCCTTTCAGAATCCATGGAAGCAAAGCTTGCAGATTTCGGGCTTCTGAGAATGTTTAAGCTTCAAGAAACAAATGTTTTTACTGATGTGAAAGGCACTTTGGGATATCTGGATCCTGAATATGCTAATAAGGGAAGGCTGACAAGCTCTAGTGATATTTACAGCTTTGGAATAGTTTTACTCCAACTTCTTTCCGGCAGAAGAGCAATTGATCTCGATAAATCTCATCGAGAATCCCTTATTAAGAAGGCCAGTTTTCTCTGCATGGTTTTATCTAGAGATTTTGTATTCCTAAACATTATCAATTGTAGAAGTTCAAAGGGTTTTCTTTAATTTTTTGGGTTTATAGCTCAATGCAGATGTGCATTGTGAAGTGATTATTATCATAATTTTATGGTGTTACAGGCAAAGAGGGTTAGCCAGGACAATCCCATCGATCCTTCAAAATATGCAGATCCAAGGTTGAATGGGGAATATGGCAGGGAAGCATTTATAATTCTACTGAAGTTGGGTATTCTTTGCGCAGCTTCCTCAAGTCAAGGACGTCCAAGGCTGCCAGAGGTGTATGAAGAGATTGAGAAAGCTTTAAAGGTTTCTTCTTCCATAGCCTTGTAAGAATGCAACAACCTCTACGTTAGACCACCCCAAAAGAGCGATATTCAGGATGTAATTTTCATTTAAGATGGCTGCTCACTTGAATTGCGTGTTTTATTACGAGCTCGCTCTCAAGATTATGTAATCCAGCTCTATTCTAAATAGCATTCCTAAGTACCCCTAAGGGTGGGGTATTGTGGATTGGGTTTTTAAAAAACATTCAATTGGTGTAGTTGCCTGTTTTTAACAAAAGTGAAGGTGGCTGTTTTCAAAAAAATTGTTTTCTAGTTTAAGTTAGATGTTAGGGTTCTCATGATTTTTATTATTTTGTATATTTAATTTATAAAGTAAATAAATCTAAATTAATAAAAAATTTAATTGGTGAAAATTTGAAATTTTCAAATGAGTGACAAATAGTAGCAAAATAAAGTTAAGTGGATAGAATAATTTTAGTCTTATTCTAACAACAAGCGAAGAAGGTGTTGCATGGCTATGAGGTCAATCATTGAAAATCAAAGAAGATTCAATAGTTGTGAGAGAACAATTCATGGGGCTAGAGATGGACTAGGACTAGGAGTAGGAGTAATCACAACAAGCCACATCAAGAAGCTTAGTGGAATCTTGATCGCCACCAATCTCAGAGGAGGTGGGAAGCTCAACAATTAAATGATTTCAAAAACTGAATGTGATATATTTACTTTAAGTTTGGTTTTACTTGGATTTCTAACATACTTTAAATGGTTAGAAATATATGACTACACACGTCTTGACAAAATTGGGGTGATTTTATAAAATAGGTTTCATTTTTGTGTTGCTAAAATGTGTACCTCTATTGTGTCTAAAAGATTGAATAGTAGACAAGGTCTCCTAATTTATATCATTCTAGTTACAATAAATATTAGAGATCCATTTGGACAAATAGTTTACAGTAAGATTCCATTGCCTATGAAAATGACTAAAAGCAATGAGATCAAAGTTTCACTAAAGTTGGACAATCTACTATAGAAAAGAATCCAATATCTAAGAAGACTCATATGCCATCTCTTTGTTTAAAAGAGAGGAAAAATCATTGAATTCATTTCACAAATTATTTTCTTCAAACCAAACTCATAGGTTTTTTATATATCTACAAGGATGGCTTGAGTCTCCATTTAATTATTAGCTACAAAAATGTAGTAGAAGAAAAAAAGGTGATTAATCCACTCAACTTCACCAATCCCCATTACACTTGCATTTCTATGAGAAAAAAAAAATAGTGCTACTTTTAAACAAAATCAAAGGAGGAGACCATTTACCTACTCTATTCAAATTATTAAAATATTTAATCATAGACCCAAAAATGATTTAGTGCTAATCAATGGCTCAAATTTGAATGCCTCCAAATTTCCATTCCACAAGAAGTTAAGATTTTATTAATTAAAAATTTAGCAACCAAAATTTATCATTAGGTTCTAAAAAACTCTACTAGACATACCCAATAGGACCTTAATAATCTTGAAGATATGATTATTTATTTCTAACAAAAAAATTCAAAGAAGTAAAGATGAGACTAATATCTCAGACCAACAAAATGGTAAAGATATAGAATTAAGAGGATGATCAAAACTATCCCAAAAAAAAGGATAGAGAAGTGGCATGAACAAACAATCTTTAAAGATTCGGGGTTATGGGATAAGGAGGTTCCTCTCCTATATGAAAAAGTTCCTAAGATTTGCCTAGATGAAATATTGGGTCTCTCAAAAGTTGAACCATTGATTGGAGGAGTGACCCTCATGTCTTGATTGGAGAAAATCATTTGAATGAGTAATGAAATGAAAACAAAATGGAGGGGTGTAATGTCCAAACAATTGTTCGAGCCAACAAGGCCTAGCAAAGCTAAACTCCCTAAAACAATTTTTAACGCTTATTTGAAAAGAGAAGTTGTCGACATGCTAGTGTTGTTGCACAAGATAAGAGGTACTAAAGAAGCCCTAAATCTAGAGGAGTGGGTTTTCTTTTTGGTACAAACTATGTGCACCGACAAAAGATATGTAGATTGGGTGCAACTCATCAATGATAGATTAGGATTCCTGAGCACCAATGCTAATTTTAACAATTATTTCTTTATGGTATCATACATTATTTATGCCCTAGCATGCACAGGACAATGGCTTGGTCAAAATCATGTCGAAGATTTTGACGATAATGTGCAAATCTATGATTTTTACCCTAGTTTGCAGCTACATAGGAGGTACGTAGAATTCAGGAGGATAAATGATGTGTTCATCATAAAATTGACACATGAGCTACAAGGGTGCCCCAAGAGGTGATTATCTCCATAAGAAATTGACGCGATTTCTAAGTATGGTAGCTATTTTACTCAATTCCTGATTTTTATGCATTTCCAGATTGGTGCTTTTGATGATTTTCCCAACAAGCTACCCAGATATCCTGATGACAGGATGGTTCTAATCAAATTGTGTAGACAAATACTTGAGGTAAATAAAAGGTATGGTGAAAGACACAAGGCCGATATTTCTTTTCCTTTCATAGTAGGAGTGTATTCATGCTCCTCAAGTTCAAACACTGCAAATGTAGTTAAGACTACAATGGGCCAATATCCCTTTCAACAATACGAGTCTTTGTAGGCTCGATATGACCCAGTGGCTTTGTCAAAGATAATCTGTAGCTAGGTTTGTCTTTCCAGTATGCACCAGCATTAGAAGACTTTTGGGAAAATTGCAAAGATGACTTTGAAATGAGGGAAAGGTCTTGGTTGAGGCTCACCATAGCCCAAATCAATCTTTATGAAGTAAACTTAAATGTTGATGGCCTAGCGATGATAGAAGTGAACTCCTCAATCCACACTACCTAAAGAACATTAAAGGAGTTCTCTAATAAAGCCCACCAACTGGAAGACTCTAGAAATAGATGATTTCGATGCCCACATGTCCTTAATAATGAGAACTCAAAATTGGGTCAAGTGGAAGAAAAATAGGAAAAGAAAAGGAAGTTTCACCCTAGAGCCATCACACCCAATGCAGGGCCAATTAAGGTCGCATGTTGCCGCTGTCTCCATAGACTCGTCAACACCTACATCTTCCCAGGCCATCGGAGGGGAAAATGTGTTAGGAATGGGAACACTGAGAGGGGGGGGGGGGGGTGAATCAGTGTTCACTGTATTTTAACTTTTCTCTTTTATCTTTATTTTGAACTTAAATGCTTAAGTACTAAAATAAATATTCACATAAACATGAAACATGAAATCAACACATGACACCAATATGATTATGGGAAATCCAAATACGTAAAACCCTGATGGGAATTGATACCCACTAATATTCTGCACTAGTGTTTTGTGATCCTTGTTAGAAGACCCTTTACCTTGTTAGGAGTAGCTTTACAATGCTTTAAGTACAGTAGACCTTGTTAAGGGTCAGACCCTATTAGGAGTCTTTTACAATCATCCCTGTTAGGGGAGAGGATGCACTGTCCAAGAGCTCACTGCTCAAGTGGTGAAGGCTACAACCTTCTGATCTCAGATACACACTATATCTATAGGATGAACTGTCACTATGACACTGCTTGTTAGATCAGTTCCTTTGATGCGCTGATGCTTTGACCTTTAGAAAAGCTCTAATACATCTTCTAGTATCTTCGCACACTTTTTCTCTGCTTATCACAACTCTCTATCAACTTCCATACCGAATACAATGGGTGCATCTTATATTTATATGCTCATACAAAATAAACAACTAGGTCGGCCCTATAACTAATTACAAACAATGCTTCCAAATTAATTGGCTTAAGCGTGCTTAGAATTATACATATAAACATGTCAGAAACCTAAATAAAATGGGCACATAGCCTTTACAATATTACATTACAATCGCAAACCAAAATATCAACTGTCGGCTCCATGCTCTATTCTCTGCTCGCACACACTGGCTGTGCAACTTCAACTATTTGTAACTTTCACATCTTTGCATATCTTCTTATGTGCTCTTAGACTAAGCAAGAATATAGTCTAACCAACTTAACTTCTAGGGTACATACCATAATTCATCTGTACACACGTGCGCTGATGCTCTAAGCTGCAAGAACTCTGTACACTGTCCAGTCTTCAACAGTTAGCCAAATTCTAATCTTTACATCAAGTGCATTGACTCCAAACTGCTATATGACTTTGTTGCCATAATGACAACACTATATCTAGTCATATACCTCAGTATAGTCAACTTGCCAACAGAATGAACCCCTAGAGAAGGAAGGAGAGCCTAATCCTACTGGTAGAGAAGGATCTCTTCCATTTTTAGATCTAATGAAAGTAAAAGAGCCTAAAGAAGGAGAAAACCCAAAGCAACGAGAAGCTCCTCAGGAGAGACTTTGCAATATGCAGAAGGAAGATTTGGATCAACAACAAGAGGAGAAACTAGAAGATTCCTAGATGGATCCCTAGGTACCTCAATTTTTAGCCTCTTCTAGTTCTATTTTTCCTAAATTATCTTTCATTGCTACTCAGAAGGACACTCCTTGTGTCGTGAGGAAATTTCTTGATTTAGACAATATCAAGTTTTCCTCAAAGGTTTTGTCCACTCCTTCCTGGTTAGAACAATCCATTGAAAATAAACGGAAGAGGGAAGAAAACAACATCTCCCCATAATATGATGGACTAGATTCTGAGAAGCCCTCCTCCCTAGAAGAAGAAGAAATCTTCATTCCTTGTGGCCTTAGGGAAGGATCAAGAGACATGGCATGTTGTTATGGAAATAGCCCAAAATGAATCTACTAATAAGTTGGCTCAATTGAATGCATCTGATTTCACCGTGACTAGGATAGACATTGCCCCCTAGGCATGAAAAAATAGTTTAGATGTGGAAATTTACCCACCAACGGGTAAAAGAGAAATTGGACAAAGATAAATAAGAAAAGGATAGATTGAAAGCAGTTGTTTCTCAACTTTCTAACTATCTCAAGAAGGTCCTTATGCCCTTTTCATCTCAGTAGGAAAATTCTTCTTCTTTTGATATCCTAGATCCAAAATCAAATGAGAACCAAGCCCTAATCGCCCAATTACGAGAAGACAAACATATGGATAGGATTGGATAGAAGATCTTAAATTCTGAGGATTGCCCCTCATTGAGTGCCTCAGTGCCTTATACAAAACCTTGTTGCAGATAAAGGACAATGTTAATCATGACATTGTGATAATCAAGGAAGACGAGGCCACTTTTGGAAAGTTGTTTTCAATTCTCAAAGAAGTTATTGATATGAAAGTGGAAAATGCACTCAAATTGGGGCTGTTACAATCACCTAATGAGCCATTGCAAAAGTGGATGTACTCTGTAACTTTCAAGCATAAGTGTGTAACTAAAACCCTTAAGAATATAAGGGAAATAATTAACAACTTACATGAAGACATTCTGAGAATTGAAAAGTATTTCACTGATTTGGAGTACAATTCACACCAAGACAAGGGAAAGGATGTCATAGATATTGATAGTATGGTGGAAGTGTATCAGGGGCATATCGATAGAATAACTAGTCCTACAGTATATTAGAGGACAAAAATATAGAAGCTCACTCTAATCGATGCCTCATTATCCAAAATCAGTCGCAAAATGCCATATTATGAAGAGAAGGTAGAAGATATGCAAGAAAACCACCTCTATTGGATTACTAAAAATGACAACATCATGATGATTGAAGATGAGGATTTGAGGCATGTCTTTAAAGCCCTCAAGCGACACAAATCCAGCCAAGGGCCTCCTGTAGAGATGCCAGTTAAAAAAGGATAAGAAGTGGAAACTTCCTAGTAAAAGCATGATTGGTTTTCTATTTTTATATTCCCATACTTGAACATGTGTCCTATTGATGTCAGTTATTTTTCAAGATGTTCTTATGTAACCACTTGGGGAGGCAAATAGAGTATATTTGTCTCTATTAAACATTTTAAAAGGATCAACAATTTTTTAATACAATTTCCCCTTCTTGCTATGACAACTATGTGTGACTCAAAATTATTTCGATATTGTTGCTCATAGATAAATTTATTTTACTATTGAATGAATGAATGTATGGTAAATGAGGCAAATTTATTATAGATATTAGTCTGTGTTTCTTTGGAATATGTGATTATAAGGTGACTTGTGAGTCACTATTTATTCTCCTATGATGTCATGTTCATGTTATTTAACATGTTTTTTTCTCTTTTAGTAATCAAACTATGTATGATGTCTTTACAGTCATGAGGGTGCATGTACATAAACTGTATTATGATCTAATCCATTCTTTTCTAATTCAAATTTTTCCTTCCTATCATGGATTTTTCATGGTGATGAATATCCATTAGGTTCCTCTTCTTCTC
The DNA here is from genome assembly GCA_027943335.1 of Chamaecyparis obtusa. NCBI lineage: Eukaryota > Viridiplantae > Streptophyta > Pinopsida > Cupressales > Cupressaceae > Chamaecyparis > Chamaecyparis obtusa. The sequence goes on from BSBK01000232.1 coordinate 68,618, forward strand.
TCTAGTTAAGAGCATACCCCATTCAATTAGTTTAGTTTTCATTCATTTTATATTTGCATTAGGGAGTTGTACCTATCAATTAAGAGATTGAGCTAATTAACATCTCTTTCAATTGTTGGCAATAGAAAGGCCTTCGGTGAGGGTTTGAGTCAATATTATAAATAGGCCAATCCACTAACCAATAGTTATATCATAATATCAAATAAATAACACAACTCACTTGTATCACATGTAACATTACAAACTAAAATTTTTAACCTTAAATCCTCATTTTTATTTTTGAACAAATTTTGTTGGCAATTTGGCTAATGTGGATGCATAGATGTTGTCATTATGGCAACATATGATCTCTATTGAGAGTGCAGAATCTGGAATGTAAGTATGGCAAGTTGAAGGAAGAAATTGTCTAAGTATGGATACAGTGAACCTGACAGAGCACCCGATGAAGATTTAGTTGGCGACGTCCACTGGAGTAATATTTTTGTTTGCGCAGTTAACTAAAGCTTCTACAGAGTATGAGGATACCCCATCTCAGTGCGCATAAAGTTTGGAGCAGTACAGACGAAGTTATTCAAAGTTTACCAAAAATAGTTTTTGCAGACAGAACAGTTTTGAAGATAGTATTAGTGAAATAGTTAAGGGATTATTTTTGCTTGTCAAAATAATGACTTAACATTATGAAGGGATGACATCCTAGATGTTTACTCTTGGATAAAGATGTTGGAAGCCCACCATATGAAGTTATTAGCTCTAATAACTCATAAATTAGGCATACTTGAAATGTAATGAAAAAGTGTGTGATGTGTAAAAAGAAAGAAAAGGATAACTTGCGATAGTTGTATATTGTGATAGCAGCAAAGGCTATTGATGTGAAGTTGTAAGCAATACCATAATATAGTCAGAAACATTTTGTATTACCTGTTTGGGCAGTGAGCTCAGCTAGTGATCAGGTTTTGTAATCTAACTCCTAACAGGGTTAAGGCTTCTAACAAGGCCTAAAGTCCTTTAACCAGGAAAGATCTACTATATATTGTAAATTGACTCTTAACAGGGTCCAATATCCCTAACAGGATACTTTTGATTAGTGATCTTTGTGGGTACCATCCCCACCGGGGTTTTCCCTTGGCTAGGGTTTCCTCGAGAACATATCATGTGTTATGAGTTCTTTCTATTTACTACTATGTTTGTTAATCAGCTTGATAATCTTTGTATGCACTAAAGTAATTTGTTATATCCATAAGTGGGCAAAAGAAAAAGTTTGTGAAATACTGATTCACCCCCCCCTCTCAGTATTTCCTATTTCTAACAATTGGTATCAAAGCACAATTACTCAGAGAAGGAACATTCAAGTAAAGCTTAGCAAATTGAGTAAGATCTCTATGGATATGGATCAACTTCAGAAGAATCTTGAAGAAGCTCTTGAACAAATTGATATGCTTACTGATGAAAGAAACTCCTTAAGAAGAAAATATGAAGATGCAAAGAATGCTATTGACAAATTAAAAGGTAAGATTGAAGATCTAAAATCTGAAAAGAAATCTAATATGCTTGTTGAAGATTGTGATGAATTAGAAAAAAGAAAATGAGATCCTTAAGCATGAGCTCAAGATAGTAAATCTGAAGCTTAGTATGAAAGATGGAAATTTGAGATCTGATAATGAAAAATTGAAAATTGAGAATGAAGATCTGAGATCAAGACTTGAAAAGGAAACATCCGAATCTAAAAAAGTAAAAGTGCAGTATGTGGAACTTGAGAAGTATAATAAAATTGTGAAAGGTGAATTAACTCAATCTAAACAACAACTTGAAAGGCTATATTCAAATAGTGATAAGACTGAAAAACAAATTTCTTTTGAAGAACCATTCTTTGATAGGACTGGATTTGGATTTAGTATGTTTAGAACAAACCATGAAAGTAAGAAGCTAGATTTGAAGACATTTGCAAGTGTGGAGGAAATGAAGCTAGATGAGAACACATTGGAAGATCCACCTAAAGAAGAACCACCTAGAGAGAAAGAACAATCAAAGAAAGAAGAATCAAAATAGGAAGAATCATCTAAAGGTATGCAAAGAGAATTCAAAGGTAGATGTTTTGCTTGTAATACTATTGGGCACATGAAGAGAGATTGCACAGGTAAGCAATTTAAACCTCTTAATGGACATTGTTATAATTGTCATAGTTTTGGACACAGAGCTAACGAATGTAGAAGACCTAAAGTAATTTTGAATAATTATGATAGAATGATTGGGAATACTAACAATGTAGATAAGAAATCTATTGAAGAAATGAATCAAAGAAAAGTGGTAGTATGTTTTAGATGCAACAAAGTAGGACATATTGCTAGAAATTGCAGGTCACAGATTAACCAGCAAGGACAAAGATTTGGAAACAATGGAATCATTTGTCAGATATGAAACAAGTTTGGACACTTAGCAAGAGTTTGCAGAATGATCAATGGAGGTTATCATCATAACCCTAACCCTAGGAACAATGCAAGAAGGAATGAAAATGTAGGAAACAAAGAGAAAGGTTGCTGTAGCAATAAAGATGAAGTAAAATTTGATAAAGGCACAGATCAAGGAGGTATATTCAGCATTGAAAGTAGTCAGGAAGGTAATGTAACTAATGGTAAGGATGAATCTTTACCTGACCCTTCTTTAAGTAATTAAATTATGTAAGTTTCCGTAGTTTAGGACTTAGGATTAGTGTAGATTAGGAATTTGAATGAGTTAAGTTTTGCATAGTTAGATATAGGTTTTTTATGTTGTACTAATGCTACGGTTAAGTGTGCAAAAGAAAATATCATGTTTTGCGAGGTCGCAAAAAGTTTTATGGTTGCAGGTTTGTAGAATCAGCTTTTTGAGGTTTTAGCGGCAAAATGAATGAATGCGATATCAGATTGAGTTAATGTGAAGTGTTATAAGGTTGAAATCAAAGTTATCACAATTACAAAGCAATTGAAAAGAGATTTGAAAGAAGAAAAAGTGAGTTGAGGATGATTTGAAGAAGTTTGGAAGCAGTTTGCAGTGACGATCATACCGAAACCCTAGATTTGCAAAGTTGAGGTATTTTTTGATCTTTAATCAGTTGATAAGATGGATATTTCTATGGTTCATAATGTTAAGGATAAGAATAGACCTAAGATTAAGAAAGAACCAGTAGAACCAGCTGAAATTGATGACAGACTAGCACTATCATCTGTACCAGATGAAGTATTACACATTGAGAATGTTAAAGGATATTTAGGTTGCAAGTTTGAAACTTTGGGAGATGCAGATTTTAGTGATGATTACAGGAAATTGTATAATCAAGACATGTCAGTTAAACCAGCTTATGGGCACCTAGAGAAAAATGAAATTATCAATTATTCCATGAAGTATGAATTTAATGATGAGGAATGTACCAAGATCATTTTAAGTAGAATCCACAATGGGAAATTCTGGATGGAGGATAGAGTTATTGATATAATTGCCGACCTAATTCATGATGTTACTGGATTATCAAAAGTTGGAGAGATTCCACTGAATGAAAAGAACATGAGAAAGATTGTTTTAGACAACACTGGATCTAGTTATAATGGTAGAGGAATTGTGATAAGTAAGATTAAGCAAGATGATGTTAGGTACCTTTGCAAGATCCTAACAACTAAATTATGTGGTAGTTCAAGGGAAGATGACATGGCTGTAGGAATGGTTCATGTAGCTTATCTTATGTGTATTGAGAAGAAACAAGTAGACCTATGTGAAATTTTGAAAATTCAGTTATTTGAGAACTTAGAAAAGATTAAGAAGGCTAAGTACACATAGTTTAGGTTTTCATCTCTGATAACCTATATGTTTTTCCATATTTTGAGAAGATTTCCTTACATAGTTGATTGGAGTGACAATGTGAACACAATGGAAAGAATAAACTCAGTCTACATGAAGCACCTAATTGATAAAGTCAATGACAGTGTGAAGCTTGTATTAAAGACTTTTCAGAATATTGTTAAGAACAAATCAAGGATTCCTCAATCCTTAGTTGAAAAGCATAAAGATGACATTTGTTTTATGGTAGACACTGATTTCACCTACATTGAAGCAGTTGAGCCTAGAATGGAATTCATAGACCCTCTTGGCTATGAAGTATCTAAAGTAGAAACAATAGGATATGTGAATAGAATATTAAAGTGTGAGTTGGATGGTCATGTGAATAGGTTTGGAACCTATGAAGAGAATTTCAACTCTGCAATAAGTTTGAAAGAAAAGAAGCAATCTAGTAGGAGAGTTGAATCTACTATGAAGAAAATACTGAAAGAATTAGGTATGTCAAGTCATGAGTTTGACATAGCTAAGAAGACTGCAGAAGCCTTGAAGCAAAGTGAAAATCTTGTAATTCCACCTGTGGCATCTAGTGCAGACCCTGTTGATCCTATTGCAGTAAAGGTAAAAGTTGAAGTACCTGAAAAAGATGAAGGAGATAAATCTTTTTCTCCTATTTCTAGCAAAAGAGTAAAAGTGAGTGCAACAGGACCCGACAAGAGATAGAAAGTGATTGTACCATCTGTACCTAGAAAAGTAGCAGAAATTAAAGATGATGATGAAGTTTCAATCAAGAAGAAAACTTGGAAACCAAGAATTGAAAGAGTTAATGAAGATATATTGAAGCATGGAGACTTCACTTAGATAAATAAATTCTATGATCTATATGGATCATTTAACAGATTGAATGCAATGATTACACATATGATTTTGACAGATAAGAAACTTAGCACTATTCATGGTAAGATCCCAGAAGATTTGTATAACATACTTGTGAATAGAAATTAGAGAGCACAAGAAGAGGACATAAAGATGAGAGAACATGTAATCAGACAGTTCTGTGAAGTTGAGGATGAAGATCATTTGAAGAGATTCTTGAAGCCTCTTGGAACTTTATTGAGAACTAAGAGAAGAACAATCCTTATAATGGGAGGCAAAAAGGAGGAAGTATAGAAAGAGACTGAGCAAGCAGTAATGCAAGTTCTTGTAGATATAGTTGCAGGAAAGCATGTTGAATTAGATCATTAGCAGAAGCAATTAGAGGAACCGCATGCAGAGGAAGTTGGTATTGAAGAAGTCCCATCTTCTTCACATATCAATATTGGCAAAGAATCAATGGACATTGAAGGAACCAAAGTGACACTAGAGTCAGATGATGCAGTATTTCATGATCTAGGAAACATTGTTGATAATTTGTCTTTAGAAGAGCAAGAGAAGATTATAGAATCAGAAAAGGATACAGAGGCAGTGGAAGCACCAACTATATCAGAATTAGTTCTAGCAGAGCAGACAGTTAAAGGTAAACAAATTTTGACAGAGGTCACTACCCCTAGTGCACCTGACAGTAAGAAGAGACAAATTGGTTCAATTTTTGAAGACCTTGGAAAAGAGGTTGAAGATGATGATCAGCTTGAGTTCATCACATCTCTTAATAAAATTATTAGAAAGAATAAGAAGGTGAAGGACCTTGAAGGCAAAGTTAGAGTTTTGATAGAGAAACTTGAGAGTGTGATCATCACTAAGGTATTTGAATCAGATCCACTTGAGAAAGCTAAAATAGTAATAAACTCTTTTGACTTTGAATTTTCTAACTTAAAGGATATTGCTAGAATAAAAGTTCAGGAAGCCTTTGAAGCAGAAATGCAACAAAATTTAAGTGTAAATATTCAAAATGATATTGGTAATTTGGATGTATGCATAAAGAATTTGAGGAAACATTTTGAGATTGGAAAGAGTTTGTATATACAATGCACAAAATCAGAAATCCTAATAGCTGAAGAAGATAAGAAGATCAGAGAGAAGATAGATGCAATTACAGCTGAAACAAACACCTTGACAAGCCCAAATGTAAAGATAAGTTCTTTAGAGAAGAACATAAGGAAGTTAAATGATGAAATCAGAATGTTAGCAGAGGAGAAGAACAGAAACATGATCAAGATTAACATCTGGAGAGAGCATATCTCAATCAAGACCTTAATTTTTGAAGACCAAATTGAGCAGTGTCTTTCAGCAAAGACATCTTTTTAGAAGTTTAGCTTTAATTCCCTGCAAGCTTGTCAGACAGCAGCGTACGGATTGAGTACTCTACTCAATGTTGCTAAATCCATCAGGAAGATATGGGAGAAAGATTTTGAATCATGGAAGTCAGAGTTTGGCGACTATGTTGCAAGCCTACCAGCTTTGCAATAGCTGATAACAAGGTATCAAGTTTTTTTTTGAAATTTTTGTACACCCTATCTTTGTCATTGTTGTCAAAGGGGGAGAGATAGAAAAAAATTGAAAATATGTTGAGGAAGGATACTCATAGGGGGAGCTATTCTATGGAGTACAATATTTTATATGTGTTGTATAACATTTGGCCACAATTTTGTGTAAATACTTTGAAGTTTTGTTTGCACACTTAGCCAATTTTCCCATATGTTGCCACCAATGACAAAGGGGGAGATTGTTGTCAATTTGGCTAAAGTGGATACATAGATGTTGTCATTATGGAAACATATGATCTCTATTGAGAGCGCAGAATCTAGAATGCAAGTATGGCAAGTTGAAGGAAGAAATTGTCTAAGTATGGATACAGTGATCCTGACAGAGCACCCGATGAAGATTTAGTTGACGACGTCCACTGGAGAAATATTTTTGTTTGCACAGTTAACTAAAGCTTATAAAGAGTATGAGGATACCCCATCTCAGTGCACATAAATTTTGGAGTAGTACGGATGAAGTTATTCAAAGTTTACCGAAGACAATTTTTGCAGACATAACAGTTTTGGAGACAATATTAGCGAAAGAGTTAAGGGATTATTTTTGCTTGTCAAAATAATGACTTAACATTATGAAGGGATGACATCCTAGATGTTTACTCTTGGATAAATATTTGTGAAGCCAACCATATGAAGTTATTAGCTCTAATAACTCATATATTAGGCATACTTGAAATGTAATGAAAAAGTGTGTGATGTGTAAAAAGAAAGAAAAGGATAACTTGCGATAGTTGTATATTGTGATAGCAGCAAAGGATATTGATGAAAAGTTGTAAGTAGTACCATACTATAGTCAGAAAAATTTTGTATTACCTGTTTGGGTAGTGAGCTCAGCTAGTGATCAGGTTTTGTAATCTAACTCCTAACATGGTTAAGGCTTCTAACAAGGCCTAAAGTCCTTTAACCAGGATAGATCTACTATATATTGTAAATTGACTCTTAATAGGGTCCAATATCCCTAACAGGATACTTTTGATTAGTGATCTTTGTGGGTACCATCCCCACTGGGGTTTTCCCTTAGCCAGGGTTTCCTCGAGAACATATCATGTGTTAAGAGTTCTTTCTATTTACTGCTATGTTTGTTAATCAGCTTGATAATCTTTGTATGCACTAAAGTAATCTGTTATATCCATAAGTGGGCAAAAGAAAAAGTTTGTGAAATACTGATTCACCCCCCCTCTTAGTATTTCCTATTTCTAACAACTTTAACTTCTTGCCCAAATCTTCATTCTTTTTCTTGACTTCTTTAGATTTCTTTTCAAGAATATCACTATTTCATGAATTTTCATAGAATCATTTCTCATATTCTTTATGGTTTCTATCAATTTTGAATTACACTTTCTTTTTCATCAATTCATATTTCAAAAAATCCTCCTCACACATTAAATTTTCCTCCTAGATATCCCGACTAATGGATATTGAGAGCCTCCTAACTAGAGCTGCTTAGGAATTTTAGTTTGGCCCATCCTCAAGTTCCTATTTTGATTGAGATAAACTATGATCCAGTCTATTATAATGATAACATTGCTTCATGTCAATGGTATTTGGTGATTCATGATTGATGGATATCCAAAGCCTCCTAACCAAGAAACAAAGTTGGCCCTATCAAATACTGACTGAAATGTATTAAAGGGAAACAAAAAGAAAGATAATAAAGATCTTGTCCTTATTTAGAAAGGCTTAAATGACACAATATTTCCAAAGGTTTCTAGTAAAAAGTCTTCAAAAAATGCTTTTAGACACTTTTGAAACTTGTTACCAAGGTGTATCCAAGGTGAAGAATGTCAAGATGCAAAACTTGAGGAGAGATTTTGAGAACTTGAAAATGAAAGACAATGAGACTTTGGATAGTTTTATGACTTAGGTCATCAAAATGGTCAATAAATTAAGATAATATTGAGATGAGCTCTCATATAAGAGAGTGATTGAAATTTTTTCATATATTTGCCAAATAAATCTCAAGTTATAGTTGTGCCCATAGAAGAGTTTAAAGACATTGATAAAATGCAAATTGATGAAATGACCACACATGAATCAAGGATGAAAAGATGTGATGATAACCCATTGGGGAATGATTTCAAAAGTCAGCTACAAGTTACTAGAGGTAGATGCAGAGGTAGAGGAAGGTCTAGTAACAATGGAAGAGGAGGCATTTAATCTTTAATCAAAGAGGCAATAGAATTGATATAGAATTTGAAGAAAACTCTCAAAGGAACCCTTCTAACTTGAGGAGGAGTAATAGTAGAAATTGCAACAAGAAAACTATAGGTGTTATAAGTCAAAGGTACAATGTTTTTATTACCAAAACCATGGCCATTTTACTAACAAGTGTTGGAAGAAGCAGGTAGATGTTGGCAAACAGTCCACTCACATCACAAAGGAATATGAAGATAATTAGAAACTTGTGTTTTGACCTATATAATGAGACAAAGGAAAGTTTAAATGATAATTGATTTTTTGACAATGACTGCAACAATAAGATGACTAGAAATAGAGAGTTATTTTCTAGTTTAAACACTAGTATTTAATTTGAGGTAGAGTTAGGAAATGATAACAAGGTGAGTATGGTAAAGGGCCGATGATTGTTGTGTCTACCAAAAGTGGTGAAAGAAGAACAATATATGATGCGTATCTATACCTATTTTAAAATCTAATTTTTTGAGTATTGGATAGCTAATAAAGAAAAGGTACAAAGTGCTCTTTAAAAATGATGCATGTACAATCATTGATAAGTATCCATGTAAGTAGCTGATAGAAAGAGTATAGATGAAAAAGAATAGAATATTTTTTCTCACTATAATAAATGAACTATCTCACTCTTTGAATGCTTATCTAGTTAAGATCTTAGATGAATTGTGGTTATGTCATTTAAGGTATAGCCATTTACTCTTTGGTAGTCTAGATTTTTTGTAGAAGATAATTGTGAAAGGGCCTCCCAATATTTAGCATCTGACAAGCTTGTGTGAAAGTTGCAAAGCACCATAGAGAGGAATTTATTTTAGGAGTCTCATATAGAGAAAAAATCCATTAGAGATTGTACACATAGATGTGTGTGGACCGATGAAAATGCCATCATTGACTGTTAATATTTAATTTTTAACATTTATAGAAGATTATGGTAAGAAGACTTGGGTTTATCTTTTGAAGCAAAAGTATGAAGTTTTTAGTGTATTCAAAAGGTTTAAAGCCATTATTGAAAAGGAGTGTGGAAAATATATTGAAGTTCTAAGACCACATAGATGAAGTGAGTATATGTGCTAAATGATTTCATTGAGTTTTGTTAGGATCATGGAATCAAGAGATAATTCACTACTAATTTTACTCCACAACAAAATGGTGTAGCTAAAAGGAAGAATCAAACCATTATGAACATGCCTCGAAGTACGCTGAAGGAGAAGCATATATAAAATGAATATTGGGGAGCAACAATTATTAGTTCAGTTTATATCCTAAATAGGAGTCCAAGTAAGAGTGTGAATAACCATGTTCCTCAAGAAGCTTGGAGTCTAGTGTATTTCATTTGAGGATTTTTGGGCGTGTGGTTTATCAACATGTACCCAAAGAGATGAGAAGGAAGTTGGATGACAGAAGTGAGAAGTATATTTTGGTTGGATACAATGAAGAGTTTAAGGTGTTTTTGGCTATTGCAGCACAAAATAAATGGAAAATGCATCAAATGGATGTGAAGTTTGTATTTTTAAATGGATTTTTGGAAAAATAGGTTTATGTGAAACAACCTTCAAAATATGAAATTGAAGGACAAGAAGTTAAGGTCTACAAGTTAACTAAGGCATTATATGGATTGAAATAAGCTCCTAGAATATTGTATACCAAGATTGATGAATACTTAAATAGTAGATGATTCAGCAAGAGCCCAAGTGGACCATAATGTGAGTGGTCTAAAATCTAAGCTGTCTACAATCAGATTTGTCTGCAATATAAACTATCTGCAATCTGATTTGTTCTTATCATCATTGTATATTGTAGGAGTCATGGTATGCTCTGTTTTATCTCCAATCTCCATCACCTCTATTCACCGACTGAACGAGATCAATTACTTTGTGGTGGAGCCTATAAATATAGGTTATTGCATTATAGACATAAATTACAAAGAACATACATTTTGTATTTTGTATTTTTCTATTAATCAAATTTGCTTTGTGTGTTGTAGCATACAATTAGTTACCCACTCTGTCCTCTTTATTTTAAATACTTTGTTTTGTTTTCAATACTTTGTTTTTTCAAGGTAATTCTCCTACAACCTACAGTTTACACACAAGAAAATCTTTTATTCCTTCAATGGATGAATTACATCATTGCCTTAATCGAGATCTTTCTCATAATTAAAAGAATCAACAAAATGGATTTCTATATAAGATAATAATAGCCTCTAAAATAGATTAGAATTGAATTTAATGTTCCATGCATCTAGTTTGCATTATTCACTCCATTATTTACCGATCTTAAAGACTAAGAGAAGTTAAAACTGATTGTTAAAGCAGTGCATGAACATAACACTGAGTATCGATTCCTACAGTCCAATAAAAAAACAAAAAATAGTCTGAACAAAAAAGAGTTAGAATGTATTAATCAGTTAACTTCATGTTATTTTAACATGTTCTCAAACTTCAAACCTATAGGGATAAAATATCATAAACTCAATTGCCCCACTTAAACTTATGATACTTGTAATAGTGGTATATAATCTTATACCTGTTTTGGTATGATCTAAAGGTTTAATACTTGCTTATACCCTTTTGAACAACTTAAACTTCTTGAGCCTACGAGTAAGACATTTTCTTATAATTCATAATTTCTTTGATGTTTCTACTCCATGGAATTACTCTAGGTTGTACTCTTTTAGCTATTTTAGCACTATTAATCTGCCTAGAGTTTCATTAGTTTACTTTATTTAATCTTTTGTGAAAGCTAATACAATTACTTTCGTTTTCATTCATGGATGGATTGGCCTGCTTAATGAAATCTAAACTGATAAACACACATTTCTAGATTGTAGCCTCAATTTCACATTATACCCATATTCACCTTTGTCCAGATGCTTGAACTTTGACTATACAACTACCAACATATATTGGAGGACCTTGGTGACACAACTGTGTTGTATGGATGCTTCTGTAGCTTTTTCTCTAGTATTGGCTATGATAGAAAACCATAGGGGGGTGGGGGTTATATCTTCTTCGATAGGGGTGGTCCTACAATAGTGTGTCCTACGTTTTGGCCAACTTTGACATGGAGATCAACATTTGGAGAAAAAAATCACTTTCGAACACCTATTGCCACAAAACTATTAGGAATTTGGAGATAATGTAAACTAGAGTCTTTTAGAATTTTCTTTCTAGTTTCTAAATATATTTTTAAAAAAAGAAATTTAAATTCATTTAAATTCATTTTTCCTTCTCCTTTGAAAAGTGGTTTGCGTGAAAAAATTGTGTTTTTAAGGAGTTACTGTCACTTGGATCAGCATAACTTTTTTTTTAAATATGATAACAATGTAATTCTTTCAAGATTATATTTGTAATTTCAATATCTAAAGGATGCAATTGGTTTTATTCATTTTGGGTCAATATTTCATAGTTTATTAAGTTCTAAAGTGACTATAACTGTAATTTAGAGATAAGGTCACTTGGATCACTCTAACTTGATCTCTCTATATCGAAATTCATTTTTTTAATTTTTTCATAGAAAGGTAACATAAATACTCTTTTCCTACATATTTTTTTTTTTTTTTTTTGTAATTTACTATTTTTCCTGAAGTCTTGAAGAGACAAGTTGTTGAATGACCAAATAACCTATGTTTAGTTAAACTAATATTTAAAAGTGATAATAAATTCAATATGTATTAAAATTATATTCATTAGAAATCTTGTTTCGAATAGAATCTTTGACATCATATGTTTGAAAAAACTATCTTGTTTGGTCCTTGTCCCAGGCATCGAAAGATAATTTTTTTGTAGTTCACTTTTTTTCTGAGGGAAAAATTTCAGTTTAGGGGTCTTCGCACGAAGACCCTCTTCGCGCGAAGACAATTGAGGGGCTTCGTGCGAAGGGTCTTCACACGAAGACTCCTAAGTGAAAAGTCTGGTGAAGAAACACCCCGCCAAAATTTTCCCCAGGGTACTTTGAGTGAAGTCAGTTGGCTAGTGATGAATTTGTTTTGTAAATAATTTAGAATGGTATAAAACTAAAACATTTTGTTTCTATTTTATATCAAATTACAATAAATTAATTAGCTTTTTCTATTGTTTTTTTTATTATTGATCAATTTTTGCAAAGGCATTTTTTGGAGGAGGATTGCTATTTCTATTTTTTCAAAGGCATAATTTTGGAGAGGAGAAATATTAGATCAAAGTATTTTTTGAAGAAGAGAATGTTTATTGGCGATCTTGTGGAAGACATTTTTGGAGAGAAGAAATAGGGAACAAGAAAGGAAGACAAAGTAAATCTGCTAGAAAAAGGTCAGCCAGTACTGAACAAAGAAATCGTGAAGCTGCATTGACATATTATCATAAAACTAAAGAAGTTGAAAGACAAGCTGAAGTAGGAGGGTCAAGTCAAGTCAAAGAATTGCACATTGAAGAAGGGTTGGGATCACTCCCTACGGAATCTCAAGCAATTGATGTTGGAGAAGGGTCAAGATCACGTGCTCCTACTAGTATGAATGAACTTTTAAATTTATCTCAAATTGTAAAGAGAAATATTAATTATAGAAACTTAGATCATTTACTTACAATGGATGTGGAGAATTTGAGATCACTTGCTAATGTTCAACCCTAAGTCTTGCTAAGAAGAGATAAATGAATATGATAGAAATATAAATATTGGCTAAATTTGATAATTTTGAAACACTTGAACAAGCCCAATTGCTTTTAGTTGTACTTATAAACAAAAAGTTGGAGGGGCATTAAAATTATTGGGTATAGGCACAACATCAAAGAAGAGAAAAGTTGTTGACATGCAAATTGATATGATTGAAAATATTAGGAAAGGTTTGAACCAGGTAGGGAAGCGATCTCGAACTAAAGATACGACCATTACAAGAAAATTTATGTTGACATCCATTGTAGGTAACACTATGCTCTAAAAAAGAAAGATATCTTTAGTTTCATCTTAGTTCAATTTTAATAGGAAAACAATATCATGATATGTTAATAGGAGAATACTTTTGGATGATAGCACCTTGGAAGGCAATTGGGCAATCATGTGTAGAGATCCTCATTCTAATAGGATTGATGAAGGAATCAAGAATTTGGTCACATTAGTTTGGAATGATAATACGCATCCTTCATCATATAGTAGAGATGTTATCAGACATAGAATTTCAAATAATCAATATGAATATCATATAAAACATTGGTTGGACACAACACAACATGAAATGTATGTGTCATTTTGTAGTTCAAATCCTAATATAAAGATTGGGCAAACATTGTTTGAAAGATTGAAGCCATATTATATCAGGACAAACAAAGTGTTTGAAACTTGTTGTTGTCGTTATATCATATTGAATCTGATCTCCACTATCAGGTTTTTCAAAATTTTGTAGAAGACACTTATGGTTTTAAAAATTCTCCTCCTACTAGATGAAGTGAGTTCATCTCATCCATTTTATGTGACAAAAGAGATGATGTAGCTAGACAAATAAATTACATAAAAGGAATATGTCAAACATGTGCTGATTTGTCTCTTTTTCCTTTGAAAATGAAAATATTGATGTAACAAAGATGGTAAATTGTAAGAGTTACAAATATGTAAATAATAAAACAAAATTTGGGAAAGAATCCAAAAGGTTAGAATATGTTGAAGAGGAGATAAATGTTGGAGTATTTATGGAAAAATTTAAAAATTGTTTCAACCCTACATTCATCATGCTTTTTTTGCAAAGTGGAAAGCACAACAATTCCAAACACTGAGAGACAATTTCCCACTTGGAACTATTGTATCAGTTGTTGATTTTGTAAAAAAATATTCTTTTTTTCATCAAAAGGCAATTTAGTCAAAATACTATTTTTCAAAGAAAATTACTATTATGGTACATGTTAGAAACTACAATTGAAACAATTGTTGTATTGTCATTGATGTCAAACCTTAATTGGTAAGACTGTTTCTACTTAGGAAAGTACTATATCTATTTGAGTGTTGCTAAGGGGATATGAAAGGTTGGTAACAATAGCACCTAAGGAAAGGTTAAGTTATCTTGATACTACAAAGTGTACTTGACTATGTTGCACATTGATTAGACAATGTATTGTTTATCTTAGTAAGACTGAAGACTAAACTGGTAGGCTTGACCGAGAAAAGAATGGAAAAATCATGTTTAAGCCGAGTAATGTTAGTGTCGACCGAGTTAGTATATGTCGAGAAAAATTGTAGTGTCGACCGAACAACAGTTAATTACTGAGTAAACATTTTTAGTAATGACTGAGCTTTCTACATGAAGACCGAGTAGTTGATCGCAGTATTGACCGAGCATCAGCAATTTTATATTTGAAGAGAATTTAGTTTTGGAGATGACATTGTTGAATTCTTGGATTATGTAAAATGTGTTGACTTTATTTATTGATTGTTTGAAGCATTAAATGCACTGTAAAATGTTTTATTGCAAATCTTTAAGAGATTTGAGATGATTCTAGAAAAGGAGTCGAAGAACATGAAGTGGGTAGATTCAATGAATCTGACCTAACCCTAAGATCTATGAATGAGATTGAGCGGCATAAGATGAGTTAACCTAATTGAGAAAAGTATAAAGGGAACCTGAGCATTTGGATATGCATGTGCATGGGTGAACAGAGAATGCCGAAAGATCAAAAAAGTTTTACTAACTATTTAAGAAGAAAAGGCTGAAGGAGAATTGTGGTGGTTGCTTGAAGAAAAGTTCCAAGCAAATCAGAGATGGAGATGGCAAAATTTCAAAGTCAGTAAACCAACATTAGTGTACGGAATCAGATCTAATATTTGCAAAGTGAGTTATATATTTTTCAGATAAGTATTTCTGCTACTTTCTAACCATTGTAACAGTCAAAATTCTTTTAACAGAGGTTGACCTAACAGTCATATGTTAAATCCTTTGAACAAGGTTGCATTCTAATGGAGTGTATGTAAGTCCTATGACAAGGCTCACTTTTAACAGGGTGATTGAAATCCTTTAATCGGGTCACACCTGACAGTGTGTATTGTAACCTTTGACAGGGTTGGCTTTTTACTGAGCTCACTTCAGAAGAGTGAAAATAATAGTAGCATGTTACAAAGTGGTTTTTCCCACATTGGGTTTCCATTATAAATCCTGGTGTTAATACTTGTGTGAATATTTTGGTTTGAACATTTTTGTGTTTTACAAGTTAAGTTACAGCTGGGTAGTGGACTGCATTGTTATATGTTTCTAAATTATTGAATCAGTGATGACCTAGTTTATTTTGGTTATTGGATTTGATTTAAGGAAAAGTTTTTGAGATTGTTTTATCCATTAGGACCTGAGAACAACTGATTCACCCCCCTCTCTATTTTTCTAAATCATACTAACAGTACATGTGTGTTATCAACATGCACGATTAGATTTGGATGGTATTTAGAGCACATTTGAAGCACGGGTCATCAAGAAAGAAAATCATTTTTATATAAGTGATGATAGAGAACATGACATTCATTATGTAGAACACTTCTTCAAGATGTTTTTTGCAAATTTGAAAGAAAGAGGTATAAAAATTGATAAACATTATGTTTGGTCAGATAGATGTGTTGCACAATTCAAATCATCGAGACCATTTTATGCACTATGCAGATATCATCATATTTAAAACATACCACGTGTCTGGATTTTCTTTGAGAGTGGACATAGAAAAGGTGAACATGATGGTGCTGGAGCTTGCATCAAACATGCTATACGAAAGTATCAAATGAATTATAAGGGAGTTCATATAAAAAATACACATGGTGTGGTTCAATGGTACAAGACACATTTAACACCAAATGAGAATGACACATCATCAAGATTGACTCAAGTGGTGCCACATAGAAAGTTTTGGGAGATAAAAGGTATGCACACATTTTTAAATTATTTGAAAGTGTTTAAATTTTTTACGTATTCTTTATTCAAATTATATTTGTAGAATGAATTATATATGTATTTATTCAGTTGTGGATGGAAAAATTATGCATGGTTGCAATAGGATAGAAAATATGTGATCTTTGCATTCAGTTATGAGTACAAATTGTTGCAATTAGACATTGAACACTAGGGACTACTCATGCTTTTGTTGTCACTGCATTGTTGACAATTATGAGGAATGCATCAATCAAGACCATCGATATGTAGGTGCATGGAATCTAGTGCCACTAGTTATTGATACATTTGATAGAGATGAAGATGAAAAATTCATTGATGTCCCTTTTATTTCTATTGATTACTATCATATCTCAGGATTGGTCAAAATTGGTAAGTATATAAATTTCACATTGTATGGTCCATTGAGCTGCATGTATAGATAGATAGATAGATAGGTTGAACTAAGTAAATTTTAAGATCTCACACATGTATATATAAATTTATTATGCAGGAGATGTCTTTGCAGTGATTGCTGAGCATGGAAATGTAGAAGGAGTTGGTTATTATTTACTGCACTGTACTGTAGAGAGGATGAAGTTACTTGAACCTAAAGAAAGTGATGGAATGTTATTCCCCATAGGTTTGTACATTCTTTACATCAATATATTGAACTCAATTTGTAAATTTTAAAATTTAACCTTTTAACAAATTTCAAATTTAGTTTATTTAAATTTATATTGTTAAAATTTGTGACCTGTAGGTTCAGTTGTTTTAGAGGGAACATGTTTCAAGAAAATCAAAGTAATTCAACATGGTATTCACTTTGTTGATTACTAACTAGACAATAAGGTGTTTCAATATAGTCACCTAGTAGTTGCCACATCCATTTGTCTCCATCCAGTTAAATATCAATGTGGACATCGTAAGTGGAGAATAGATAGTGAGGATCATTAGAGAATATTACATGTTCTCCATGAAAGGTCTGAACCACT
The DNA here is from genome assembly GCA_027943335.1 of Chamaecyparis obtusa. Lineage (NCBI taxonomy): Eukaryota > Viridiplantae > Streptophyta > Pinopsida > Cupressales > Cupressaceae > Chamaecyparis > Chamaecyparis obtusa. The sequence continues at coordinate 85,951 of BSBK01000232.1, forward strand.
TGAGTTGGTCTAAAAAGTATAATATGTATACCTATTTCATGTGTTAGGACCTACTTAATATCTTTGGATTAAATTGACTATACTTTGTTTATATATTTAAACATATGATGGACTATAATTTTCTGATATATGATGGACCTATTTGATGGCTCAATGGTTTTAATATATAGAATTTTATGTATTCTTTTATATATATGCTTGTATGCACGTATTGTTTTTTATGTATACTTTGATTATTCAATGATTTTTAAAGATTGCATATTAGTTAAAGATTTTATATATGCTTTGATTGTTCAATGATTTTTATGATACTTATTGTCCATTAGTTACATGTATTAACTAGTTTTTTTTTATGATATTAATTCTAGATCCCCTTAAGATCTCCCCTTAAGACCTCCCCTTAAGATTGCTTATTAGTTAAAGATCCCCTTAAGACACTAAAAAATGATGAAATTAGTTAGATTACTTATGACATGTGTTAGTTCTAGAATGAGTTAGAATAATTATTGTCCATTAGTTACATCTATTAACTAATTATTTTTTATGATATTAATTCTAGATCCCCTTAATACCTCCCCTTAAGACACTAAAAAATGATGAAATTAGTTAGATTACTTATGACATGTGTTAGTTCAAGAATGAGTTAGAATAGATATTGTCCATTAGTTACATGTATTAACTAGTTATTTTTATGATATTAATTCTAGATCCCCTTAAGACCTCCCCTTAAGATTTCTTATTAGTTAAAGATCCCCTTAAGACACTAAAAAATGATAAAATTAGTTAGATTACTTATGACATGTGTTAGTTATAGAATGAGTTAGAATATTTATTGTCCATTAGTTACATGTATTAACTAGTTATTTTTTATGCTGTTCTAGATCCCCTTAAGACCTCCCCTTAAGATTTCTTATTAGTTAAAGATACCCTTAAGACACTAAAAAATGATGAAATTAGTTAGATTACTTATGACATGTGTTAGTTATAGAATTAGTTAGAATATTTATTGTCCATTAGTTACTGTTGGACTACAACTGATTTGGAATTTGATTGAAGAAACTGTGATTACAAGATCACTAAGGAGTTGCTGATTAGATATGTAATATGATTTAATCAGTACTATGTTATCATTGATGTCAACTAGTTTGACATCACTTATCTTGTAAGTTATTATATCGAGACATCTGAAGAAAGGTGAAAAAGAGATGAAGAATAAAGAAATCTACATGGAGAAAGATGTACATATTAGATAAGGATAAGGAACACATTGAGTAACTTGTTGATGAGTCTATGACTTGATGATATTGACAATATTATGTTGCATTCATCTATGATGAAGTATAGAGCTGAAAGACACAAAGCAGTGTTGTCAGTAAATGAAGCATTTCTAGTATACACCGACGGAGTGTAGTGTATACCGATCGCAGTATTAACCGAGTAGTGTTCACCAACACATTTCTTTGTTAATCGAGCGGAATAGAATGAATCAAATGATTAGTTTAGCTGATAAGATTGATGAGCTGGCAAACATATAACATTGACGTAATAGATAATGTTTGTTACACAGATTGACGACTGACGAAATTCAGGAAAGATCTAACGGAGTAGATTGAAACATGTTATTGACACAAGTACCGAGAAAGTTTGAAGCAGAAAAATCTATGAATGTGGTTAAATGACAAAATCTAATGGTGGAGAAGAAAATGATTTACTCATCTATATAAGAGAAAAAAATTTCTTTATGCAAGAGGTCAGAAGAAGAAGAAGCTATAGGAATTTCGTGTGAACAAGCTTTCATGCATTCTGATCATACTGGTTAGTAAGAACCGAGCTGTAGAATAGTTATCGAGCTACAAAGAGCAATTATCGATGGATAATAAGTTGATATAGTATTGAATCTAAAGTGAAATATTGATCAGAAGGATTTATATGGAATGAATATTGATCTGTAATCTACAATTGAAGTTGTATTAAGTCAGATCATTTACTGTTACACATTTAACCATTGTATACAGTTTAAATCTCTTAACCGAGTGGACTCTAAAAGTCTTATGATGTATCATTCATAGAATGAACATTGTTATCATGTCAACCCCATAGTGAATGCTGGTTGGATGATAACTTCTAGTCTAAAATCCTCTAGCAAGGTCACACCTGACAGTGTGTTTGTAACCTTTAACAGGGTTGGGTCTTAACCGACCTCACTTCAAAAGAGTGACCAATTTTGGGTTGCCGGTCCCAGGTGGTTTTTCCCTTTACAGGGTTTCCACGTTAAATCTCTTGTGTTATGTGTTGATTGTGATATTTGTTTGTTATCATACTTTGCATATTACATTTTAGATTTGATCAGTAAACTGTTATAGTATTAGACTAGTAATTGGTAAAAGCGCAGACAGTGAAAGTTATTATTGCTTACCGATGAGTAGAAATTGTAGGAATAGTTTTGAATTATACATTTTGTTTTGGGACACTGGATAACTGATTCACCCCCCCTCTTAGTTATTCTAACAATTGGTATCAGAGTGCTAGTTGCTTGAAACAAAGTTTTAAGGACTTAAGCATAAAGATCTCAAGATGTATAAGAGGGAAGTACCAAAACTAAACAAAGAGAACTTCATAGTATGACAAAGAAGAATGAAGCTGCACATATCTAGAATTGGGAACTCAGCACTAGATCAGATGGAAAATGGCTACATACAACAGCCCACTAGTCCCTTAACTATTGATCAACTGAAGGACAAGCATGAACACAATGTTACTATGATGGAACTTGTTGCTGCCTGTACTGACGCTGAATTTGAAGATATAAAGACTTGCACAACTACCAAAGGAATATGGGATAAATTAACACAAATATACAATGGAGATCTGAATGTCAAAAGAGCCTGAGCTGAAAGTCTGAGAGGCAGATTTGATGATATGAGAATGAAAGAAGGTGAGAACATTGTCCAACATTCAAATAGACTCAAAGAGGTGGTACATGCTATTAGAGTATCTGATGGAGTGATTGATGATGAAATAGTGATAAGCAAGATTCTCAGAACTTTGCTACTAGTTTATGCAATTAGGATTTCTGCAATTCATGAAACAAGAGCTACATCCAATCTTACTCTTGACACTCTGATTGGTAAACTTACAACTTTTGAATTAAACAATTTTGATAATAGTGTTGTTCCTTCTGTTGAATCTACTTTCATGTCTTCTTTGAAGATTGGAAAATCTAGCAGGAATAGTAAGAATTGTGATAGTGATGACAATATCGATGATGAACTTGATGAACTTGAAGCACTTATGGCCAGAAGATTGCCCAAAGGAAGAGGAAGGTATAGAGGTAAGCTACCTTTGGCATGCTTTAATTGTAAAGAAGTCGATCACATCACTGCTAGATGTCCTCAGAAGAAAGATGATGATAGATCCAAAGACTGATCTGAAGGAAGCTATGGGAGAAGAGTCAACAGAGGCTACCGACACTACAACAAAAATAACCAAGATGAAAAAGGCAAAAAGGTATGTTACATAGCTAAAGATATTGAAACTAAATCTGATTCTGATGATGACATAGAAGTTGTATTTGTTGCTATGAAAGATGACTCAGAGGAGGAAGAGAAACATGAAGAGAAAGCACTGATCTCTATTTAAGCAGAAATGATACATGGATCATAGACAGTGGCTGTACACATCATATGACTGGTGATGTAGAGAAGTTTGATCATCTTGTTGAATATAATGGAGGATCTGTGAGAATGGGAAATGATGCACCTTGTATGGTAAGAGGTAAAGGCTCACTGATGATCAATGATAGACTAAAATGTGAAAATGCATACTAGGTAGATGGATTGAACTATAATCTGTTAAGTGTGGCTCAACTGAACAATTCAGGCCACCGACTGGCTTTTGAGAGAAAAAAGGTGAAGATCTATGATGATGGAGGAAGACTTGTCAGAACTGGTACATAATCTAGAAGTAATCTATTCTATCTTGATATGGATCAGTCTTCTTGTTTGTTAATAAAGGATGAAGATGCCTGGTTGTGGCACAGAAGGTTATGCCATGTGAACTTTGATAACTTGATCAAGATTAGTAGAAAGAAAAGAGTTAGAGGATTTCCTAACTTGACAAAACCTGATCATGCCATGTGCCATGACTATCAGAGAGGTAAGATGACTAAGTCTAGTTTTAAAAGCAAAGACTATTCAACAAAGAAGATACTTGAGTTGGTTCATACCGACCTATGTGGTCCTATGAGAACTCAGAGCTGTTCTAGTGATAGATATTTTATTCTTTTATTGATGACTATACTAGACTGATGACTATCATGTTCCTAAAAGAGAAATATGAAGCTTTTAAAATGTTTAAGTGGTATAAAGCTAAGGTAGAGAAATAAACTAGAAAGGAAATAAAATGTTTAAGATCTGATAGAGGAGGTGAATTTATCTTAGATGAATTTACTAATTTTTGTAATGAGCATGGAATCAAAAGATAGGTATCTACACCGAGGACACCTTAGCAAAATGGCATTGTTGAAAGGAGGAATAGGTCTATAATTGAATGTGCTAGAACATTGATGATATAGAAGAATGTTGCTCAGACATATTAGAGGGAAACTGTTAGTACAGTTGTGTATGTTCTTAACTGAGTATAATTGAAGAAGGACTCCAACCGAACACCTTATGAACTATGGTTTGGACACAAACCTACTATAAGTTATTTCAGGATTTTTGGAAGTAAATGCTTTATTTTGAAAGATGAAACAAATGGTGAATTTGATTCTAAAGGAGATGAAGGGATATTTCTGGGATATTCCACTACAAGTAAAGCATACAAATGTTTGAATAAGGTTACAAATAAGATTGTTGAAAGTACTAATGTTCGTGTTGATGAGTTTGATGACAAGTACATAGAGGAAAGTACAAAGGATCCAGAAGACTATGGTAGATTCACTTACATTGAACATCTAGAGTATCTACCGACACTACAAATAGTGACAATCGGTCAGCAGGGAAATAATGTAGTACAACAGGCACCAAAAATCGATGAACATGAAGAAGCTGCTGAGCAAGAAAATGACCCTGAACAGGATGAACAAGAAAGGAGAAATCAAGTTCTGGCTAGTTTTGTCAAAATACATCATCTTGAGACACAAATCATTGGAGACAAACATGCTGGAATGCAAACTAGAAGCAAAACAAGACAAGGTACATGTCTAATTTGTGAATTTGAACCTAAAACTATGAAAGTTGCATTAGAGAATGAAGAATGGGTTAATGCAGCAAATAGAGAAAAACAAAACCTGGTCCTTAGTACCCCAACCAAAAGATAAGAATGTTATCAGTACTAAGTGGATATACAGGAATAAATTGAATGAAAATGGTGAAGTCACAAGAAATAAAGCTAGATTGGTATGCAAGGGATATGCACAGGAAGAAGGCATTGACTATGGTGAAACATTTGCACCTGTTGCTAGATTAGAAGGAGTTAGAATGCTACTTGCATATGCTGCACATAAGAAATTCAAAGTCTATCAAATGGATGTGAAGTCAGCATTTTTAAATGGTATAGTTGAAGAAGAGGTCTACATTGAACAACCTGAAGGATTTGTTGATCTCGACAATAAAGACATGGTATGTAGATTACATAAAGCTTTATATGGATTGAAGCAAGCACCGAGACCATGGTATGAAAGACTGCATACTTATTTGTTAAGTATTGGATTTGTTAGAACAAGTGAAAACAACAATCTATATGTGAAAGGTGATACTGATGATACTATTATCATTGCTAAAATATTTGTTGATGATATTATCTTTGGAGGCTCAGATCTTGTATGCAAGGTATTTTCTGATGAAATGCAAAAGGAATTTGAAATGTCTATGTTCAAAGAGATTAAGTTCTTTCTTGGATTACAAGTGATTCATTAGAGTGATGGAATATTCATCACATAATCTAAATACATAAAGGAAGTACTAAAGACATTTGGCATGGAAGATGCTAAACTTGTGGGGACACCGATGGCTACTAGATGCAAATTGACAAAGGAGGATGAAACTACCAAGGTAAACCAGACACTTTACTGATCCATGATTGGTAAGTTAATGTACGTAGTTCACAATAGACCAGATATAGCACATGTTGTGGGTATAGTTGCAAGATTTTCTATCAATCCTAGAGAATCACACATGATAGCTACAAAAAGGATCTTAAGATACTTGAAGAAAATAAAGAATTATGGATTATGGTATCCTAAGGAAGGGAAGTTTGAACTAAAATTTTACACCAATGCTGATTGGGCTGGAAATGTGGATGATAGAAAAAGTACCACCGAAGGAGCATTTTTCTTTGGTGAAAGACTTATAACCTAGACAAGTAAAAAAAAGGCTTGTATTTCTTAGTCTACAGCTGAAGCATAGTATGTTGCTGCTACAACTAACTGTTCAAACATTTCATATATCAAGCAAGTGTTGGAAGGAATGAATGAGGTAATCACTGACCCAGTGATTATATATTGTGACAACACTAGTGCTATTAATATTTTAAAGAATCATGTGATGCACTCTAAGACAAAGCATATATCTATTAAGTATCATTACTTAAGAGAAAAAGTGCAAGAGAAGCAAGTGAAGTTGGAATTTGTCACATCTAAAGAACAACTTGCTGATATTTTTACAAAGCTTCTACCAAAGGACACATTTGAATACTTGAGGATTAGACTTGGGGTCTGTCCCCTGTCTATCGGTCACTAAGGTGATCTAGTTGTTGCATCAACCTATTTATATCAGAAGATCATTCATGTTGATGCAACATAGTTCACACTTTGAATCATGTTCAAGGTTGTGATTAAGTTTTAGAACTTGAACCGATGAGATATCAGTATTCAGAGATACAGAGGAAGACATAAATTGATTGTTTATTTGTTTCTTTAGCATTGTTGTCAAAGGGAGAGATAAACAATATGAAAAGTATGAAAAGAAACAAGAACCGATGGGAATTATCTAAGGGAGAGTCAATCTGATTGAGACAAAGTATTGAAGATCAGTTACAAAGAACAGGAACTGAAAAGATTACAACTGCAGAATGGTAAAGTTGTAGTATTTAATGTTGTTTAGTAATGTAGTGATTAAACATATTAAGTCTATTCGACTTACATCATTTATTCACAAGTTGTAGAATATACGTTTGGTATGTGTATGGTACATTTCATATTACTTGAGTTGCCATCAATGCCAAAGGGAGAGATTGTTGGACTACAACTGATTTGGAATCTGATTGAAGAAACTATGATTACAAGATCACTAAGGAGTTTCTGATTAGATATGTAATATGATTAAATCAGTATTATGTTGTCATTGATATCAACTAGTTTGACAACACTTATCTTGTAAGTTACTATACCGACACATTTGAAGAAAGGTGAAAAAGAGATGAAGAACAGAGAAATCTACATGGAGAAAGATGTACATGTCAGATAAGGATAAGGAACACATTGAGTAACTTGTTGATGAGTCTATGACTTGATGATATTGAATTTATTATGTTGCATTCATCTATGATGAAGTATAGAGCTGAAAGACACAAAGTAGTGTTGTCGATAAATGAAGCATTTCTAGTATACACCGATGGAGTGTAGTGTATACTGATTGCAGTATTAACCAAGTAGTGTTCACCGACGCATTTTTTTGTTAACCAAGAAAAATAGAATGAGTCAAATGATTAGTTTAGCCGATAAGATTGATGAGCTGGCAAGTGTATAACATTGAGGTAATAGATAATGTTTGTTACACAGATCGACTGCTGATGAAATTTAGGGAAGATCTAATGGAGCAGATTGAAATGTTTTATTAACACAAGTACCGAGAAATTTTGAAGCAGCAAAATCTATGAATGTGGTTAAACGGAAAAATCTGATGGTGGTGAAGAAAATGATTTACTCATCTATATAAGAGAACAAAATTTCTTTATGCAAGAGGTCGGAAGAAGAAGAAGCTGCAGGAATTTCACGTGAACAAGCTTTCATGCATTTTGATCATACTGGTTAGTAAGAACTGAGTTGTAGAATAGTTACCGAGCTACAGAGAGCAATTATCGACAGACAGTAAGTTGATATAGTATTGAATCTGAAGTGAAATATTGATTAGAAGGATTTATATGGATTGCATATTGATCTGTAATCTGCAATTGAAGTTGTATTAAGTCAGATCATTTACTATTACACATTTAACCATTGTATATAGTTTAAATCTCTTAACTAAGTGGACTCTGAAAGTCTTATGATGTATCATTCATAGAATGAATATTGTTATCCTGTCAACCCCATAGTGAATACTGGTTGGATGATAACTTCTAGTGTAAAATCCTCTAACAAGGTCACACCTGACGGTGTGTTTGTAGCCTTTAACAAGGTTGGGTCTTAACCGACCTCACTTTAGAAGAGTGAACAATTTTGGGTTGCCGATCCCAGGTGGTTTTTCCCTTTACAGGGTTTCCATGTTAAATCTCTTGTGTTATGTGTTGATTGTGATATTTTTTGTTATCATGCTTTGCATATTACATGTTAGATTTGATTGGTAAACTATTATAGTATTAGACTGGTAATCGGTAAAAGCACAGATAGTGAAAGTTATTATTGCTTACTGACGAGCATAAATTGAAGGAATAGTTTTGAATTATACATTTTGTTTTGGGACACTAGATAACTGATTCACCCCCCCTCTCAGTTATTCTAACAAGTTACATGTATTAACTAGTTATTTTTTAAGATATTAATTCTAGATCCCCTTAAGACCTCTCCTTAAGATTACTTATTAGTTAAAGATCCCCTTAAGACACTAAAAAATGATGAAATTAGTTAGATTACTTATGACATGTGTTAGTTCTAGAATGAGTTAGAATAGTTATTGTCCATTAATTACATGTATTAACTAGTTATTTTTTATGATATTAATAAAATCTAATCAACTGAAACCATCTAATCAAATCATACTATCTAATGAAATGAAACTATCTAATCTAATCAAATGAAACGATCTAATCAAATCATATCATCTAATCAAATAAAACCATCTAATCAAATCATATATCATCTAATCAAATGAAATCATCTAATCAAATCATACCATCTAATCAAATGAAACCATCTAATCAAATCATATCATCTAATCAAATAAAACCATCTAATCAAATCATATATCATCTAATAAAATGAAATCATCTAATCAAATCATACCATCTAATCAAATGAAACCATAAAATCTATTCAAATGAAACCATCTAATCAAATCATATTATCATCTAATCAAATAATATCATCTAATCAAATGAAATTATCTAATCAAATCATATCATCTAATCAAATGAAACCATCATAAATATATATAATGTCAAATCATAAATCATCTATGTCTAGAGGTTTGGATAACATATAAATATATGTCTCAAATCATAAACTAAAAATATCAAACATATAATAATGACATATATAATGAGTCTCAAATCAAAGATCTGTGCAACATGTCCTAAACTAGGGATTCATCTAGGCACATGCGAATAGAGTGACCCTCTAACTGACTGCCATGAGCATCCTCTAGCTATGACCTAACAATTGATCCCTGCGAATATAAATGCATGTATATAATAATAATAATGTAAAATACTTAAAATGTTATAAATGCAAGTTTAAACTTACATATTTTTGAAACTTACCTAACCACTACTAGGTGTCACATCTATTGAATCTCTCCTATGAAGAGCATCCTCTGGCTGTGAAACAACAACTAACCCCTGCAAATTTAGTACAACAGTTGGTTATATACATGTGCATAGTAAATATTATGTAAAGTACTCAAAATATATAAATACATGTGTACAAGTGTACACATCCATGCTTAAACCTACATATATCTAAAACTTACCTGACCACTAGTGGGTGTCACATCTACTAGATCTCTCATATGAAGATGCTCTGAGCCCACACTAGAGGTAACGTGCTCTGCTAACTATGCCTAAAAAATATTATACATTGAACAAAATTCAATACACACATCTAAAATTAATTGTTCACTAAAACTCTTAAGAAAGGAGAAAATAAAACTTTATATACTTGGGTCTCAGGAGCAGGAGGATCATCAGTGCATTGCACCATCATATCATCAACTAAAACTACATCACCTACACAACCTTCAGTCTTGAACCTCTCTAGTAATGATGAGTGTAGGGGTGACACTAGCTGGGAGTCGAGTGATGTAGATCCTGAACCATCAGGATACAATAACATATCCATAAATGATCCAACATCAGTGCCAATGTCCACCTAACCCAACCCGCAAAATTGCTCATCAAATGTGTCTAGGCCCTCAGTGGTAATGTGTACATCTCCAACCTGGATACTTGGCTCTGTAGCTATAGACTAATCTGTGGGTGCAAAGCGCTTTGCACTATGTTGTGCCTAACCCTGTGGAAGTTCGATGACATCCCTGACTGAATGTACTAGGATCCTTTGCATGTTAGCAATATAAGAATATGACTGCAAGAGATCCTTCAAAAAGTAAAGTGCCACATCTAAATGACTATGATGACCCGAAAGTGATTGTATCTCTCCAGGTGTAGGAAGACCTGCATCTCTATATGCCTCATCACTAACACCCCCAGCAGTACTAGATGAAGCCTCAAAAGATGATTTGGCTCTACTTGGTCTAGTCAAAATGTATTTTCCCACTAAATCTGAAGTGATAGAGGTGGTTGTAGAATAAATCTTCCCTATCCTATCAAATACTTCCCTCTGAGGAGAAATGATCAATCTATCTATAGTAGCATCCATCGTCGGTGCCACTATTGGAGTCCTCTACCCAACTGGCTATCTATGAGGCTGTACAACATGATTAGCCCTATGTTACTGATCACAATCTTCAACTCTCATGTGCCCCTTACCATAATATGTAGGAAGATCTAAATAGTTGACCCTAAGTCCCAAATGGAACTCAACGTACAACTGTTGTGCAAAATATAAAGGAATCTAGTCATTATTAGGATAACAACCATGTACTACAAGAAACTGAGGGTATATCATGCATGTGATTTGAGGAATCACACATTGTGTGACCTGATATGCCCTCACCTTGGCCTCCCCCTCATAAAATGGGAAAACCTCTCATTTGATGATTTCCTTGGGGACACGGCTCTGAACTGTCTCCAAGGAAACATCACCTGAGACCTTGGCTCTCAACTCTCAAAAAATAGTATCAACTACCTGAGGTGTGAAGGAGTGGGATCTCAATCTAGCAGTCATCTCATCCAAATTGGTCAATACATTGACACAAGTATCTTTATATATGCTATCTATTGAAGATGTACGGATGGACTCTCTAAGTCGAGCCATCTCCATGTCAGCAATATAAAAAATGGTTTGTATATCAGGAGTGCGAGGTGCATCCTGAGTGACCATCTAGATACATAACATGTGAAAGCTAAGTGTTAAAAATTAAGTACTTGATTACATGTTATAATTATGTGCAAAATGGAAACAAATATATGAATATATAAAATTATACTTAAATTTACAATACTAGAGTGTACTAATAGTCGTAAATGGTCCTAGGATGTACTAATTGGTATTAAAATAGGTCCTATTAGGTCAAGTAAATGGTCTTATTAGGTCTTAAGGGTCCTAGGATGTACTAATCAATTTTAATAGGTCATATTAGTCCTATTAGGTCTTAAATCTAGTCTTATTAAGTCTTCAGGGGTCCTATTAGATCGTAAGGGGTCCTATTATAGGTCCTAAGGATCCTAAGGGTTCTTAAAGAGTTTTATGTCACAATAAGGGTCCTAAAGGAACCTAGAGTGTATTAATAGTCCTAAAGGGTCTTTGGATGTAATAATTGGTATTAATAGGTCCTATCAGGTCAAGTAAGTGGTCTTATTAGGTCTTAAGGGTCCTAGGATGCACTAATTGGTATTAATAGGTCTTATTAGGTCTTAAGGGTCCTAGGATGTACTAATTGGTATTAATAGGTCCTATTAGGTCAAGTACGTGGTCTTATTAGGTCTTAAGAGTCTTATGATGTACTAATTGATTTTAATAGGTCATATTAGTCCTATTAGGTCTTAAGTCTAGTCTTATTAAGTCTTAAGGGGTCCTATTACATCTTAAGTGCTCCTATTGTACGTCTTAAGGGTTCTTAAAGAGTTTTATGTCACAATAGGGGTCCTAAAGAACCTAGAGTGTACTAATAGTCCTAAAGGGTCCTTAGATGTACTAATTGGTCCAAATAAGGGTCCTAGAATGTTAATGAGTCCTAGGTGCAATAAGTGGTCCTAAGGGATCCTACATTACATTAATTAATCCTAGTATGTCTTAAGGTTTCTTGAGGGAAACAATAGGTCCTAGGTGTCTTAATATAGTGTAAGGGATGGATAAGGGTTCTAGAGTGTCTTAAGGGGTCGTGGGTAACATAAGAGGTCCTAGGTTACATTAGTGGATCCTCATATGTATTAATTGAATCTAAGATACATAAATGTGTCCTAGGACAACCTAAGATATGTTAATGGGTCTTGAGGATCCAAAGGGGTCATATGTATCATAAAATGTCATAAGGGATGTATAATGGTCCAATAATGTTAATGGGTCGTAGGTGTGATAAGTGGTCTAAGGGATCTTAGGTTACATTAAATGATCCTAGTATGTCTTAAGGTTTCTTGAGGGAAACAATGGGCCCTATGTTTCTTAAGATAGTGTAAGGGATGGATAAGGGTCCTAGAGTGTCTTAAGGGGTCATGGGTAACATAAGAGGTCCTAAGGGGTCCTAGGTTACATTAGTGGATCCTCTTATGTATTAATTGAATCTAAGATACATAAATGTGTCCTAGGATAACCTAAGATGTGTTAATGAGTCTTGAGGATTTGAAGGGGTCATATGTGTCTTAAAATGTCATAAGGGATGTATAATGGTCCAATAATGTTAATGGATCATAGGTGTGATAAGTGGTCTAAGGGATCTTAGGTTACATTAATTGATCATAGTATGTCTTAAGGTTTCTTGAGGGAAATAATGGGTCCTATATGTATTAAGATAGTGTAAGGGATGGATAAGGGTCCTAGAGTGTCTTAAGGGGTTGTGGGTAATATAAGAGGTCCTAAGGAGTCCTAGGTTACATTAGTGGATCCTTGTATGTATTAATTGAATCTAAGATACATAAATGTTTCCTAGGAAAACATAAGATATGTTAATGGGTCCTAAGGATCTAAAGGGGTCATATGTGTCTTAAAATGTCATAAGGGATGTATAATGGTCCAATAATGTTAATGGGTCATAGGTGTGATAAGTGGTCTAAGGGATCTTAGGTTACATTATTTGAGCCTAGTATGTCTTAAGGTTTCTTGATGGAAACAATGGGTCCTATATGTCTTAAGATAGTGTAAGGGATGGATAAGGGTCCTAGAGTGTCTTAAGGGGTCATGGATAACATAAGAGGTCCTAAGGGGTCCTAGGTTACATTAGTGGATCCTCGTATGTATTAATTGAATCTAAGATACATAAATGTGTCCTCGGACAACCTAAGATATGTTAATGGGTCTTGAGGATCCAAAGGGGTCATATGTGTCTTAAAATCTTGTAAGGGATGTATAATGGTCCAATAATGTTAATGGGTTGTAGGTGTGATAAGTGGTCTAAGGGATCTTACGTTACATTAATTGATCCTAGTATGTCTTAAGGTTTCTTGAGGGAAACCATGGGTCCTATATGTCTTAAGATAGTGTAAGGGATGGATAAGGGTCCTAGAGTGTCTTAAGGGGTCGTGGGTAACATAAGAGGTCCTAAGGGGTCCTAGGTTACATTAGTGGATCCTCATATGTATTAATTGAATCTACGATACATAAATGTGTCCTAGGACAACCTAAGATGTGTTAATGAGTCTTGAGGATTTGAAGGGGTCATATGTGTCTTAAAATGTCATAAGGGATGTATAATGGTCCAATAATGTTAATGGATCGTAGGTGTGATAAGTGGTCTAAGGGATCTTAGGTTACATTAATTGATCATAGTATGTCTTAAGGTTTCTTGAGGGAAACAATGGGTCCTATATGTATTAAGATAGTGTAAGGGATGGATAAGGGTCCTAGAGTGTCTTAAGGGGTCATGGGTAATATAAGGGGTCCTAAGGGGTCCTAGGTTACATTAGTGGATCCTTGTATGTATTTATTGAATCTAAGATACATAAATGTTTCCTTGGAAAACATAAGATATGTTAATGGGTCCTGAGGATCTGAAGGGGTCATATGTGTCTTAAAATGTTGTAAGGGATGTATAATGGTCCAATAATGTTAATGGGTCATAGGTGTGGTAAGTGGTCTAAGGGATCTTAGGTTACATTATTTGAGCCTAGTATATCTTAAGGTTTCTTGATGGAAACAATGGGTCCTATATGTCTTAAGATAGTGTAAGGTATGGATAAGGGTCCTAAAGTGTCTTAAGGGGTCATGGATAACATAAGAGGTCCTAAGGGGTCCTAGTTTACATTAGTGGATCCTCGTATGTATTAATTGAATGTAAGATACATAAATATGTCCTAGGACAACCTACGATATGTTAATGGGTCTTGAGGATCTCAAGGGGTCATATGTGTCTTAAAATGTCATAAGGGATGTATAATGGTCCAATAATTTTAATGGGTCATAGGTGTGATAAGTGGTCTAAGGTATCTTAGGTTACATTAATTGATCCTAGTATGCCTTAAGGTTTCTTGAGGGAAACCATGGGTCCTATGTGTCTTAAGATAGTGTAAGGGATGGATAAGGGTCCTAGAGTGTCTTAAGGGGTTGTGGGTAACATAAGAGGTCCTAAGGGGTCCTAGGTTACATTAGTGGATCCTCATATGTATTAATTGAATCTAAGATACATAAATATGTCCTAGGACAACCTAAGATATGTTAATGGATCTTGAGGATCCGAAGGGGTCATATGTGTCTTAAAATGTCGTAAGGGATGTATAATGGTCCAATAATGTTAATGTGTCATAAGTGTAATAAATGGTCTAAGGGATCTTAGGTTACGTTAATTGATCCTACTATGTCTTAAGGTTTCTTGAGGGAAACAATGGGTCATATGTGTCTTAAGATAGTGTAAGGGATGGATAAGGGTCCTAGATTGTCTTAAGGGGTCATGGGTAACATAAAGGGTCCTATCTTACATTAGTGGATCCTCGTATGTATTAATTGAATCTAAGATACATGAATGTGTCCTAGGATAACCTAAGATATGTTAATGGGTCTTGAGGATCTGAAGGGGTCATATGTGTCTTAAAATGTTGTAAGAGATGTATAATGGTCCAATAATGTTAATGGGTCGTAGGTGTGATAAGTGGTCTAAGGGATCTTAGGTTAAATTAATTGATCCTAGTATGTCATAAGGTTTCTTGAGGGTAACACTTGGTCCTATGTGTCTTAAGATAGTGTAAGGGATGGATAAGGGTCCTAGAGTGTCTTAAGGGGTCATGGGTAACATAAGAGGTCATAAGGGGTCCTAGGTTACATTGGTGGATCCTCTTATGTATTAATTGAATCTAAGATACATAAATGTGTCCTAGGACAACCTAAGATATGTTAATGGGTCTTGAGGATCCGAAGGAGTCATATGTGTCTTAAAATGTCATAAGTGATGTATAATGGTCCAATAATGTTAATGGGTCATAGGTGTGATAAGTGGTCTAAGGGATCTTAGGTTACATTAATTGATCCTAGTATGCCTTAATGTTTCTTGAGGGAAACAATGCGTCCTATGTGTCTTAAGATAGTGTAAGGGATGGATAAGGGTCCTAGAGTGTCTTAAGGGGTTGTGGGTAACATAAGAGGTCCTAAGGGGTCCTAGGTTACATTAGTGGATCCTCATATGTATTAATTGAATCTAAGATACATAAATATGTCCTAGGTAAACCTAAGATATGTTAATGGGTCTTGAGGATCTGAAGGGGTCATATGTGTCTTAAAATGTCGTAAGGGATGTATAATGGTCCAATAATGTTAATGGGTCGTAGGTGTGATAAGTGGTCTAAGGGATCTTAGGTTACATTAATTGATGTAGTAGTATGTATTAAGGGTTCTTGTGGGCAATGATGGGTTCACATATGTAAATTAACAAAAGCTAAGATAGATGAATGGGTCCTAACATATTTTAAGATATAATAATGGGTCGTATGGGTCCTGAGTGGTCCTATGTGTCTTAATATGTCATAAGTGATGTGTAAGGGTCCTAGAATGTCTTAAGGGCTTGTAGGCATCATAACAAGTCCTAAGGGATCATAAGTTACATTAATTCATCCTAATATTTACTAACTTTAAAAGAAATATAAAAACAAATATTTTTAATAATTTCTATAAGATCTTAATGATTTCTAAAATTTTCTAACATTTCTACTATGGTTTCTAATGTTTTGTAAATATTTTCTAACATTTTCTAACAATCTACTATGATTTTCTATCATTATCTAACATATTCTAACATTTATACTATGGTTTTTAATGTTTTCTAACATTTTCTAACAATTCTACTATGATTTTCTAATATTTTATAACATATTCTAATATTTAACTACGATTTTCTAACACATTCTAACATTTGTACTATATTTTTAAATGTTTTCTAACATTTTCTAACAATTCTACTATGATTTTCTAACATTTTCTAACATTTTCTAACATATTCTAATTCTTAACTACGATTTTCTAACATATTCTAACATTTATACTACAGTTTCTAATAATTTCTAACATTTTCTAACAATTCTACTATGATTTTCTAACATTCTACTATCACTTTCTAACATATTCTAATATTTAACTATGATTTTCTAACATATTCTAACATTTATACTATGGTTTTTAATGTTTTCTAACATTTTCTAACAATTCTACTATGATTTTCTAACATTCTACTATCATTTTCTTACATATTCTAATATTTAACTACAATTGCCAAGCATATTCTAACATTTATACTATGGTTTTTAATGTTTTCTAACATTTTCTAACAATTCTACTATGATTTTCTAACATTCTACTATCATTTTCTAACATATTCTAATATTTAACTATGATTTTCTAACATTCTACAAACTAAAAATTATTTAAAACAAATAACTAACTAAAATAAATATAAAACATATAATTTACAATAAAAAATGAGAAAAATGCATGTACTTGATACTACTAACAATTTGAAGAGGTTGAAAAAGCTCGAGAAATGCTGATGTCGTACTGGACATCATTGGTTCGCTCTAAGCCCAGGGTCCACAAAATCCAAATAGTAAATAATGAAAGTAAAAATGGAATGTCAGAAATTAATAAAGAAATCTGGCCAAAAGGGGCTTTGCGCGAAGACCCCCTTCACGCGAAGTACCCTACGTAGGGTACTTCGTACGAAGGGGGGTCTTCGTGCGAAGTACCCTACGCAGGGTACTTCACGCAAAGGGGGTCTTCCACTTCGCCCAAAGTACCCATTTGGAGCGAAGGCCCTAATTTTTTTTTTTTGTAGAATGCTTATTTTCTTCGTCCCAAAAAGTGGGACACACTATTGTGTTTTGACCTAGGGATGAAATGTTGGCTTGTAAAAACAACTTAATCCAAAATAAGCCAAAGCTTGTAAACTACTCCTTTAACAACTTTAGCAAAGATGGAGCTGGTATTTGCAACAAGGAGACCCTTCATGGCATGACCCGAAGCTCGGATGAAAGTGTAGTACTATTCATTTTAATTAATATAAATTTCATGTTTATATTTTTTCTCCCCCATCCTGTAGTTTCTAAAATGCATGCAATAACCTAAAACACAATGCTAAAGCAAGAGAACGTTTACACACACAAGAAAATATTTTATTTGTTAAAAGTTTGAATTACATCATGCTTCAATTGAGGTCTTTCTCAGACTTAACAAAATCAGCAAAATGGGGATTTTTATATAGAGATAATATCCCCTAAAAATATATTAGAGTTAGACTTGATGTTCCATGCTTCTAGTATGCATTACTCACTATATTATTTATGACCCTTAAAGATTGGCATAACTAAAGTTCAAACTAATTTTTAAAGCGGTGCATGGAAGTGACACTGAGTTCTGTAATCACCTAAAATTGGGCTAATAGAACCTAAGGCCCTATTTTCCCTAATTATGTTAATTTGATTCTTGATTATTAACATAATTCATCAAATTTTATAAAATCAATATAATATCATAAATCAAGCATTAATTATCAATAATTGAACAAAAATCACTTTGATTATCTCTAAAGCCTAATTAATTAAATCAATCTCATTACTACATGGCTAGAGTAATTAATTAAAAGAAATGAATAAAAACACTCCAAAATGCCATGTCATCTCTCAAGGGGACAAAAAAGACATCTGAAACCAATGAGAGCTCATCACATGGATCAAGCTTGGAAGCATCTCAACCACTCATCAAGGATGCATCTCAACCATTAAAATTCTCAAGATTCTATAAAAGAAGAATTTTCAAACATCAAAAGAGGATGAATATAGTTAATTTGAATTCATACTTACATGCTACTCATATTGATTTCATAGCTAATTAGAAAACATCACAATTTTCTTAATACTTAATGAATCAATAGACTTATTGAAGGAATTTAATTTCTTAGCTTCATATTCGACTTGAATCTCTCATTCTAACATGCATTGTCACTGTTTAGGGTCTAATTCTAAGAGCAAGCTTAGATTGTTTCCATACTTGTGTTGGTCAGAGAGAAATAGAATGATTTTGTGTAGTTTAATGACTTTAATTTTCTTTCAATTCTATTTAAAATAACAAGATAATGTTCTATTGAAATGTTGTGTTGCAGATTAGCATTTTCCACAAAATACACACACATTTTTGGCACCCACTGTGGGGCCAAGCCCTAGATTTCTACCTTTTAAACTATTTTTTTGTCGTGTCCTTGACTGCAAAAGATCACATCCCGCAAATTGAGTCACTTTTGGGAAACATGATTGCACCCGAGATTTCTTAGATCGCATCCGAGATTTCCTGGATCGCATCCCATAAGGTATCACATTTAGATTATTCTGGATCACATTTGGGATCCTTAATTACATTTGGGAAAGGGGATTGCATTCAGTAAAACTTTGGATCACATCTCGGGATATTTTCTTTAAATTTGATTTTTCTGACATCTAATGGGTTAATTTTGTGATCTCTATGGATTTATAATAACCTAACAGTGGTTTGTAGGTCAAATTGTCAAATATATCTATAAATTTGAGACTACTAATGGTTGTTTGCAGGTTGCCTAAAAGAAATCAACTAGACATTATGCTTTTTTTTTGTAGGAACTTAATACAATTTGAAATCAATTTGCAAACTAATCAGAGCATTATGCTCTTTTCCCATTAGGAAAATAAGAAACTCAAAAATTAGCTTTCAATTTGGGGTCAAATTGGGGTAATTTGATTAAATATGCATTATGTGTCTTGGAGAGATAGTTTGAGATAGAAGATTATGCTCTTCTCGTTTATGGAGAATCAAAAATCTAGACCTCTAAGCTAGTAATCCCTTTCTTTTATTGCATACCTTTAGAGGGCATGCTGATTAAGGAAAAAGCTCTCGGGAATGACCCAAGTGGGGACAAGTCTTAAGCCAACTCTTTCACCTCACTATAAAATTTGATGCTTCCTTGAGATGAAAATCTTGGAAGACATAATTCATTTTTTCATTAAAACCTGGATTTGATCTTTTTCAATGACACGATTGGATTTTGTGTAGAGTGGAGCCACTTGAATCTTGCTTGCAAGACTACACAGATTTGAGTACTCATAGGGCTATAGGCCTCAATCCTTCTTGTGGGACTATGGGAGATGGTTATGAACAGATGCCTTTATTAAGAACCTAAGTTAGATGCTACCTGGTTTATCTCTGAAAGGTTGGTATTATACTTGTGCAAGGAAAATAGTAATTGCCCTAGGAAATTCAACCATATCGAGCCCTCTTTGATGTTACTACTTGGCCAATATGACCTCGAACATCCATTGTGTGTTGTTGGACTATCATATTCTGAGGAGTCATTGAGTGTGTTCCTAAGTAAGTGAACAAGTGTTTCCAATCTCTACCTAGTCTAAGGAAGGATAGGTGTGTTTGCTCCTAAAAATAATTTCTTGTTGTGTTTTAAATACAAATCTCAGATAAATCCCTTGAATTGAAAAAATCACAAGCATTTTAAGACACCTAAAAGTCCCTGAAATTGGACAAAGAAGACCAATTTTCAAAAACTTGACAAAACTTTGCATTAGACAAGTCATTAGAATGTTGCATTTGGTATCCTATGTCACACCCTGTATCCCAGACTGCACTTGGTAAAAATAGTTTCACACCTTGTATTTCTTAGGTCGCATGTGGATTAGGGATCGCACCCCATGTTTCTTATGTTGCATCTGGGGCCAAAACCCTGTCAGTTATATTTGGAGGATCGCATCTGGGGCCGAAAGCACTTCTATACCTACAAGCCTAAAATAGCTATTATTGAGTGCATCTTGTCATCCTATTTGATCTATATCTCGTATTGTTCAAATTGTGGAGTTTCCTTGTTACATCAGATTCAAATCAAGTTCCCAACACACTATTAGGGCACTCTAACCCTTTAACGCTGGAACTTTCAAACAAATCCACTTGCATTTGGTTCCCAAGTCACTATCAGGAAACTCTAACCCTTTTTCATTGGATCCTAAGACATTTCAAACCCACTATTGCAACCTTGGACTCACAATTGGACACTTGCATACTTTCAAACCCACTTACACATAAGACACTCAAAATTTCTTAATCAAACTTTCATGGTTAATATGAGACACAAGTCTTATAAATTTGAAAGGAATCCTTTTTTGAATGAAGTTCCACTAATAACATTTGAAAGAGGAGAAAATTCATGAATGAATCCTTTATTTGAAACTACTCCTAGCACTACTCACACAGTAACTCCTAATGCAACAAACATGTCTACTCAAGGTGACTTATGTTGGGATGAAAGAAATGAATAGAAAGATAACCAAGAAGAACAAAATAACCAAGAAGAAGCATGCCACCAAGAAGCATGTTATGAATCTAGTGATGATGAAGATCCTATGGAACAAGAATGCCAAAGAGCTTTGAGAAGAAAAAGATTCAACAAAATCCTTGAAAGAACATTGGAAGAAAACAAGGAAAAATACTTCCTAGAACTTGCATCTCAAGGAGTGAAATTACCTAAGGACTATGATGTAAATCAGCTCAAAAAAAAGGAGGATCTTAGTCCTATGTCCATTTTGACATGACAATTACTTTCCATGCAAGAAGAAATCCAGAAGCTAAAGAAAGAAAAGGACAAACCCAAAAAACAATACTCATTGGAACACATTTGTCCTTTCCCCTTTGATAAGGGATTGAAGATGATACCATTTCCTCAGCATGTTACAATTTCAAAATATGACAAATACACCAGAAATTCTGACCCTCAAGACCATGTGAGGGAATTTTTCACATCAAATATGGAATTCATGCACAAACAAACCTACCTAATGAGGTTATTTCCATGAAGTTTAGGTGGAAAAGCAATGGACTAGTTCTCAAAATTATCTACAGGAATTAAATCATTTGAGGAACTAGTTGAAAATTTTATCCAATAGTACTCCTATGATATCCAACACATTATGACTGTGTTGGATTTATGCAATACCAAACAGAAATGTGGAGAATCATTCTTGACTTTCTTACAATGATGGAGAAAGATATTTGCGCAATATGCTAGACAAATACCTGAAAGCGAAAAAATGGTCATTTTTATCAATAACTTGGTACCTGAGATGCATTTTCCTATACAACTACAAGGTCCACCAAATTTTGATAAAATGATAGAAAACAAGGACAAATACTATCCCTCCAAAGAAAAGTACAAATATGGAAACAAGAACAAGAATGTGGTCAATGACGGAGTTGTGGATACTCCTAATACCAAACCAAAAATAGAATTTTTTGATCATACAAAAAGTCTCCAAGAAAGCAAGAGTTCAAATTCAATAGTGACACCAATGACTAATAAGACTTTCAATAAACCTAATAATCGAATGGAGCCTTGGTCAGAAAGACCCAAGAGGGATTTTACACCATTGGGAGATACACTAGAAGTGGTCTTGAAGTCACTCTTAGATAATAAAATTATCATAATTCCTGACTCCAAACCTTGGGAACCAGAAGTAAAACCAAGGTGGTGGAATGATAATGACTACTGCAATTTTTATCACAATAAAGGACACAAGACTAACAATTGTATGAAATTAAGACATGTTATTCAAGATTTAATTGAACAAGGAAAAGTTAAGGTGGATGGACGTCATACCAATAATGATCATAAACCATTCCAGACTCCATTGCCTAACTATGAAAAAGGAGAATCTTTGAAGACTAACAAGATCAATTATACATATACCGATAATGATAATGTAATTCATATGGTGGAACCATGCAAACAGTCCATCCATGTGATTACTCTAAAAGGGGTACAAAACCAAAATTAATCCTCTAATGTTGTGACAAGAAATCAAGCTAAGCTCACTCTCAAAGGGGCTTCAACATCAAACCCACCAGCTACAACAACATGACCTAAACAACTAGCATTACCTCCAAAGTTCAATCTAGTAGACTAGTTGCAGTGCACACCAGCTCAAATATCTATTTTAGAGTTGTTAAAAATCTCTCCGAGTCATAGGGAGGTCCTTGATCAAGCCTTTCTCAATAATAGTGTACCTATAGACTTAGATGTGGACAAATTCCAGACTATGGTTGGTCACCTAAATTCTCCAGATTACCTATCTTTCTCTGAGGAAGATGATAAGTCATTAAACCAACCACATAATAAACCTTTGCATCTAGAGGTTCTTATTCATAAATGTCATGTCAAGCATTTCTTGATAGATGGAGGCACTGGTTTGAACATATGTACCTATAATTTGGTGAAACAACTAGGATTTTCTGAACATGAAATTGATCCAAGAAGGAAGATAACAATCAAAGCTTATGATGAAGAAGAAAGATCTTCCAAAGGATTGGTTGTCTTACCTATTCAAGTGGGACCAATGGAAAGAGATGTGATATGCCAATTCCTTGACTTACCACTCATGTATAACATTCTTCTTGGAAGGCCGTGGGTTCATTCAATGCAAGTTGTGCCTTCTACTTACCACCAGTGTATAAAGTTTCCTCACAATGGAGTGGAGGTGATTATTCTAGCTGACACAACATATCCTTGTAAAAATCTTAAACAAATAGAAAGCATGGCTCAACACAATAAAGAAAGTTCCAATAAAGAAAAAACCTCCAAAGAAATGGTCCTGAGAAGCTTTGCAAAGAAGGTCAACATCCAAGAAATGTTGACAGGGTGACCCCACAATAGTGGGTTACACTTTTTAGACATGCTGATTTTTGCTGAAATAACACATTTTTAATAAAATATGATGATTTAAGCCTTGAGAGGTTCCATTTGAAGGAATTAATTACAAATGGTTAGCTCAAAGCCTCTTAGATAATAAAAACATTGATATAACATCTATACTCCTCATTCATACCTACAATGGAGTCTCTTTTGCACCTATTAAAATGCTGACAAAAAATCACTTTGAATTTATCTTTTGATAGATCAAACCAATCCATTTGACAAACCTATCTATGTAGTAAGGTACTACTAAGAAAAATATTTTCAATGATTATAATGTTAATATATATTAAACTTATTATGACTTTGTATTTTTAGTTTTACTAACCATAAATATTTCACTGTATGTCTACCTCTATGTTTGACGCTTATGGAAAAATAGTAAATGAGAGAAAAAAATTCTAAAAAATATCTATGCCCTAGGTATTGGAGTTATTTTTCTATAAAAAAAATAAAAAATGAAATTGGGTAAATACACAATAAGTTATAAGCTATGTAGTCAAGGTATGTCAAAATTACGGTCTAGTCAACTTCAAACATTAATAAAATGTGCAATAATAGTTATAATTTCATCAAACCAATTGCATTCCCTTTGTATGAATGTTACAAAACTAAATTCTAAAGAATCACATTGATATCTATTTTAGAAAAAATGTTATGCTCTATGAAAACAATGTAACTCTTTGAAAATGACATTTTCAGCCATATACCAGTTTTTGTTGGAGAAAGAAGAAATCATTCAAATCAATTCAAAAAATAAAATAAAAAATATATTTAGAATCTAGACATAAATTCCTAAAAGACTCTAATTTACTTCATCTTCCTATTTCAAATGGTTTAATGACAATATGCATCTGAATCTGAAAGTTTTTTTCAAAATGTAGAGTTCAGTGTCTGTTCACGCAAAAAAGTGTAACCCACTATTGTGGGTTCACCAAACAAGCATGGGTGAATACAAGATAGATTCTACAATATCCCTAAAAAATCTCCCCATATCTCTTAGGTCTCAAGGATGACCTTCAACTACATTTACACCTTCTAATGGTAGTGCCCTAACAATACATGAAGGAGAAGGAATGGTTAAAGCAAAGGTGTCCCTTGAAGAAGAAAATGAAGAGAAAGTTGTCTTGCAATGGCTATACAAGAAGGATGAACAAGATGGAAGTATTAAACATGTAGATATAGCCACTAATAAATATGGAAAAGGTAATGAGATCATGAAGAAAATGGGTTACAAAGGCAAAGGACCATTATGACAAAGCAAACAAGGACTTGTGGAACTGATACATATGGATTTTAGAAACCTGAAAGACAAAATTGGATTAGGCTTCAAGGAAGCAACATCTCATCTTGTATCAGAAAATGGTCCTATAATTGACAAATCAAGAGAATCAAATGATAATGAAGAAGTGGAAGGACAACCTATTTCCTATGAAAATTTGCTACTCTTACAAGGAGACCCATTATCAGAAATTGGCACTAGTCTTGAACAACAACCAGAAGAAGGACCAACAAAAGAACTTGAAGGAGAACAAGAACAAGGACTTCCTATTTTTGACATGACTTATTTTGATAAAGAACTGAACATGTCATTTTCACAAGAAACTTTGCAAGAAGAAGAGAACAATGCTAATGAAGAAGCTGAAGTACCAATACTATTGCCCACTTCTTGGGCGTTTCAGATTATAGTCAGGTAGACTCACATGAATATGAATGGGATATCCTTTTTGATACTATGATGGATATAGAGGTGGATTTTATACATAAATATTCTCCTAGAGCTCTAATTGAAGAGGGAGAGAGTTCTAATGCTAGGTCTCTAGAGTTAGACTTACATAACATTAACATGGACTCTAATAATAATGATAATGACTCTAATAATCCTAACATCTATTTAGAAGCAACCCTAATGAAAAAAATCTTACAAGTTACTAAAATTGATAATAACACGGTGTTGTCTCTTGAACCCAATGAATCTTTGTCCTTAATACATTTTGAACTAATAGAATGGAATGATCCTACAACCACAAGCCTATTATATTTTGACAACGACTATTCTGTAGCCTTTTATCTAAATGCTTGTGAACCTTTCCTTTCTTCCACTAGTATAAAGAGTGAAACCATGAATAAGGAGGATATCAAGTTTCTCAATCTCAAAATGAAAAAAAAAAGAACAAGAAATCTAATGTTGAAAACCATGTAGTGGTAGTGTAAGATTCGAAAAGAGAAAAAGAAAAAGACGCATCCGATGGTGAAAACCTCCTAGAGGCACCTAAGGATGGGATTCTTGATATCCTCCTAGATCATTTTTAGGAAAGATCCTCAGTGCTGATTGAACCAACACAACCTATCAATCTGGGAACAACAGAAGCTCCTCAACTAGTCCACATTGCTTAGTCATTGACATAAGAGGAAAAGATCCAATTCACCAATTTCTTTAAAGAAAAGAAGATCAATTTTTCTTGGTCTTATTTAGATATGCTTGGGTTGGATAAATATTTGATAATGCATCACTTGTCCATTTCTCCTTATGTGAAACTGGTAAAGAAAAAACTTAGGAAAATGAATCCACATGTGGCATTGCTAGTCAAGGCAGAACTAGAAAAACTATTAAAAGATGGATTCATAAGAGCCATTGACTATGTGGAATGGATTTCAAACATAGTCCCTATTTCAAAAGAAGAAAAATCTATAAGAGTTTGCATAGACTTCATAGATTTAAACAAGGCTTTCCCAAAGGATGACTTTCCACTCCCCAATATAGACATGATTGTAGATTTGACGATAGGCTATGAGATGTACCCCTTGATGGATAGATTTTATGGATATAATCAAATTAAAATTTCTCCTAAAGACCAAGAAAAGACTGCATTCACATGCACATGGGGAACATATGGTTGGAATGTGATGCCATTTGGTCTCAAAAATGCTGGTGCAACCTATCAAAGAGAAATGACTACAATATTTCATGACATGATGCATAGAAACATGGAAGACTATGTAGATGATACATTGGAAAAATCAAAGATAAGGAAAATACATCTAGAAGATCTAAGGAAAATCTTTGATAGAATGGAACAATTTCAATTAAGGCTAAATCCCAAGAAATGTGCATTTGGGGTATGATTTGGAAAGTTACTAGGATTCATAGTCTCAGCAAAAGGAATAGAGGTGGATCCAGTGAAAGTGAAAGCTATTCTTGAAATTCAACCACCTAGAAATATTAGTCAAATGAGGATGTTCCAAGGAAAGATACAATCCACAAGAAGGTTTATATCTCAATTAGCAGATAAGGCACAACCTTTCACAAAGCTAATGTGCAAAGGAACAAAATTCACCCAGGATGAGCAATGTGAAGCAAATTTTACACAAGTCAAGGAATATTTGATGAATCCTCCTATCCTAATGGCTCCAATATATGGAAAACCTTTATTATCATACATATCAGTGACATATATGTCATTGGGAGTATTGCTTGTGCAAGAAGATGAGCCTAAGAAGGAGAGAGCTATATACTACATCAACATAACTTTGGTCACATATGAGTTGAATTGTTCCACGATTGAAAATGCATGCTTAGCAGTGGTATTTTTTGGATATTGCTAATGCATTTAATATGTTTAATCACTACATTATCTTGTTGAGTGGTGTTAGAATCATACTATTGTCAAGTCATGTTTTGTCACTGATGTCAAAATATGTTTCTATGAAGAAAGCAAAATGGTTATTACTGTGTATAGATATTGTATGGTTGATTCAGAATGAGAGAACACGGATTTATGTAGTGAAAAGTGTTGTGATCTTATATATAAGATCAAATGCTATAATAATACATATTGGCTGAGTTACATAAGATTTGGTGAAGAATTGTTATTGGAATGTGACAGTGGAATTTGATAGAGTAAGACTACGAGTTTTGAATATATCTTACAAGCGATGTGGATTTAGTGTATGCGAGCTTAAGGGATGACATATAGAATACTGAGGAATGTTTGTTGATCTTAGCAAGTCGTGGAGAGCATGATGATATTAGCTCTGGTGTATGTTCTAAAGGAGACCTATTTTGAGACAACTTTAGAATTGAAGCATGTATTATGAATGGTGAGCATAACTTATAGATGTTAGACCTTAATTATTGAAATATAATTATTGTATACTTGTTCTAAGATACCGTGTGTATCTTAGCAAGGGGTTATGTAATTATTTGTCTATTAGGAAATCCTAATGGGCCAACCTGATCATTTATTTGTAATAGGGTATATATGTAAGATCTTTTCTTTTGAAAAGATATGGTAGTATGTATGTGATGTAAAAGAGGATTGTGGAAGTTGTGAGCTTGTGTCTGCTAGATGTAGAGTAGAGGAAAGTTTATATACTTCATTGGAACTGATCAATAAAAGACATTTGCTATCAGATAGTTTAAGGATTGTGTATTTCCTTTCATACATTTGTGTTGCGAATAGTGAGTTCTAAAGTTTGACATAACCTTGTTTGGGTAGTGAGCCTAGGAAGTGAGCCTACTCTTTTCTTTGAATCCTAATAGGGTCTGTCCTTTAACATGGATTTTGTATTGTAATGTTTTAATAAGCTCCTAATAGGGATATATCTTTTAATAGGGATACAATAATCTCAGTACATCATTTGGGGGTGCTAATTCCCACTGGGATTTTACCTTTAACAGGGTTTCCTCGACAACAAAATATTGTGTCATTGATTTCTTACTATGTTATCATTTGATTTAGTGTTGTTGCTATTCAATGTTCAAAGTTTAATAATCTATCCTACAACTAATTCACCCCCCTATCAATTGTATTGGTGGACTGTTATTCCTAACAATTGGTATCAGAGCTACTTGTCCTTAGAAAGAAAGCTTAACAACTTGAGGTGATCTTGGAGTTGGCATTCTACAGGAAGGATAGTCCAAAATTTGTTCCTGAAAGCTTTGACAGTTGGAAGAATAAGATACAAACTGATTTGCTATGTTTGGGTATCGATTATTAGATGATCACAAAGAATGAGGTAACCATGAAAGTTGAGGATGAATTGGATAAAGCTATTGTCAATGAAAATAATACATTTTCATATAACATGGTCACAAGGGAAACATTGATCAATCCACTCTATGAAGGATAATTTACTGAGGTGAAAGATCTGGATTCAACACACAAAATTTGGGTAAGATTAGAAGCATTGTATGAAGGAGATAAGTTTACTAAGCAAGAAAAATTACAAAATTGGAAAACAAGAATGGAAAAGTTTCAAATGAAAGATAGTGAAAATATTAGGGCTAATGTACAGAGAGTTACAGAGGTTGTGATTGGAATTAGAAATTCCAGAGGCACTTATGAAGAGGAAGAAGTCATTGCAAAGATCCTTAGATCATTGACACTTATTTACAAGACCAAAGTTCAGGCTATAGAAGAGATTATACCTTTGACAACAAACTTTAGCAGATAAATGTTGATTGCAAAGATAACTACCTTTGAAGCTGTAGATATGGGAGACTCTTTACCTAAAATTGAAATAACATTTAAGGCATCTACACACAAAAATACATTAACTAGGATTGTGAGCACCAGTAGTGATAACATAAAAGAAGAACTTCATGAGTATGTTGATGAATGGGAATAGATACAAAAAAAAGAAAGAAAGCTAGATGAAATTTTTGCCCTGATCGCTAGAAGAGAAAAGAGAGGTAAGGGTAAATTTGAAGGAAAGTTACCTTTGAAATAATTTTCATGCAATAAGATAGGTCACTTTGCATCTAGATGTCCTATAAGAGTTCCTAAACACAAACCTAAGTTTCTCAAACCTAAGTATTCAAAAGAAAAGGAATGTTATTATGCTAGTGAAGGTATTTATGATGATGATTTTGATGATGAAGAGATTGGATTTATTTCTATCAAAGATGAAAGACCATTATATAAAGAAAAATCTTTAGTATCACATGTTGATAAAAAATTTGAATGGGTTATAGATAGCGATTGCTCACATCATATGACTGGAGATAAAAAAAAGTTTGTCAAACTAAATAAGTATGGCGGCGATGTTGTAAGATTTGGAGAGAATGTTCCTAAGCATATCATAGGAGTAGGATCTATTTCTTTGGATGGAAGGACTAATACTGACAACGTACTTCTTGTTGATGGACTTAAGCATAACTTTTTGAGTGTTGGACAACTGATGGACAAAGGATATCAATAGAATTTCATTGATGGGAAATGTTTTATTAGAAGTAAGACATGAAACTTGATTGCAATTGGTACCAAAACTAGAGATAATGTATTTGAGTTAAACAAATCCAAAGCTTCTTGTTTTGTTGCAAAGATATATGAAAGTTGGTTATGGAACATAAGGTTTTGTCATTTCGATCTTGATAATATTGTGAAGGCAATCTTGACTAATGCAGTAAGAGACCTACCTAAAATTGTAAAACCATCTAACACTATGTGTAGAAAATGTGTTATGGGAAATCAGACTAGAAGTAGTTATAAAAGTAAATCATATACAACAAAAGGAAATTTGGATCTGATACATATAGACCTATGTGGACCTACAAGGACAAGATCATACTATGGAGATAGGTACTTTTTACTTTTTGTTGATGAATTTTATAGAATGATGTGGATCACTTACTTGAAAGAGAAATCAGAAGCATTTGACAAATCCAAGATATTTAAAGAAAAAGTAGAAAATGAATCAGGCTTAAAGATAAAATGTTTGATTTCAGATAGAGGTGGAGAATTTACTTCAGATCTATTCATTTCACATTGTGAAGAGCATGGAATATAGAGATAAACATCTTCTCCTAAGACTCCACAACAAAATGGGATAGCAGAGTGAAGGAACATAACAATATTGGATGCTGCTAGGACAATGTTGCTAGAAGGAAATGTATCTTATGTACATTTAAGGAAAGCTATTGGGACAAAAATATACACATTAAACAAAATTCAAATAAGAGAAGGTACAAATAAGAATCCTTATAAATTTTGGTTTAATCATACTCCCACTATAAAATATTTCAGAATCTTTGGAAGAAAATGTTATATAAAAAGAGATGATGAAATAGGAAAAATTGACGCTAGAAGTGATGAAGGAATTTTTCTTGGTTATTCTACTAAAATCAAGGCTTAAAATTTTTTTAACTTGAGATTGAGAAAGATGATTGAAAGTAACAATGAAAAGATAGATGAAAAGTTTCAGATACAAGAGAGAACGTATGATTGTAATCAAAATACAGAGATCAAGGAGGCCACTACTACAGAAGAAGAAGAACATGTTGAAACTAACTATGAAAATGAGATTTGTCATGATGACAAAAATGAGGCTACTGATATTCCTAAGACTCCAAGGTATGTTAAGAAAGATCATCCTAAAAATCAAATTATTGGTAATGCAAGTCAAGGAATAATGACTAGATCAAAGACAATGGAAGAAATTTGTTTGATTTCTCAAGTTGAACCAAAGACTTCTAATGAAGCTTGTAGAGATGAATCTTGGATCAAAGATATGTAGGAAGAATTAAATCAGATAAAGAAAAATAACACTTGGGAATTGGTTCCTAGAATGAAAGACATAAATATGATAGGAACTAAGTGGGTTTTCAGAAACAAAATGAATGAAGAAGGAATTGTTGTAAGAAACAAAGCAAGATTGGGTTGCAAAGGCTATTCACAACAAGAAGGTATAGATTTTGAAGAGACATTTTCTCCTTTTGCTAAGATAGAAGATGTGAGATTATTTATAGCCTATGCTACACATAAAGACTTCGAGGTATATCAGATGGATGTAAAATTTGCATTTCTAAATGGGGATCTTGAAGAAGAGGTATATATAGAACAACCCGATGGATTCCTATAATAGAAGATGAAGACTGTTAGAATAACTGAGAGGGGGGTGAATCAGTTATCCACAGTCCCAAACACAAAATGTATCACTTAAAACAAATTCAACTAATTTTGCAGCTTGATAAACATAAAATACTAAACTGTTTGTGTAATTACCGATTACCAATTAATTGCTCATAGTGACTACCGACCAAATCAAATATGCAATATGTAAAGTATGATATCCAAACAATCACCACATAAACACATAGCACAAAATATTTAATGTGGAAACCCTGTAAAGGGAAAAACCACATGGGACCGGTAACCCAAAAACTTTTCACTCTTCTAAAGTGAGCTCGGTGAAGAGCCAACCTTGTTAAAGGTTACAAATCACTATGTAAGGTGTGACCTTATTAGAGGATTGAACACTAACAATTATCATCCAACTAGCATTCACTATGGGGTTGATAGGATAACAATGTACATTCTATGAATGACATATAAGACTTTCAAGTCCACTTGGTTAAGAGATTTTATCTATTTACAATGGTTAAATTGAAAGAGTAGGTGATATGATTACAATACAACTTGATTTTGTAGATGTTCAGATATATTCTAATTCCATAAAATCATTTGATCAATATTTCTATTTAGTTCATCAACATTCAATAACTTATTGTCCCTCAGTAAAGCTCTTTGACGCTCGATACTGTTTTGTAGTTCGGTTCTTCTTCAACCAGTCTGATCAGGCATGCATGAAGCTTTGTTCATGTGATATCTCTACAGTCTCTTTCTCCTGGCATATGTTTCACAACGAAACCCTAGTCTCTTAAATAGACAAATAAACCATTTTCTTTTCATCCATTAGATTTTGCCACTGAATCTCCTTTGTTGATTTTGCCGCTTAAACCTTCCTCAGCAGTTGTGTCAATGACCCATTTCAATTCCATCCTTTAGATCTTCTTTGAATTTTGTTAGCCATTGATCTCATAAAAAAAATTATCTTCCACCTCATAATCATACACTTTATATCTCATCAATTTCTATAGGCTAAACTAATCATTTAGTTCTTTTGTCCATACATGGTTAACAAAGAAATGCGTCAGTGAACACAAGCTCGGTTGATGTTGTCACTCAGTATAAACTACACTGGCTCAGTGTATACTAGAATGCTTCATTAACCGACCACACTACTTTGTAACATTTTCCTCCCTTCTTCATAACAGATTAATGCAACATAATAAACTCAATCATATGAAGTCATAGACTCATCGATAAGTTACCAAAAGTATTCCTTATCCTCATCTGTCATATCCTGTTGAAAATTTAGTTGGGAAAAGTGATACTGAGAGGGGGGGGGGGGGGTGAATCAAATATCACCTACTAATCCATTTTAACATTTCATAAAAATTTTGCATGGCATCAACAAAACTTCATCAAAATAAAGTAACTAATATACTAAACATCATTCAAGAAAGTACTCATAACATAGTAATTTTGGTTACCCAGAAACCCTTAAAGGTAAAACTAGGGTGGGGATGACACCCACAAATCTTCACTACTGTAGTATAAAGTTTGTCTGTTAGGGCTACAAATTTGATCACAAACTATGATCTACCCTGTGAGGGGTCTACCCTGTTAAGAGCTAAAAGAATTATACAGTCTACCTTGCAAAAAGATTTAGAACTTATAAAAAAGTAAGAACTTGGTTAAGAGATTACAATAGGTTTTTTAAAACCACTCAGTTAAGAGATTTACCCTAACACACTTGTTAGAATGTCTTAGTACCTAATCCTTCAGTATGCACTGTATGCTGATTATAGATCTTCTCCTTACAGTATTGTTTTGATCTCATTTATCAAGTTTATCTCTGTTATGTCCTTCACTACTTTACTCGGTCATTGAACTCTATCTAAATGTTTCACTAGTCTGAATGTACTCTTTTCTCATTCCTTCATTCCCTTTGCATTCTCTCACATACACATTAACACGTTTTAGGGTTTAGATCTTCTCCTTATATAGACAACTGAACTTCTTCAAGATTTAAGATCTACGATCCAAATTTACTCTTTTTTCTACTTAATCTTTACTAATTTATGATTGGCTCTAAGTGTTGCATAGGGATTAATGATTACAAAATAGATGCGTAATCACCTCTGTGATTTCCTCAAAAAACAAAATACAAAACATGAATGTCGGCCAAAACATTTTACCTCGATGACTATGCCATAACAAACTCATATGTCGATTCTGGCTAACTCGGCAATTGATGTCCCTAGTACTAGGCATTCTTTGTACTCAGCATTTGCTGATATCACTATTTCTTAGTATTTATTACTTACATAGCTCAAAAAAAACTTAACTTGGCTAATACAGAAATACATAGTGACCATAGGTTTACTCGGCAGTAGTACTGCTTGGTAAATATACATTACATGACTCAACCTAATCATGATGACTCGGTCACAATAATGATGACCATCTTTGCCTAGATAATGACTAAGTGTAAGTCACTAATAGTCAACAAAACTATAGATATCTAAAATCTCCCCCTTTGACATTAGTGGAAAAAACACTTTGTCATGAGATTACAATTATATTTACAAAAGTACATAGTGTTGGCAGAATACTCCCCCTAAGATATATATACATACAAAATTTTGTTACCTCCCTTTGTGCCTGAATATGTCATGTCATTTAATTTCCCCCTTGGCTTTGGCATGCCTGATTGCTTTAAGAGTAGGGATCGTGAAGTATTTCTCGATGAATGGTTTATGAAGCATCATAACCATATGTAATGAAGTGTCCCATCCTGATGTAGAAACTCTCAAAACTTTTGATTGTACTTCTAGCTCGGTAGCTAGGTGGACTAGGCTCTCAACTATAGATAGATTAGGATCTTTTTGTGTTAAGTCCTTAGCCTTTGCTAACTCTCTTTGAATGTCCTCTAAATGAGGTGTTAACATTGTTTTCATAGATAGTAGATGAGCCCTTATCTT
The DNA here is from genome assembly GCA_027943335.1 of Chamaecyparis obtusa. Classification (NCBI taxonomy): domain Eukaryota; kingdom Viridiplantae; phylum Streptophyta; class Pinopsida; order Cupressales; family Cupressaceae; genus Chamaecyparis; species Chamaecyparis obtusa. The sequence continues at coordinate 120,238 of BSBK01000232.1, forward strand.
ACCATCATTAGCCATCATCTTGGTTATTCTTCCTTGTGTATGCATAAGCTTGGCATAATGTTTTGAACTAGAATTTGCATCCAAGCTCAAGGATTGACCAGTAGACTTGATTTATTGATGTAGTTTGTCTACCAGCCCTTGGTTATCCTTTGTGAATTCTTCTACATTGCATAGTTTTGTAAACAAAGATTGTGCATTCACTACCACTTCTTCTGAATTAGTTATTATAGTAGAAAGTTCTACCTGTTTCACTACAATCTCGATAGATACCTTGTTCAACATCTTGGTCTCAAACTTCTTTTCTAACCACTGCAACAACTTGTCACTTGCATCACTTCCATCATTGGTCACTTTCTTGACTATATAGACAAGTTGTTCCAGTATAGGATCAAAATTATTTACATCAGATAACTCAAAAGCATCAATAAATATTTCTTTTATGTCCCACAAGGCTTTCTTTTGCTGATGGTCTCTTCTTAATTCTTCTTGCCTACTTTTCCTTTTTAGTAGGTCTTGCAATATTTGCATCTTCTCATATGATAAGTTATCAGAATCCCATTTTGAAATAAAAATAACTTCATCAATAGATACCTCTGGTGTAGAAACTTTCATCTTCCTTTTAAGTGCCTTCTTTGGTGTGCTCCCACTCGACATATGTGCAAGAGATTTTATTGCCTCTTGCTCCTTCCTCTCTTGAATATCCATAGCTTGGTCCTTCACTTCTTTTCCCTTATCCTCCACATGAGGACTTACATTTCCTAATGTAGACTAATCTCCTTTATCTTTTTGTGACTCCTCAGCAGATGTAGACTGATGTGATGTTGCCAACTAGTCCTATTCCTCAGTAGTGCTCATATCGGCTAGCATGTCAACTATAACAACTTCAGGTTTGGTGGGGGTAGTGTTGACAGTTGGTGTATCATCAATTTTCAAGTAATCTATTACTTGTAAGAGCACAGTATTACTGCCTTGCAAAGATGTGTCTTTTTCTTTCTCATCTTGTATGTCCTCCTCGATCAATACTTGAGTTTTTACTAGGGTATCCTTTGTGCTGTCAACAATACTTACTCCAGATACATTTTGACATATCTCTTCCTTGGGATCTTCTATGTCTTGAGTAGGTGGCTCAATTGCATCTTGTGCATTATCTGGCTCAACACCCTTAGATGTGCTTGTGTCTTGATGTGCATCCTTATCAATTAGCAATCCATAAATTATTTTCCAAGTCTTTAGACTTTCCTGTACAACATCCTCAACCTTGTGTTGAAGGATAGAGTAAGCTCATTGTTTGGGAATGAATCTATTCTTGTATTGTTCTATAACTTCCTAAATACTGGTAGAGGATAGATCAGGTACAACTTGAGCTAATTTTCTCTCGCTTATCCACTTTTTGGTCATGAGAGAAAACTCCCATTTCTGTGCAACTCTATTGCTTAACTCTTTAGGGACTAGTTTCCCCAACTATATAGGTAACATCTTGAAAGTGCAGAGCATCTCAAGAATAGCTTCTTCTACCTTTTATTTATCCCCTATACTCAAGCTCTCAAACCTTAATTGCTTCAAACCTTCAAGTCCAGTAGAGTTCTAGATAGTGTGGCATATTTCATCCACATTTGGTTTTATACTCTGTAATGCAACCTTCTTTTTCTCTTCATCACTTTCTATCTCCATATCATCTTTCTCTAAAATTAGTTTCCTCCTAGGCCTTTTTCTTATCTTGCTCGGCACTACCTTAGGCTGAACAACTTTTTATTTTTCCTGAAATAGGGGTTTTCTTTTGTATCTCAACAGTAGAAGAGACTACACTAGTTCTCAGCCTAAGCACAGGTGATGATGTAACCTTAGGTTTTTGTATCTTTTTACTTATGGACTCAGCAAGTACTATCTTCTTTCCTTTCTTCTTTTCTACTTCTACTTCCTCTACTTCATCATTCTTACTGGAATCACTTGCTTCATCTTCTCCCAGTCCTTGTGTTAATTCTAGAGGTACATCCTCCTCCATTTCTCCCATCATTTTTACTAGATTCTTCACAAGTTTCTTCCTTTTTCTTTATATAGTTACAACCTTCAATCCCATGGTAATTTTAGATTGAGCTTTTAGAAAAGTTCCAAAATAAGGAGCCTTTTTATTAATTTCTTCAGCTAACAGGGCTTTTATAGAAGTTGTGGTTTCATCAATGTCTACCTCATAAGGTAATTGCATCAGCCATGAAATCCTTGGTAAAATAGTTTGTGCATAAGTGAAATCTATGTCGACTAAGAAACAGATGTCCTGGCTATACTTTTCAACTAGAGACATAGGAATTCTACTCCTCTTCCTCATTTTCTTTTTGAACTCAATGAAATAGTTCTCCATTACTCCTTCAAAACTTCCTCCTATCTATCTTATGAACTCATTAATTTGGACTGTGACTGGTTTCTTTTTATTGCATATTACTCCTCCAATAGTGGGAAAAAACTTATGAATATAAAAGAATAGACATACGAGTAGGGAACCAAACTTACACATGGAATTATTGGCCTTCTAGATTGAAGTTAGGTTCTTGGCAAGCTGAGTCAACTGGAGCTCGGTGAGATCGTAAGTGTGTCCCTTCTTGATAATTTTCCACGCCTGGTCCACTACCATACATGGGACCCTGACTGGATTGGTATAATTTGTGTGAAATAACCCTTACTACAAAGTCAATCTTTGGATCAGTGATGGTGGAAATAGTCATTCCACACTTGTTCCAAACTACCTGTGTATTCACCTTAATTTCCTCCTTGCTTGAACATTTCAATGTTCTCTTTCCAAAAATTGTAGGGTATCTAGTTACCCAGTGAATTATGTCTTTTTTTATCTTAACTGGTCCATATTCTAACCATAATTGCATGTTGTGCATTCTACTTAGTATGATTTTGATCTACTCCACTTTGAAATTTTGTGAAAAATCTAGGCCATGAACTAACCCTTGTTCAGAAACCGTTTTGTGTTCCAGCTTCAACACTCCATTGTTGTAGAATTTTTCATATGCCTCCCTGATCTCGTAATCTCCAATTTCTCTAATTTTACACATGTAACATGACCTAATATCATTCATTATCAATACATTTTCTGGAATTGAAGACAAAGCACCATTAAGATCTCCCTCAATCGTGCTCTTTGGAATGGCCTGAAACTTTTGTGGCTTACAAACTTCATTTCTTACCAACTGTGAGTTGAAAACCTCCATCCCTTATTTATTCATTGCATCAGATGAGGATGATGCCATTTTAAACTTAAAAAATCCTCAAAAAGAAATATTTCTCTGTAGGGTACCTTTTCATAAGTGTTCTATAGATGATTTGCCGAAGGCACGCTGAAAAGATTTGGAATTTCCCTTTGATAAACTAGTTACATGTTCTCCTAATCACTCAAAAAAATCTCAATTCTCTAGGTGAAATGAAATGAACGGTATCTTTCTACTTTATAGACTCCAAAAAGTCAAATTAGGGCCTCATAAATGCTCCATACAAATTTTAAGTGGAATACAGATGTCTCGACATTCTTATGTTAATCTCGGCTAACACAAGCTTGATCGATATAACTGTTCAGACATAGCTTAGTGTACATCATATCTTGGCTACCATAGGTGGTTGGCATACATTGATAACTCGGTCAACACATTGACACTCAACATAAAAAATGAATTTCTTCACATGGTTCAAATATGTCCTAATGCATCTTTAATTATGTAGATATGGAATTTTACTCAACTCTATGTTAGGAACTGATGTAAGATAAAACATTTACAAAACTCAACTCCAAACATACCTTATTTACCTATTTTGAAGAGGTGTGATCAACTAATCCATCGGATTGGGTGACTACAGATGCACTTGCTTCACTGGTGCTTTGTTCTTCTTTCTTCTTACATGTTCTATTCATCTGATTTCTCAATTTCTCTCTTAAATCTTCATTATTTCTTTGTTCATTGCTTGGTATGGGTGATCTACAATCTTTCTTTAGGTGACCTATCTTATTATACTTTTAACATACCATGCTTCCATTCATCCAACTTATAGATTTTCCTCTGAAATGAGTCTTCATACAATTTTCTCCAATGTGTCCATATTTTCCACAGTAATGACAACTGTACCAAGTGTTATAATCCCAACTGTATGAGTTATTCTTCATAGGTGACTTAGTCTGTTCATTTGATGACCATTTAGGTTTAGATCTGCATTCAAAAGCTCTATGTCTATATTTATGACAGTTTAAATAGTGTCCTTGAAACTTTGGTGAAATAGGTGGACTACTAACCTTAGACCTGCAATCTTGTGCCTGATGTCCATGTTTCTTATAGTTAAAGAAATGTCCATTAAATTTAGGTTTAAAATCAGACTTACAATGTTTTCTTCTGCATATGTTGGTTGTATGTCTTGGCTTTCCACAATAATGGCATGTGGGCTTGTTGTTCTTTGGTTTTGCATTCTTTTTGTCTCCACTCTTTGATGATTCTCCTTCTTCAGTGGATGAGGAATGCTCATTTAGTCCAAGTCTAGATCTATCACCAGATCTTCTAGGTGACCTTAACAACTCTTCAAAGTATTTTGCACATTCATTAGGTTTGCTCATCCTATCACTGATTTCCTTTTCAGATCTTAGTTCATTTCTTAGTTGATCATTTTCAGATCTCAGATTGTTGATTTCCATATCTTTCCTGCCCAACACTTGATTAACCAACAAAAGTTGATTTATCATGTCTAGAAGATTGTTGGCCATCAACCTTTGCATTTCACTTGTCCTTTCATAAAGTCTCATTGATATTTGTCTTTTTTCTTCTTTAGCCATTGTCTTGTCTTCTTCAGCTTTCTTTTTCTGTTCAACTACTTCACAAAGTCTAACAAATTGAATTTCTTGTTCTCTCTTTAGATTTATGATGTCATCACTTAATATGGTATTTTTCTCTAGTAGATCTTTTATGGCTTTTTCACTTTCTGCAGAGTTCCCATTATCAAATAGTCCAGTAGTATCTTCTTCTTGATATTGTGAATCATTTTGCTGAATAACAATTTCTCTCCTCTTGCTTAAGGATTTCTTCAGTTCACCTCTGGCTGCTTCTAGTTGTTGCAATGCCAGTTGTACATCAATCTTCTATTTCTCTATAACCTTTCCTAGCTTATAAACTTCCATCTCAAGATCTTTATCTTCAAGTGGTTAGACTTCCTATAAGAAACCCTAGAGCTCTTATACCAATTGTTGGAAATTTAGTTGGGAAAATTCCTACTGAGAGGGGGGGGGGGGGGGGGGGGTGAATCAGATATCACCTACTAATCCATTTTAACATTTTATAAAACTTTTGCATGGCATCAACAAAACTTTATCAAAATAAAGTAACTAATATACTAAGCATCATTCAAGAAAGTACTCATAACATAGTAATTTTGGTTACCCAGAAACTCTTGAAAGGTAAAACTAGGGTGGGGATGGCACCCACAAATCTTCACTACTATAGTATAGATTTTTCCTGTTAGGACTAAAAATTTGATCACAAACTATGATCTACCCTGTTAAGAGTTAAAAGACTTATATAGTCTACCTTGCAAAAGGATTTAGAACTTACAACAAAGTAAGCACTCAGTTAAGAGATTACAATATGTCTATTAAAACCACTCAGTTAAGAGATTTACCTTGACACACTTGTTAGAATGTCTCAGTACCTGATCCTTTAGTTTGCATTGTATGTTGATTATAGATCTTCTCCTTACAGTATTGTTTTGATCTCATCTATCAAGTTTATCTCTGTTCTGTCCTTCACTACTTTACTCGATCACTGAACTCTATCTAAATGCTTCAATGGTCTGAATGTACTCTCTACTCATTCCTTCATTCCATTTGCATTCTCTCACACACACATTAATATGTTTTAGGGTTTAGATCTTCTCCTTATATAGACAACTGAACTTCTTCAAGATTTAAGATCTACGATCCAGATTTACTGTTTTCTCCGCTTAAGCTTTACTAATTTCTAAATGCCTCTAAGTGTTTCATAGGGATTAATGATTACAAAATAGATGCGTAATCACCTCCGTGATTTCCTCAACAAAAAAAATACAAAACATGAATGTCAGCCAAAATGTTTTACGTCGATGACTGTGCCAGAATAAACTCATATGTCGATTCTATCTAACTCAACAATTGATGTCCCTAGTACTCAACATTCACTATATTCAGCATTTGTTGATATCACTGTTTCTCCATATTCATTACTTACATAGCTCGAAAAAAATTTAACTCGGCCAATACATAAATACATAGTGACCATAGGTTTACTCGGCAATACTACTGCTTGGTAAATATACATTACAAGACTCGGCCTAATCATGATGACTCGGTTGTAGTGATGACAAACCATCATTTCCTAGATAATGACTAAGTGTAAGTCACTAATAGTCAACAAAACTATAGAGATCTACATATCCATCTTCCTCAATGTAGATATCTCGATTCTTCATCTTTTCTCTCCTCTTTATAGATGTTTAGATATTTACAACTCTCCTGTTAAGTATTGTCAAAACTAGCTAACATCAATGACAACAAAATGACTAATTCAATTATCCTACATGACAATTCAGTGCTCGGTGATCTCTAATCACTTGTAGTGCATCAATCAGGTTCTCAATTAGTTGTAGTTCATCAATCTCTCCCTTTGGCATTGATGGAAACTCAAGCAATATGAACTATACCATACACATACCAAACATGTATTCTACACCTATAGAAAAAATATTGTATCTTGGTAAGCTCTCCCTAGCTTAATATGTTTAATCACTATGTTACATGACAGCATTGCAAGTGCAGACTTTCCTCTGTAGATGTGATCTTTCTGGTTCTCAGATTCCTTCTATTCTCAGCAACAAATCTTCAAAACTCTCCTTGACTTTCTCAAATTATCTCTCCCTTAGATAGATGTTCTAGTGATCTCCTCAGTTATCATATTGTTTATCTCTCCCTTTGACAACAATGCCAAAGAAATACATAAACATACAGCTCTATAGTAGCCATGTGACTCTGTGTTGTTTGATACATACAATATATCTTGGTATACTGATATACAAATCATTGTTCCTAAAATCTTTCACAACCTTAGATAGAATCCAAAGTGTGAACTATGCTGCATCAATAGAAATGATCTTCTGATAAGATTAGGCTGATGCAACCTCCAGATCACATTAGTGACCAATTGATAGGGGATGGACCCCAAGTCTAGTCCTCAAGTAGTCAAAAGTATCTTTCAGTAGAGGCTTGGTAAATTTGTCAGCAAGTTTCTCTTTTATTGTAACATATTCTAGTTTAACTTGCTTCTCATGTACTTGTTCTCTTAAGTAGTGATACTTAATAGAAATGTGCTTGGTCTTTGAGTGCATTACAGGATTCTTTGAAATGTTTATTGCACTTGTGTTATCACAATATATAATCACCGGCTCTTTGATTACCTCATTCATCCCTTCCAACACTTGCTTGATGTAAGCAATATTTGAACAGTTTGTAGCAGCAACAACATATTCTGCTTCGGTAGTAGACTGAGAAATACAAGGTTGTTTCTTACTTGTCCAAGTAACAGGTCTTTCACCAAAGAAAAATGCTCCTCTAGTGGTACTTTTCCTAACATTTATATTTCCAGCCCAATTTGCATCAATGTAGACTCTTAGTTCAAACTTGTCTTCTTTAGGATACCATAATCCATAATCCTCTATTTTCTTCAGGTATCTTAAGATTCCTTTTGTTGCAACCATGTGTGACTCGTTAGGATTTGTAGAAAATCTAGCAACGATTCCCACAACATGTGCAATATCTGGTCTATTATGCACTACATACATCAACTTACCAATCATAGATCGGTATAGTGTCTGGTTTACCTCTGTGGATTCATCATCTTTAGTCAGTTTGCAGCCTATGACCATTGGTGTTCCAACCAGTTTAGCATCTTCCATGCCAAATATTCTCAATACTTCCTTTATATACTTTGATTGTGTGATGAATATTCCATCATTTTGTTGAATAACCTGCAAGCCTAGGAAGAACTTAATCTCTCCAAACATAGACATTTCAAATTATTTTCGCATCTCATCAGCAAATGATTTATAGATATGATCTTTCCCTCCAAAAATAATATCATCCTCAAATATTTCAACAACCAAAATAGTGTCATCAGTATCTCCTTTCATATACAAATTACTATTCTCACTAGTTCTAACAAAACCAATACTTAACAAATAAGTATGTAGCCTTTCATACCAGGCTCTAGGTGCTTACTTTAAACCATATAAAGCTTTATGTAGTCTACATACCATATCTTCTTTTCTGGATCAACAAATCCTTCTGGTTGTTCGATGTAAACCTTCTCTTGTAGTATCCCATTCAGAAAAGCAGACTTAACATCTATTTGAAAAACTTTAAAATTCTTATGTGTTGCATATGCAAGTAACATGTAGACTCCTGCTAGTCTAGCAACATGTGAAAAAGTCTTACCATAATCTATACCTTCCTCCTGTGCATATCCTTTGCATACAATTCTAGCTTTGTTCCTTATAACTTCTCCATTCTCATTTAGCTTATTTCTAAAAATCCATCTAGTACCGATAACATTCTTATCCTTAGGCCTAGGTACTAAAGTCCATGTATTTTTTTTTCTCTATCTATTCTATCTCTTCATTCATTGCATTTATCCATTTTTCATTCTCCAATGCAATCTTAACATTTTTCAGTTCAAAGTCACAAACTAAGCATGTACCTTGTCTTAACATACTTCTTGTCATCATGCTAGCTTGCTTGTCACCAATGATTTGGTTCTCGAGATGATGTCTTTTGACAAATATTTCCAGTACTTGATTTTTTCTTTGTTGTTCATCCTATTTAGGTTCATCTCCTTGCTTAGTAGCTCCTACCTGATCGTCGGTTTCCCTTTGCTGTTCCTCAGTGTTGTTTTCCTGATGCCCTGTTGATACAGTTTGCAGCTCTGGTAGGTACTCTAGATGTTCAATGTAAGTGAATCTACCATAGTCTTCCAGCTCCCTAGTGATTTCTTCACTATTCTTAGTATCAAATTCATCAACCCTGACATTAGTACTTTCAATCATTTTATTAGTAACTTTATTCAGACACTTGTAAGCTTTTCTTTTAGTGGAATATCCAAGAAATATCCCTTCATCCCCTTTAGAGTCAAACTTTCCATTTCTTTCATCTTTTAGAATAAAGCATTTGCTACCAAAAATTATGAAGTAACTTACAGTCGGTTTGTGACCAAACCATAACTCGTAGGGTGTTTTGTTTATGTCCTTCAATTGTACTCGGTTCAGAACATAAACTGTTCGAAAGTAAAGTCCACCAAGATAACTAAGAGGGGGGGGGGGGGGTGAATCAGTTATCAGATAAATACAACTTTTATCAACCTTAATAGATTTTAACCATGTAAGAAATGTAATCAACAACCATAGAAATATATACATGCACAATAACACAATGACACAAGATATGTTGACTAGGGAACCTCTTGATCAAAGAGTAAACCCTAGTGGGAATGATGCCCACAAAATATGCACTAATATGAAAGTTCCTTGTGAGAGGATGGAATCTGTTAGGAGTCTTATGAAATACATTCAATACATATGAGTCCCTATTAGGAGACTTTGAATCCCTGTTAAAAAATTCTAACTCTATTAGGAGTTACAGAAGATAGAAGGACCCACTGCCCAAACAACTTTAGGGTAAGATCACTGAACTCACTGTCCAAATGATCTTATTATTAATCAATAGAATAATACCACAAGATTACTAATCTCAATAATTCAATACTCCTCTAATTGTGCCAAACCACACCAACTGCTTCATCAGATCTCAATACCAGATCTCTATACTTCGCATATCCTCTTCCAACAAGTTCTCTTTCACAATTTCTTCATTAACTTTCTTATTACACACACACATTAAAATAAGGAAAAAATTCCTTCCTTTATACTAAACTCAAGTAATTACAAATGAGTCGGCATACAAATTACAAAATAAAAGTTTCCACACATTACATCAAAATTACACAAAACTATCAGCTTCCAATTAAGATAATTCTTCACTCGTGCAACCTCGAATCTTACACTCACATCCACATCACTAACCTCATTTCTTCAACTACCTGATAACTATGCATAATTAGATTCTATCCTGATTAGGAGATATCATCCGATTTCCACAAACTGTTACTCAGGAACACTACCTGAATACTACTAATTCCACTAATTTCCTCTTAACTGTCATGAATAAATGAATTTCCATCTGCGCTCTTAACCATGATCTCATAGAACATCATAGAGTAATTCCTCAACTTCTCATAGCTTCATCTTCAATATCCCAAGTGCGCTAACTCAAACACTACCTGCTTCTCTGCTAATCTCCAGTAGATCACTATGTTGACATCAATGACAATCACAGTCATGAATGCAACAACAACTACTATAGAATGGCTGTGAATACTCCCCCATAGGATATATTCAACATTCATTCCTAACAATCTCCCCCTTTGGCAATGATGGCAACATAGATGAAAAAACATCAAAGTTCCATAAATCCAACACTGCAACACTGCTGCTCTAAAATAATTTCATATCCTCTTCATCAATCAAATCTTGCTTCATTTTCCTATTCAGTTCTCTCCAACAGATAGTTTTTCATGTATACTTCTCTCCCATTGACATCAATGATAGATGTTTCATCATTATGTCAACAACAACTTCAATGTCAAAAGACACTATTTAGAAAATACATTCACTAGAGTCCTCATGACTCAGCTCAGATACACATACTCCCCCATAGAGGAAGTACCAACATCTAGTCTAGAAGAAAGATAAGGCTCATATACCACTGGACGGATGCAACAATCTGCATCACTTCTCAAAAGTAGGCTGGGGCATAACCCCAAGCATACCTCTCAGATACTCAAATGTATCCTTAGGAAAATGTTTTGTAAATATATCTGCAATCTACTCCTTTGTGCTTATGTACTCAAGTCTAACTTCTTTCTCTGCCACTTTCTCTCTCACTACATGATACTTTATCTCTATATGCTTTGTCTTAGAATGTAACATGGGATTATTAGACATACTAACTGTGTTGGTTTTATCACAATGTATAACAATAGGCTCAACAGATTTTATTCCAATATCCTTCAACATTTGCTTCATCCAAATTATCTAATTTCAATTGTTTTCTACTGCCACATACTCTACTTTTTTTGTTCTCTATGAAATACAATTCTTCTTCTTACTTAGCCAAGAAACTAATCTTCCTCCAGGGAAAAATGCTCCACCACTGGTACTCTTTTTGTCATCAACACTACCTCCCCAATCAACATCTGTATATGCACATAGGGTAAAATCATCAGATTTTTCATACCACAATCCATACTGAATTGTGCCTCTTAAGTATCTTAGTATCCTCTTTACTATAGAATAATGTGATTCTCTAGGTTCAACTTGAAATCTTGCTACAATTCCAACTGCATGTGCTCTATCAGGTCTTGTATGAGTCAAATATTCCAAACCTCCAATCATAGTGTTGGTGAACAGATTTGTCTTTCAACAAAAACCTTTCAAGTGACTCTTGAATTCGCAAACAAGAAGACACAATCAACAACCAACAGTTGGGTCATTTGTAATTAAAATATGTAAATGCCCTCTGAATTTTGGTATGAAGGTATAGCTCCCTCCTTTTGATATGCAATGAATTTTATATCACTGATATACTTTTCACCACAAAGCATCAAAGGCATCAACATCTACCCATAAACATGATGTAGATGTCCAGAGATTTAAATACATAAGAAAATAAATATGAGAGGCTGATACAAAGCCCACTTCTCTCACACTCATAACTCGTAACTCATTAAATCAAGAAATGTGTATTCTTTCCAAACATAGCCTAATTCAGAAAACAAAGTTTCAAAATCAAGCACATACACAGCTGAATGAATAAAATATGATGTTGAAAAAGATTTGAATGAGACAAAGATCAATGAAATCTGAAGAAACAATAATAAATTCAAAGAATCATAAACTATTTCTCCATTATTTCAATATCTAAGATGAGATTTACATTACATCTGCATAGAAAGAAAAACATGCTTTCTATCTTTATTAGTAAACTAAGAAAAAACTCTTCCTTCTGTAGCACACAAGCTGCCAAAAAGAGAGCCTTTGATTACAATATTCAAACTACAGCCCTCCCCCCTTCCAAGAGCACAAAGACTTCTTTGAAAAGTAGAAGAACCGCTTTCCTCCAATGATTTCTACAATAAATAATCTTTCCCTAGCTTTTTTTAGTTGCTGTAACTAATTCTTGAAAAGATTATTAATTAATCTATTCTTTTTCATTTCTCTTCCATATTCCTTTCGATGACTTCTTCCTTTTTTTTATTTATCTTTATTAAGCCCAAAGTTTTTTTATCTACATTATAGCTCTAAGGCTGATAATGAAGATATATAACATATCAAAATGCATATGTAAACATCTCTTGACATGTGGCATATGAATACATCAGACATAAATAAAAATATTCTTGATGTTGGGCAGATTTTTCATGACAGTCAAATTGGGTCTCAGTGTGGGAGCCATAACTATTTATTCCACCATTGGATTTCCTTATTTTTAGGATATGTTTTTTTATTCCTAATTTCACACAACTTGACCAGAGAGATTGATAAAATTATGTTCGAGGAAAAATTTATACATCTCTGAGTGGAGGTATATAAAACTGTCAAAACAATTCACTTGTTGTGTTAATGCTGTTGAACCATTGAACTTGCTGCACTACTTTGACCTTGGCTGAAGTGAATAAACCCTATTATACCTTGCCAATTCATAATTAACCATATTGGATCTTGAAATTTGAATGGAACCAAACTTTTGAGAACCATGCTGAACCAAAATGAGCATAAACTTTGTAATTTGTAGTTTTATATTTTTCCATCAAACGTGTGGAACCTCATGAGCTGCACCTTTTAAATGAAATTTTGGATTGAATCTTTGAATCTCTTTAAACTACTTCAAACCAATGTTCAAAGTGATTCAAAGTGGTTCATGAGTGATGAAGGACTACAAACACTTGGCCAAAGGGAGCCAACTAGACCAAAATAAGTTTGAAGTGTCACAATGGTTAACTCAAGGGCAAAGCTGACTTTGAGAGACCTTTGATGCAAACTTTGAAAAAGGAGGAAACCAGACAATGATCAAATATATCGAAGGGTCAAGGAAAATTTTTACATGGTGACTCAAATAGACCCTAAGATTGGCTCTATCTGGTGGACTGCATCTTGTCAAATATGCAGAGAACTCCAACAATCTCTGGGTAAAAGAATAGTGCCTAGCATCCATTGGGAAATAGAGTCAAAACAATAAGCATAGGGAGCTTCTTGTAGTGAGGGTGGAGGGAAGTAGGGAAAACACCAAAACAAAACCCCTAAACTAAAAAAAAGCCATGAAAAAGCTACTAACTACCTACGCACACCAAAAAATTTATTTACAAGTGATAGGGAAAATAACCCATACCTTCAAGAATGCATCCAGTTGCTTATATGAAGCCATTAATGAGCTGAGAAAAGTATGATCCACTATGAAACAAGAATGCATGTCCTTGAAGCAGCTACAGACATAGAGTTGACATGCAAGACAAATGGAGGTTTGCTGAAACAAAGAAACCATGACGCATCAACTCAACACCAAAGATCAACCTCCTATCATATACTTCTTGAGGGAACATAAGTGTACCACACTGCATGGGCTAAATAATGATATCTTCATCCTCATTATGCATGATTTATTTAGAAGAGTGAATCAAATCTCTAATGGGGCACCCCTCATACAATTTTTGATGGTGATTGACATCAATTGATGGCTTATCTTTACAAAATGTATGGATTTTAATTTATGACTCATTAATCAGCAATTCTTTATCAACACTAGGAAAAACACAAAAGAGATGTGTATCTTTACTGTCAGAAATAAAGGGCTCCACGGTTAAATCATTGTTTACCTTAACCATGCAAACATTCCTTTCACTATTTGATTCTTCCATGGTAGCACCAATACAAGGATTAAACTTTTCTCGTGTCTCCTCTCTTTCATTATTGTGCTCTTCAAATCTACAATCAGCTGTATAAAGGGTATCTTTTGTGCACAAAGAAACATTTTCGATAATTTTATCATCACACACTTGATTAGATATTTGATTTTCTATACTATCACAAGATGTTTCAGTTTTTATAATATCCATTGATGCAACTTTAGCTTCTTCGAGAATAGACAAATTTTGAGCAAGCAAGTGATGCTCACCATTAGTCTTACTTTCAATGTCTTGCAAAGTCTTGAGTAAAGAAGGATGAATTTCATGAGGCTAGAATTGCATGCCACCATAGAAGCTTATCAAGAAATTAGTCTGTACTAATTGTTTTACACTACTTTGCTAAGAATAAAAGTCATCATCATCAATATAGCTGCCATTCTTTTTACATCCAAGATTATTTTCTTCAGTACATTTTGTTTTACCATCTTCTTCTTTCTTATATGTGCATTCTTCTTCCTTTGATTCTTGCATAGGAGATCTCCTCTTGATAAGCACAACACCATAGAAGGATTTTAGAAATCCTACTTCCCTTGCCAAGTCTTCTATAACTTCTCTGATTGGATTTTCTTTAAATGGTGGAATAAAGATAAAAATATCAGAGATATCTTCACTTCTTGCTGGAACCCAATCTTTTAAAACTTATGGATATTTTTGAAATACCTCATGGTATTCGTCTTCAATAGAGCCGCCAACATCTATCCTCAGGGAGGTACCTTAAAATTTCTAAGAAAAGAAAACACTGAGACTGTGATTCCTTTCCCCAATAGAGTCACCAAAAATTTGTTGGTGAAAAGATTTGTCTTTCAACAAAAACCTTTCAAGTGACTCTTGAATGCCCAAACAAGAAGACACAATCAACAACCAACAGTTGGGTCATTTGTAATTAAAATATGCAAATGCCCTCTGAATTTTGGTATGAAGGTACAACTCCCTCCATTTGATATGCAATGAATTTTATATCACTGATATGCTTTTTACCACAAAGCATCAAAGGCATCAACATCTACCCATAAACATGATGTAGATGTGCAGAGATTTAAATACATAAGAAAAATAAATATGAGAGGCTGATACAAAGCCCACTTCTCTCACACTCACAACTTGTAACTCATTAAATCAAGAAACGTCTATTCTTTCCAAAATTAGCCTAATTCAGAAAACAAAGTTTCAGAATCAAGCACATCCACAGCTGAATGAATAAAATATGATGTTGAAAAAGATTTCAATGAGACAAAGATCAATGAAATCTGAAGAAACAATAATAAATTCAAAGACTCATAAATTATTTCTCCATTATTTCAATATCTAAGATGAGATTTACATTACATTTATATATAAATAAAAACATGCTTTCTATCTTTTATCAGTAAACTAAAAAAAAATGCTTCCTTCTATAGCACACAGGTTGCCAAAAAGAGAGCCTTTGATTACAATATTCAAACTATAGCCCTCCCCCCTTCCAAGAGCACAAAGACTTTTTTGAAAAGCAGAAGAATCCCTTTCCTCCAATGTTTTCTACAATAAATAATCTTTCCCCATCCTTTTTTAGTTGCTATAACTAATTCTTGAAAAGATTATTAATTAATCTTTTCTTTTACTTTTCTCTTCCATATTCCTTTCGATGACTTCTTCCTATTTTTTATTTCTCTTTATTAAGCCCAATGTTTTGTTATCTACATTATAGCTCTAAGGCTGATAATGAAGATATATAACATATCAAAATGCATATGTAAATATCTCTTAACATGTGGCATATGAATACATCAGACATAAATAAAAATATTCTTAATGCTGGACGAATTTTTCATGACAGTCAAATTGGGTCTCAATGCGGGGGCCATAACTATTTATTCCACCATTGGATTTCTTTCATTTTAGGATATGTTGTTGCATTCCTAATTTTGCACAACTTGATTGGAGCGATTGAGAAAATTATGTCCAAGGAAAAAGTTATGCATCTCTGAGTGGAGGTATATAAAACTGTCAAAACAATTCATTTGTTGTGTTAATGTTGCTGAACCATTGAACTTGTTGCACTACTTTGACCTTGGTTGAAGTGAATAAACCCTATTATACCTTGCCAATACATAATTAACTATATTTGATCTTGACATTTGAATGGAACCAAACTTTTGAGAACCATGTTGAACCAAAATGAGCATAAAACTTTGCAATTTGCAGTTTTAGATTTTTCCATCAAACCTGTGGAACCTCATGAGCTGCACCTTTTAAATGAAATTTTGGATTGAATCTTTGAATCTCTTTGAACTAATTCAAACCAATGTTCAAATTGATTCAAATTGGTTCATGAGTGATGAATGACTACAAACACTTGGCCAAAGGGAGCCGACTAGACCAAAATAAGTTTGAAGTGTCAAAACGGTTAACTCAAGGGCAAAGATGACTTTGAGAGACCTTTGATGAAAACTTTGAAAAAGGAGGAAACCAGACAATGATCAAATATATCGAAGGGTTAAGGAAATTTTTTAACATGGTGACTCAAATAGACCCTAACACATATATATGCACTTTTTCTGTTCCACTACAGGAGTCTCATCTGTGCTAGATAGCTTGTGTCCACTTACCATAGGTGTTCCAATTAGTTTACAATTCTCCATTCCAAATCTCTTCAATAAGTCATTCAAGTACTTTGTCTAACTTACAAAGATACCATCACTATTTTGTGTTATCTACAATCCTAAAAAGTATTTCATTTCACCAATCATACTCATTTCAAATTCAGTCTTCATTTCATCTGCAAATTTATCACTGGCTTCATCTTCTCCTCCAAAGATAATATCATCAAAAAAAATAAAAACAACCAAAAAACCATTTTCAATTTCCTTTATGTATAGGTTTCTATTAGTTGTGCCTTTTGTAAATCCTAACTTTAACAAATACTTATCCAATCTCGCATACCAAGTTCTAGGTGCTTGCTGCAGTCCATATAAAGCTTTCTTCAGTTTACATACCATATCTCCTTCTTGAGTTAAAGGAAAACCTTTAGGGTGCTCAATGTAGACTTCTTCCAATTCTCCATTTAGAAATGTTGACTTCACATCCATCTGATACACTTTGAATTTCTTGTAAGCTGCATAGGCCAAAAACATTCTTACTGCTTCAATTCCTTCTACTGGTGCAAAAGTTTCTTCATAGTCAATTCCTTCTTGTTGTGAGTATCCTTTACATATCAATCTTTCTTTGTTCCTTATAAATTCTCCTTGTTCATTCATCTTGTTTCTAAATACCCATTTTGTTCCTATAACATTCTTATCTTTAGGCCTAGGGACCAATTCCCATGTCTTGTTCTTTTCAATTTGATATAATTCTTTTTTCATGGCTTTAATCCAATGTTCATCTTCACAAGCTTCACTAGTAGATTTAGGTTCAATTTGATAAATCAAACACAAATGTTCTTGTACCTTATTTTGTATCAGAACTCATCTGTCTATGCTTCCAATAATCTGCTCAACAAGATTATTCCTTGATAGATTCCTTCTAGGTGTCACTATCTTAGTACTTGTTTCTGCTGTAGGTTCTTCAATGGTTTCTTTACTGTGGCTCTCATTCAAAAAATCACTGTCAGTTTCATAGAATAATTCAGTAGTCTCTAGGTTAGGTCTAGGCTGATTTCCTTCATTTGATTCATAATCAAGCATTCTTTCTTGAATTTTAAACTTTTCATCAACTTTAACATTTGTACTCTCAACAATAGTCTTAGTTCTCTTATTGTAACATCTATAATCTTTTCTCTTCAATGAATATCCAAGAAATATACCTTCATCCCTTCTATGATCAAACTTTCCAATGTCATCATCTCTCTTAATATAACATTTGCTTCTAAAAATTCTAAAATACTTAACTGATGGTGCATGTCCAAACCATAGTTCATAGGGTGTCTTGTTTGTGTCTGATCTCTTTTGTACTCTGTTCATTGTATACACTATTGTGTTCACTACTTCTCTCTAGAATATCTTCACCAAGTCATTCTCAAATAACATAGCTCTTTCTACTTCAATCACTGATATGTTCCTCCTTTTTGCAATACCATTTTATTCATGTGTCTTAGGGGTTGAAAAATGTCTCTTAATACCATTCACTTCACAAAAAATTGTTAAATTCTTTTGAAGTAAATTATCCACCTCTATCTAGTCTCAAACATTTAATCTTCATTCCAGATTCATTCTCAACTTTGTTCTTAATGATCTTAAACTTATCAAATGCTTCAGATTTTTCTTTAATAAATGCAATCCACATCATTCTTGTAAAATCATCAACAAGAATCATAAAATACCTTTCTCCATAGAATCCTATAGTCCTTGTAGGACCGCTCAAAACTGTATGAACAATCTCCAACTTCTCTACTATTGTAAACTTCTTGCTAGGAAATGAGCTTCTCTTCTATTTAGTCATCACACATTCTTTGCAAATCATGTTAGTAGGCTTCATAATTTTAGGCAAATCTCTTACTGCAAGTGTAGTACCTACTTTCACAATGTCATCAAAGTTTATATGACAAAATCTTTTATGCCATAACCAATTGTCATCAATCTTAGTAATCAAACATGTCATCTCAGTAGGATTCAACTGAAATACATTACCTCTAGTTCTAGATCTAGTACCAATCAAATTACCATCCTTATCTTTTATCACACAAGTTTTCTCAGTAAACCAAACTTGATATCCCTTATCAACTAGTTGTCCAACACTCAAAAGATTATGTTTCAAACCATCCAAAAAGTAAACATCATCAATATTAGTCTTTCCATCAAGAGTAGTAGATCCTATACCTTTAATCAAACAAGGTGCATTGTTTCCAACTCTAACAACTCCTCCATCATAATTGTTAAAATTTATGAACTTTTTCATGTCTCCAGTCATATGATGTGAACAACCACTATCTATAATCCAATCAACTTTCTTTTCTACTTGAGAAACTAAAGCTTTTTCTTCCTTAATTTCAGTTTCAAGATTTTCTTCTTTTATTGCTACAAATCCTATATCATCATGCTTAGTATCACTTTCACTTAAAGTTTTGTCCAAACTAGTTTCAAGTTCTTCATCATTTGCATAGTAACATTCTTTAGATCTTCTAGGATTAAATTTCTTCCTATAATTCTTAACTTTCTTAGGACATTTAGATGCAAAATGACCATATTATTGACAAGTCCAACATTTAAAATTTTTCTTACCATCTGGTTCTCTTTTCACAAGAAAGGCAATACCTTCCTAAATCTTTCTATCTTCTTCATTTCTAGATTTGTTGCTGCTAGCATAATATCCTCTCACATTGATGCTTCTTGACAAAGTAGGGTGAACACTAAGAGCACTGAATGTTGTCTCCATTCTAGGTAAGTCTCCTGATAGCCTCAGGTTCATCTCTGCTACTTCCAATTTTCCAAGAAGAGTTTCTCTGGTAAAGTTCATAGTACAAGGTATAACTTGTTCAATCATCTATGTTGTCTACTTAAATACAGGAGTCAATGTCCTCAGAATTTTCCATATCACTTCATTCTCTGTCTTGGTTCCTCCACAAGATTTTATACCTGCAACAATCTCTGACATTCTACTAATATAGCTTCTAACAGATTCATTTTCCATCATTCTTATATCTTCAAATGCACATATCCAATTATGTAATTTGACTTTCTTAGCATGTTCATCACCTTCAAAAGTAGACTGTAAAGCTAACCAAATTTCATGAGATGTCTTTAGATAATTTACTTGACTGTAATCATTTTTCAGAAGGGCTGACACAAGTGCTTCTCTAGCAAGTATGTTACACATAAATAGATCTCTCCCCTCATTAGTACAATCTTCAATCTTATCCTCATCAATGATAGTCTTCTGATTGTTTGTAGTTAACCAATAACCTAGTCCTAAACAAAGTAGGTGTGTCTTCATCTTTTCTTTCCAAATATCAAAATTTACTCCATCAAACTTAGGGCTTTCTTTCCTAAAATGATTTACCATGGATCTCCTTAAGCTATTAAACTTTTCTTTCAAGGACTTGCCACTCTGATACCAATTGTTAGAAAGTAAAGTGCACCAAGATAACTGAGAGGGGGGGGGGGGGGTGAATCAATTATTAGATAAATACAAATTTTATCAACCTTAATAGATTTTAACCATGTAAGAAATGTAATCAAAAACCATAGAAAGATATACATGCACAATAAAACAAATGCACAAGATATGTTGACTAGGGAGCCTCTTGATCAAAGAGTAAACCCTGGTGGGAATGATGCCCACAAAAGATGCACTAATATGAAACTTCCTAGTGAGATGATGGACTCTATTAGGAGTCTTATTAAATACATTCAGTACATATGAGTCCCTGTTAGGAGACTTTGAATCCCTATTAAAAGATTCTAACTCTGTTAGGAGTTATGAAACACAGAAGGACCCACTACCCAAACAACTTTAGGGTAAGATCACTGAACTCACTGTCTAACTAATCTTAGTATTAATCAATAGAATAATACCACAAGATTACTGATCTCAACAATTTAATACTCCTTCTTTGACTGTGCCAAACCACACCAACTGCTTCATTAGATCTCAATACCAAATCTTTGTACTTCGCATATCCTCTTCGAACAAATTTTCTTTCACAATTTGTTCATTCACTTTCTTATTACACACACACATTAAAACAAGGAAAAAATTCCTTCCTTTATACCACACAAAATTAATTAAAAATGAGTAGGCATACAAATTACAAAATAAAAGTTTCCACATGTTACATCAAAATTACATAAAACTGTCAGCTTCCAATTAAGATAATTCTTCACTCATGTGACCTTAGATCTTGCACTCACTTCCATGTCACTAACATCATGTCTTCAACTACCTCATAACTGTGCATAATTAGATTCCATCTTGATTAGGAGATATCATCCAATTTCCACCAACTGCTACTCAGGAACACTACCTAAATACTGCTTCCACTGATTTCCTCATAACTATCATGAATAAATGAATTTCCATCTATGCTCTTAACTAGAATCTCATAGAACATCATAGAGTAAGTCATCAAATTTTCATAGCCTCATCTTCAATATCCCAAGTGCACTAACTCAAATAGTATCTACTTCTCTGCTAATCTCTAGTATATCACTGTGTTGACATCAATGACAATCACAGTCATGAATGCAACAACAACAACTACTATAGAATGGCTATGAATAATCCCCTATAAGATATATTTAGCATTCATTCCTAACATAAATAGCTGTACTAACTGCTTCTCTCTAGTATGTCTGAGCAACATTCTTTTCTATCATTAGTGTCCTTACACAACCAACAATTGATCTATTGCTCCTTTCAACAATCCCATTTTGTTGAGGTGTTCTCAGGGTAGAAACCTATATTTTTATACCATGCTCATTACAATCATTAGTAAATTCATCAAAAATAAATTCACCACCTTTGTCAGATCTCAAGCATTTCAGTTCCTTCCCGGTTTCTTTCTCTACTTTTTCTTTATACCATTTAAACATCTTAAATGCCTCTAATTTCTCTTTTAAAAACATTACAGTCATTAATCTAGTGTAATCATCAACAAACATAATGAAATATCTATCTCCATAATAACTCTATGTTCTCATGGGACCACATAGGTCAGTGTGAACTAGCTCCAAAATTCTCTTTGTTGAATAGTCTTTACTCTTCAAACTAGATTTTGTCATTTTACCCTTTTGACATTCATGAAACATAACATGATCAGGCTTTGTTAGGCTAGGCAGACCTCTAACCTTTTTGTTTCTATTGATTTTAATCATGTTCTCAAAGTTTACATGACATAACCTTTTATGCCATAGCCATGCATCCTCAATTTTCATCATTAAACAGGAAGACTTATCATTATCAAGATAAACCAAGTTACCTTTGGTTTGTGCTCCTGTTCCAACATGTTTTCCTACATCATCAAATATCTCTACATTTTTTCTCTCAAAAGCTACTCGGTGACCTGAGTTGTTAAGCTATGCCACACCTACCAAGTTGTAATTTAGTCCTTCTACCCAATAAGCATTATCACATTTGATTTTATCATTTATCAATAAAGATACATTTCCTCTAGCCATACATGGTGTATCATTACCCATCTTTACAGATCCTCCATTATATTTCTCAAGATGATCAAATTTTTCTTCATCACTAGTCATGTGATGGGTACAACCACTCTCAATGATCCATGTATAATTTTTATTAACCTTATAAATGAGTTCTTTCTCTACATACCTTTCTTCTTCCTCAGAATCATCCTTCATCACAACAAAAACTACTTCAACATCATCATCTACGTCGGTCTCAATATCATTCTCTTCAGCAATGTAACATACCTTTTTGCCTTTATCATTTTTGTCTCAGTTATCTTTGTTGTAGTGTCGGTAACTTCTGTTGTTTCTCCTCCCATAGCTTCCTTCACCACATTGATCTTTGTTTCTATCATCTTCTTTCCTATTTGAGCATCTAGCAGTAATATGACCAACTTATTTGCAGTTAAAACATGCTAAAGGTAATTTACCCCTATATCTACCTTTACCTTTAGGTAATCTCCTAGCCATAAGAGCTTCAAGATCATCAAGCTCATCATTAGTATTACTGTCATTATCATCATTATTACTTCTACTGCTAGACTTACCGATCTTCAGAGAAGCCATGAAAGCAGACTCAACAAACAGTACAACACTATTATCATAGTTGTTTAGCTCAAAATTTGTTAGCTTACCAATCAAATTATCAAGAGTGAGAGTACTATTAGGTGCTGACCTCATTTCATGTATAGAAGATATTCTGATTGCATAAATAGGCAATAAAGTTCTTATAATCTTTCTTACCACTATATCTTCATCAATGACACCACCAAATCCTCTGATAGCATTAACTACCTCCTTTATTCGGTTTGTATACTGCACAATATTTTTTCCTTCTTTCATTTTCATATCATCAAATCTTCCTCTTAAACTTTCACCTCTAGCTATCTTGACATTTGTATCACCATTATAAACTTGAGTAAGTTTATCCCACATTTCCTTAGAAGTAAGGCAATCCTTGACATCTTCAAACTCAGCATCTGATAGAGCAGCAACAATCTCCATCATAGTAACATTATGCTCATGTCTATCTCTTAATTGATCAAGAGTCAAAGGTCCTGTAGGTGGTGCTAAGTAGCCATTATCCAATAGGGTGATGGCAGAATTCCCAATCCTAGATATATGAAGTCTCATTCAGCTTTTCCATATTGTAAAGTCATCCTTATTCACCTTTGGCACTTCCCTCTGATACATTTTGTGATCTTTCTGCTGAAGTCCTTAAAAATGTGTTCTAAGAAACCAATATGCTCTAATACCAATTAATGGAATAACTAAGAGGGGGGTGAATTAGTTATCCATAGTCCCAAATAAAAAATGTATCACTTAAAAAAAATTCAACTAATTCTCTAGCTCGGTAAACATAAAATACTAAACTGTCTGTGTAATTACCGATTACCAGTTAATTGCTCATAGTGACTACCGACCAAATCAAATATGTAATATGTAAAGTATGATATCCAAAAAATCACCACATAAACACATAACACAAAATATTTAACATGGAAAACCTATAAAGGGAAAAACCAACTAGGACCAATAACCCAACAACTTTTCACTCTTCTCAAGTGAGCTCGGTGAAGAGCCAACCCTATTAAAGGTTACAAAACACACTATAAGGTGTGAACTTGTTAGAGGATTTAACACTAATAGTTATCATCCAACCAACATTCACTATGGGGTTGACAAGATAACAATGTACACTCTATGAATGACATATAAGACTTTCAAGTCCACTCAGTTAAGAGATTTTATCTATTTACAATGGTTAAACTAAAATAGTAGGTGATCTGATTATAATACAACTTGATTTTGTAGATGTTCAGATCTATTCTAAGTCCATAAAATCCTTTGATCAATATTTCTATTCAGTTCATCAACATTCAATAACTTACTGTCCCTCAGTAAAGCTCTCTGATGCTTGATACTATTCTGCAGTTTGGTTCTTCTTCAACTAGTCTAATCAGGCATGCATGAAGCTCTGTTCACATGATATCTTTGCAGTCTCTTTCTTCCAGCATACATTTCACAATGAAATCCCAGTCTCTTAAATAGACAAGTAAACCATTTTCTTTTCATCCATTAGATATTGTCGCTTAGTCTCCTTCATTGATTTTGCCGCTTAAACCTTCCTCAGCAGTTGTGTCAATGACCCATTTCAATTCCATCCTTTATATCTCCTTCAATTTTTGTTAGCCCTTGATCTCATAACAAACTTTATCTTCCACCTTGTAATCATACACTTTACAGCTCATCAATTTCTATCGGCTAAACTAATCATTTAGTTCTTTTGTCCATACTCAGTTAACAAAGAAATGCATTGGTGAACACAAGCTCAGTTGATGCTGTCACTCAGTATACACTACACTGGCTCGATGTATACTGGAATGCTTCATTAATCGACCACACTTCTTTGTAACATTTTTTTGCCTTCTTCATAACAGATTAATGCAACATAATCAAGTTAATCAGATGAAGTCATAGACTCATCAATAAGTTACCAAAAGTATTCCTTATCCTCATCTGTCATATCCATCTTCCTCAATATAGATATCTCAGTTCTTCATCTTTTATCTCCTCTTTATAGATTTTTAGATATTTGCAACTCTCCTGATAAGTACTATCAAAACTAGTTGACATCAATGACAACAAAATAATTAATTCAATTATCCTACATAACAATTCAGTGCTTGGTGATCTCTAATCACTTGTAGTTCATCAATTAGGTTCTCAATTAGTTGTAGTTCATTAGAAGACATGGTATGGAAGTTGAAGAAGGCACTGTATGGACTGAATCAAGAACCAAGGGCTTGGTATGAAAGGTTATACAAGTACTTACTTCACCTTGGATTTAGAAAAGGTAATGCTGACAACAATTTGTACTTAAAAACTAGTGAAGATAGAATTTTGATAATAAAAGTTTTTGTTGATGACATTATTTTTGGAGGAAATGATGAGATGTGTAAGGAGTTGTCTAAAGAAATGGAGAATGAATTTGAGATATCCATGACAAGCAAGATTAAATTCTTTCTTGGACTGCAAATAAATCAGAGCAAGAATGACATTTTAATTTCTCAAACTTAGTATCTTAAAGAAATGTTGAAAAAGTTTGGAATGGAAGACTGCAAACCTATTGGTACACCCATGGTGACTTTCCATAAACTAAAAAATAATGATGAGACCAAGAGTGTTTTTCAGACCAAGTATAGATCAATGGTTGGTGGTTTACAATATTTGACTCACTCTAGATCAGATTGTTAGAAAGTAAAGTCCACCAAGATAACTAAGAGGGGGGGGGCTAAATCAGTTATCAGATAATTATAACTTCATCTTCAATAGCATTAAACCATATAAGAAATATAATTACCAACCATAGAAAGATATTCATACACAATTACACAATAACACAAGATATGTTGACTAGGGAACCTCTTGATCAAAGAGTAAACCCCGGTGGGAATGATGCCCACAAAAGATGCACTAATATGAATATTCCTTGTGAAAGGATGGACTCTGTTAGGAGTCTTATGAAATACATTTAGTACATATGAATCCCTGTTAGGAGATTTTGAATCCCTATTAAAAGATTATAACCCTGTTAAGAGTTATGGAAGACAGATGGACC
Source organism: Chamaecyparis obtusa (assembly GCA_027943335.1). Taxonomy (NCBI): domain Eukaryota; kingdom Viridiplantae; phylum Streptophyta; class Pinopsida; order Cupressales; family Cupressaceae; genus Chamaecyparis; species Chamaecyparis obtusa. The sequence goes on from BSBK01000232.1 coordinate 146,091, forward strand.
CACTGCCCAAACAGCTTCAGGGTAAGATCACTGAACTCACTGTCCAAATAATCTTTTCATTATTCAATAGAATAATATGTTACCTCTTCTCTAACTATTCCAAACCACACTCACTGCTACATCAAATCTCAATTACAGATCTCTGTACTTCGCATGTCTTCATTCACAATTTCACTCTCATACTTAGCTCTTTTCATCACTTCATGCATACCACATCACACATCATCAATATCTCTAGTCCATCAACAAGGAAATACATTCCTTCCTTTATACCACACTCAAATAATTACAAATGAGTCGGCACACAATTACAAAATAAAAGTTTCCACACGCTACACCAAAATTACATAAAACTGTCAGCTTCCAAATACAATAAATCTTCACTCATGTGACTTCAAAGTTTGCACTATCATCCATGTCACTATCAATGTGTCTCTAACTTCCCTTTAACTGTGCAAAGATAGATTCCATCCTGATTAGGAGATATCATCCGATTGCCAAAAACCGCTACTCAGGAACACTGCCTAAATACTGCTTCCACCAAAATGATCATAACTTTCATGAATAAAAGAATTACTATCTGCGATCTTAACCATAGAAATATAACATATCAAAGAATATATCATCAACGTCACATAGCTACAACTATAATATCCCACATGCGCTAATCAAAACATTGTCTGCTTCTCTGCAAGTCTTCGGTAAAACACTGTGTTGACATCAATGACAATCATAGTCATGAATGCAACAACAACTGCTATAGAATGGGTGCCAAATACTTTAGCATTCATTCCTAACAATATCCCCCATTTTCATTGATGGAAACATAGATGAAAAACATCCAATGTTCCAAAAATCCAATACTACAACAATGCTTCTGCAAATCCTCTTCATCAATCAAATCTTGCTTCGTTATCCTATTCAGTTCTCTCATATTGATTTTCATGCATACTTCTCCCTAATTGACATCAATGATAGAAATTTCATCACTAAGTCAACAACAACTCAATGTCAAAAGACACTATTTAGAAAAATACATTTACTAGAGTCCTCATGACTCAGCTCAGATACACATACTCCCCCATAGAGGAAGTACCAACATCTAGTCCAGAAGAAAGATAGGGCTCATATACCATTGGATGGATGCAGCCAACTACATCACTACTCAAAAGTAGGTTGGGGCATAACCCCAAGCATACCTCTTAGATACTCAAATGTATCCTTAGGCAAAGGCTTTGTAAATATGTCTGCTATCTGTTCCTTTGTGCTTATGTACTCTAGTCTAACTTCTTTCTCAGCAACTTTCTCTCGTACACCATGATACTTGATCTCTATATGTTTTGTCTTAGAATGTAGTAACGGATTCTTAGACATGTTGAATGTATTGGTGTTGTCACAATGTATAACAACAGGTTCAACAAATTTAATTCCAATATCCTTCAGCATCTGCTTCATCCAAATTATCTGGTTACAATTGTTTGCTACTGCTACATACTCTGCTTCTGCTGTGCTCTTTGAAATACAATTATGCTTCTTGCTTAACCAAGAAACTAATCTTCCTCCAAGGAAAAATGCTCGTCCATTGGTACTTTTCTTATCATCAACACTGCCTCCCGAATCAGCATCTGTATATGCACATAGGGTAAAATCATCAGATTTTTCATACCACAATCCATAGTCCATTATGCCTCTTAAATATTTCAATATCCTCTTTACTGCTACATAATGTGATTCTCTAGGTTTAGCTTGAAATCTTGCTACAATTCCAACTGAATGTGCTATATCCAGTCTTGTGTGTGTCAAATACTGCAATCCTCCAATCATGGATCTATCTTTCTTCTGCTCAACTGCCAATTTTTCATCTGTGCTAGATAACTTATGTTCGGTTACCATAGGTGTTTCAACTGGTTTATAGTCCTCTATCCCAAATCTTTTCAGAAAATCATTCAAGTACTTTGTCTGACTTACAAAGATACCATCATTGTTTTGTATTTTTTGTAATCCCAAAAAGTATTTCATCTCACCAATCATACTCATTTCATGTTTAGTCTTCATTTCATCAGCAAATTTGTCACTAGCTTAATCTTCTCCTCCAAAGATAATATCATCAACTAAAATAACTATAATCAACAAACCATTTTCAATTTCTTGTGTATAGATTTCTATTAGCTGTTCCTTTAGCAAATCCCAATTTTAACAAATACTTATCTAGTCTTGCATACCAAGTTCTAGGTGCTTGCTTTAGTCCATATAATGCTTTCTTCAATTTACATACCATGTATCCTTCTTGAGTCAAAGGAAAACCTTCAAGTTGCTCAATGTAGACTTCTTCTTCCAATTCTCCATTCAGAAATGCTAACTTCACATCCATCTGATATACTTTGAATTTCTTAAAAGCTACATAGGCCAAAAACATTCTTACTGCTTCAATTCTTGCTACTGGTGCAAAAGTTTCTTCATAGTCAATTCCTACTTGTTGTGAGTATCCCTTACATACCAATATTGGTTTATTTCTTACAACTCCTTGTTCATTCATCTTGTTTTTGAATACCCATTTAGTTCCAATTACATTCTTGTCTTTAGGTCTAGGGACCAATTCCCATGTCTTGTTCTTTTCTATCTAATCTAGTTCTTCTCTCATAACATTAATCCAATGTTCATCTTCATAAGCTTCACTAGTTGATTTAGGTTCAATTTGAGAAATCAAACATAAATGTACCTTATTCTGAGTCAGAACTCCTCTGTCCAAACCTCCAATAACTTGTTCAATAGGATGATGTCTTGATAAATACCTATTTGGTGTCATAGTCTCAGATCTTGCTTCAACTATAGATTCTTCTCTAGATTCCTCTCTGGTTTCTTTAGCATGACTTTCATTCAACAATTCACTATCAGTTTCATAGAATAATTCAGTAGTTTCAGTGTTAGGTTTAGGATGAGCTTCTTCATCGGATTCATAATCCAACATTCTTTCCTGAATTTTGAACTTTTCATCAACTTTAACATTTGTGCTCTCAACAATAGTTTTAGTTCTCTTATTGTAACATCTATATGCTTTGCTCTTCAAAAAATATCCAAGAAAAATAACTTCATCACTTCTAGGATCAAACTTTCCAATATCATCATCTCTCTTTATATAACATTTTCTTCCAAAGATTCTAAAATACTTAACTGAGGGTGCATGTCCAAACCATAATTCATAAGGTGTCTTGTCTATGTCTTCTCTGATTTGTACTTTGTTCATTGTATATACTGTTGTATTCACTACTTCTCTCCAAAATGTCTTCGCTAAATCATTCTCAAATAACATAGCTCTTACTACTTCAGTTACTGATTTGTTTCTTCTTTCTACAATACCATTTTGTTTAGGTGTTCTAGGGGCTGAAAACTCTCTTAATACCATTCACTTCACAAAAAGTGTTAAACTCTCTAGAAGTAAATTCACCACCTCTGTCAGATCTCAAACATTTAATCTTCATTACAGATTCATTCTCAAATTTGTTCTTAATGATCTTAAACTTATCAAATGCTTCAGATTTTTCTTTCAGAAATGCAATCCACATCATTCTTGTAAAATCATCAACAAGAATCATAAAATACCTTTCTCCATAGAATCCTCTAGTCTTGGTAGGACTGCTCAAATCTATATAAAGAATCTCCAACTTCCTTGCCAATGTGAACTTCTTACAAGGAAATAAACTTCTCTTCTACTTAGCCATCACACATTCTTTGCAAATCATGTTAGTAGGCTTCATAATTTTAGGCAAATACCTTACCGCAAGTGTAGTACTCACTTTCACAATATTATCAAATTTTATATGACAAAAACTTCTATGCCATAACCAACTGTCATCAATCTTAGTAATCAAACATTTCATCTCAATAGGATTCAACTAAAATACATTACCTCTGGTTCTAGATCTAGTTCCAATCAGATTTCCATCTTTATCCTTTATCACACAAGTTTTCTCAGAAAACCAAACTTGATATCCCTTATCAACTAACTATCCAACACTCAAAAGATTATGTTTCAATCCATCCACAAAGTAAACATCATCAGTATTAGTCTTTCCATCAAGAGTAATAGATCCTATACCTTTAATCAAACAAGGTGCATTGTTACCAACTCTAACAACTCCTCCATCATAATTGTTAAACTTTATGAACTTCTTCATATCTCCAGTCATATGATGTGAACAACCACTATCTATAATCCAATCAGCTTTCTTTTTAGCTTGGGAAACTAAGGCTTTTTCTTCCTTAACATTAGTTTTAGAATTTTCTTCTTTAATTGCTACAAATCCTATTTCATCATTATTCTCAGTATCACTTTCACTTAAAGTTCTTTCAATACTAGCTTCAAGGTCTTCATCATTAGCATAATAACATTCCTTAGATCTTCTAGGCTTGAAATTATTTCTGTACTTCTTAACTCTCTTAGGACATTTAGATGCAAAATGACCATATTCTTGACAGGTCCAACATTTAAAAAATTTTCTTACCATCTGGTTCTCTTTTCACAAGCAAGGAAATACCTTCTTCAATCTTCTTGTCTTCTTCATTTCTAGATCTACTATTGCTAGCATAATCTTCGCTCACACTGATGCTTCTTGACAATGTAGGGTGAACACTAAGAGCACTGAATTCTATCTCCATTCTAGGTAAGTCTCCTAATAACCTCAAGTTCATTTCTACTACTTCCAATCTTCCAAGAAGAGTCTCTCTTGTAAAGATCGCAGTACAAGGTATAACTTGTTCAATCATCTGTGTTGTCTGCTTAAATACAGGAGTCAATGTCCTCAGAATTTTCCATATCACTTCATTCTCTGTCTTTGTTCCTCCACAAGATTTTATCCCTACAACAATTTCTGACATTCTACCAATATAGCTTCTCACAAATTCATCTTCCAACATTCTTATATCTTCAAATGCACATATCCAATTATGTAATCTAATTCTTTTTGCATGTTCATCACCTTCAAAAGTAGAGTGCAAAGCTTTCCAAATTTCATGAGACTTTTTAAAACATTTTACCTGACTATATTCATTCTTCGAAAGTGCTGTCAAAAGTGCTTCTCTTGCAAGTATGTTACACATGAATAGATCTCTCTCATCATTAGAGCATGTTTCAAGATCAACTTCTTCAATGATAGTCTTATCATTCTTGTAGTCAACCAATAACCTAGTCCTAAACATAATAGATGTGTCTTCATCTTCTCTTTCCAACTGTCAAAATTTACTCCATCAAACTTAGGGCTTTCTTTCCTAAAATTCACCATGGATCTCCTTAAGCTGTTAAACTTCTCTTTCAAGGACCTGCTGCTTTGATACCAATTGTTAGAAAGTAAAGTCCACCAAGATAACTAAGAGGGGGGGGTGAATCAATTATTAGATAATTATAACTTTTATCATCTTCAACAGCATTAAACCATATAAGCAATATAATTACCAACCATAGAAAGATATTCATACACAATTACACAATAACACAAGATATGTTGACTAGGGAACCTCTTGATCAAAGAGTAAATTGCGGTGGGAATGATGCCCAAAAAAGATGCACTAATATGAATATTCCTTGTGAAAGGATGGAATCTATTAGGAGTCTTATGAAATACATTTAGTACATATGAATCCTTGTTACAAGATTTTGAATCCCTGTTAAAAGATTCTAACCCTGTTAAGAGTTATGGAAGACAGATGGACCCACTGCCCAAATAGCTTCAGGGTAAGATCACTGAAATCACTATCCAAATAATCTTTTCATTATTCAAAAAAATAATATGTTACCTCTTCTCTAACTGTGCCAAACCACACTCACTGCTACATCAGATCCCAGTTTCAGATCTCTGTACTTCGCATGTCTTCATTCACAATTTCGCTCTCATACTTAGCTCTTTTCATCACTTCATACATACTGCATCACATATCATCACTATCTCTACTCCATCAACAAGGAAATACATTCCTTCCTTTATACCACACTCAAATAATTACAAATGAGTCAGAAAACACAATTACAAAATAAAAGTTTCCACACGATACACCAAAATTACATAAAACTAACGACTTCCAAATATAATAAATCTTCACTCGTGTGACTTTGAAGTTTTCACTATCATCCATGTCACTATAAATGTGTCTCTAACTTCCCTTTAACTATGCAAAGATAGATTCCATCCTGATTAGGAGATATCATCCGATTGCCAAAAACCACTACTCAGAACACTGCCTGAATACTGCTTCCACCAAAATGATTATAACTTTCATGAATAATAGAATTAATTTCTACACTCTTAACCATAGACATATAACATATCAAAGAATATATCTTCAATTTTGCATAGTTTCAACTATAATATCCCACATGCGCTAATCAAAACACTATCTGCTTCTCTACAAGTCTTCGGTAAAACACTGTGTTGACATCAATGACAATCATAGTCATGAATGCAACAACAACTACTATAGAATGGGTGCCAAACACTTTAGCATTCATTCCTAACACAGATATTGCTAATGTTGTTGGAATTATGGCTAGATATTAGGCAGATCCCAAAGAGACACACATGGGTTCTGTAAAAAGGATATTTAGATATCTAAAAGGAACAATGGAATATGGTTTACAGTATGATAAAAATGATGACTTTGAATTACATTCTTATACTAATGCCGATTGAGTAGTGAACATTGATGACACAAAGAGTGCTAGTGTAGGAGCATTTTTCCTTGGGAAAAGGTTGGTTTTATGGTTAAGTAAGGATCAAGATTGTATAGCTCAATCTAGTGTTGAATCTAAGTATGTTGCTATTGCTATTAATTGCACTTAAATTGTCTGGATGAAAAAAATGCTAAAAGATATTGGAATAAATTTTGTTGAACATGTGGCTATCCATTGTGATAATACTAGTACAGTGAATATGTCAAAGAATCCTATGATGCATTCTAAAACTAAGCATATTTCTATTAAGTATCACTTTCTAAGAGACAAGGTGACATAAAATTAAATAAGGTTGGAATACATTAGCACAAAAGAATATATATCAGATATCTTTACAAAGTCATTGCCAAAAAATGTCTTTGAGTATCACAGAGGTATGCTTGGGGTGCAAGCCCCTCCTAGTGAGAATTAAATGATGCATGGATGCATCAGTCCAGAGGTATTCAGAGCTCCATGATTTTATGGACTAGATGTATAGATCTACTCCCCAGGGGGAGTGATCATTGAAAGCTTACAAAATACATTTGGGTGATTCAACACCTAGTTGATCAAGACTAAAAAGAAGATAGTTGATAACTTATGGAACCCTTTGCTATTGTTGTGAAAGGGTAAATATACTATGAGAAAAGCCTTACTGTATCGGGAGAAATTCTATGAAGTAGAGTTCACTATTTTGAGAGAGAGTATTTTTGATCTGATAGATTTGGGTTGATGGATTTTACTATATGTTTCCATCAATGCCAAAGGGGGAGATTTTTGGATATTTCTAATCCATTTAATATGCTTAATCACTATATTATCTTGTTGAGTGGTGTCAGAATCATACTGTTGTCAAGTCATGTTTTGTCACTGATGTTAACATATATTTCTATGAAGAAAGCATAATGGTTATTACTATGTACATATATTGTATAGTTGATTCAGAATGAGAGAACATAGATTTATGTACTGAAAGGTATTGTGATCTTATATCTATGGTTGCATGCTATAATAATACATATTGGCCAAGTTACAAAAGATTTGGTGAAGACTGGTTACTGGACTGTGACAGTGGAAGTTGACAGAGTAAGTCTCTGAGTTTTGAATATATCCTACAAGCGATGTGGATTCAGTGTATGCGAGCTTAAGGGATGATAGATAAAATACCGAGGAATGTTTGTTTATCTTAGAAAGTCGTGGAGAGCATGATGATGTCAACTATTGTGTATGGTCTAGAGGAGATCTATTTGGAGCCGACTTCATAATTGAAGCATGTATTATGAATGGCGAGCATAAATTATGGATGTCAGACCTTAATTTTTAAAATACAATTATTGTATACTTTCTCTAAGATACAATGTGTATCTTAGAAAGGGGTTATGTAATTATGTGTATATTAGGAAAGCCTAATTGGCCGAACTGATCATTTATATGTAATACGGTATATATGTAAGATATTTTCTTTTGAAAAGAAGTAGTAGTATGTATGTGATGTAAAAAAGGATTGTAGAAGCTATGAGCTTGTGTCTGCTAGATGTAGAGTAGATGAAAATTTATATACTTCATTGGAACTAATCAAGAAAAGAGAGTTTCTATCAGATAGTTCAAGGATTATGTATTTTCTTTCATAAAATTGTGTTGTGAACAATGATTTCTGAAGGTGGACATAACCTTATTGGGAAGTGATCCTATGTAGTGAGTATACTCTTTTCTTTGACTCCTATCAGGGTCTTTCCTTTAATAGGGACTGTGTACTGATATATTTTAGTAATCTCCTAACAGGGATAAGTCTCTTAATAGGGATACAATACCCTCATTACATCATTTGTGGGTCCTAATTCCCATCAGGGTTTACCTTTAATAGGGTTTCCTCGAAAAAAGAATATTATGTCATTGAGTTCTTACTATGATATCATTTGATTTAGTGTTTCTACTATTCAATATTCAAAGTTTAATAATCTATCCTACAACTAATTCACCCCGCTCTTAGTTCTATTGGTGGACTGTTATTTATAATAGTATTTGCATCCCAAAATCTCAAGCATTACATGTTGGCACGCAAGGTGAAGTTAGTGGCTAAGATAGATGCACTCAAATTTCTGTTGAGTAAAGAAACATTGATAGGCAGACTAGAAAAGTGGGTCTTGGTTTTTATGTGAATTTGATATTGAATATGTTGATAGAAAAGCCATTATAGGACAAGTAATAGCTGATCAACTTGTAGAAACACCATTAACAGATAATGTGCCATTACATGTTGAATTCCCTAATGAAGCTATTATGCACTTGATAGAACACCCATGGAAAATGTATTTGGATGACTCCTTCACACAACAAGGATTAGGAGGTGGATGCTTATTCGTCACACCACAAGGATATAAAATTCCAAAGGCATATAAGATGATCTTTCCATGTAAAAACAACATAGAAGATTATGAATCTATAATAAATGGACTGAAACTTGCAATAGAATGGAAAATCATTGAATTACACATCTATGGAGATTCAAAACTCATTATCAATCATGTGAATGGTGATTATTAGACAAAAGATGATAAGTTAATGCCTTAAAAAATAATGGTGGATGACTTGAAGAAATACTTTGTCTTCATCACATTTGAGAAAATTCCAAGATCATAATACAAAGCAGCAGATATGATGGCTACTTTAGCATCAATGTTACAAATTGTTTTTTAATCAATTTCACTATGACTTACTAGTGGAAGAACTCCCATTCCTAGCTTATGACTCACCTAAATCCTGATTGTTTGTGCCCTTGAAACTAAAGTTTTATCCAGATATGCCCATATCTGCTCTTACCTAAAAGACAAAACAATCTTTAAAAGCTATTCCATAAATGAAAAGAGATGCCTTATAAGAGCGACATCATGTTATGTAATCATCACTAATGACTTGTATAGACATGGTCTAGATGATATGCTTCTTAGGTGTTTAGTGTTGGAAATTTGGCTATACTGGTGTATATGACTTAGTATAGTTTTTTCATTATGGCAACAAAGTCATATAGTAGTTTGGATTCAGCGCACTTAATGAGAAGATCAAAAATCGGTTAAGTGTTGAAGACTGGATAGTGTATAGAGTACCAGCTCAGAGCATTAGTGCACATGCGTACGACCAAGTTATGGTGTGTTCCCTAGAAGATAAGTTGGTTAGACTATATTCATGCTTAGTCTATGAGTGCATGGTCAGATATGCAAGTATGCCAAAGTTAAAGACAGTTGAAGTTACACAACCAGTGTGTGCCAGAGAAGAATAGAGTAAGCAGCCGACTGTTAGCATTTTGATTTGAGGTTATATTCTAATGTTGTAAAGGATATGCAACTATTGTAATAAGGTTTTTGACATGTAAATATGTTTGTTTGTAAACACGCTTGAGCCAATTCAATTGGAAGCGTTGTATGTAATTGGTTAAAGGGCCGACCTAGTTATTTGTTTTGTATGCATATATAAATATGAGATGTGCCCATTGTAATTTGAAAACAGAGTTGATATAGAATTGAGATAAGAAGAGAAGAAGTGTGTGAAGAGTCTACAAGATTTATTAGAGCTTTGCAAGAGGTCAAAGCATCAACACATCAAAGGAACTAATCAGACAAGCAGTGTCACAGTGACAGTTCATCCAATAGATATAGTGTGTATCTAAGATCAGAAGGTTGTAGCCTTCACCACTTGAGCAGTGAGCTCTAAGATAGTGCATCCACACTCCTAACAGGGTCCAACCCTTGACAAGGTCTACTATACTTAATACATTGTAAAGAAACTCCTAATAGGGTTAAGGATCCTCTAATAAGGATCATAAAACACTAGTACTGAATATTAGTGGGTGTCAATTCTGACTAGGGTTTTTACCTATTTGGGTTTCTCCGTAACCATATTGGTGTTATGTGTTGATTTCATGTTTCATGTTTCATGTTTATGTGGATGTTCATTTCAATACTTTAGCATTTAAGTTCAGTTTAAAGATTAAGTGAAAAGATTAAATACAGTGAATACTGATTCACCCTCCCCTCTCAGTGTTCCCATTCCTAACAATTGGTATTAGAGCTCTGGTCCTCAACAAAGAATTTTAAGCACTTTAAGAGATCATAGACAAAGCAGAAATGAAACATATGAAAAGAAATCTTGAAGCTACTCTTGCAGACCTGGACAAATCTGAAAAAGAAATTGAAGAACTAAAGGAGAAACTCAGTGATGCTCAATTAGTCAACAAAAGGCTAAGAAAGGATCTGAAAGAATGTTCTACCACTAATTTAGGGATAATGATCAAGAAGCTTAGTGAAGAAAATTCATCTCTAAAAGAACATATTGAAGAATTAGATGATAAGCTGACTAACAATTAGGAAGTCTATGATGAATAGATCAAAGAGAACCTTCAACTGAATGAAGAATTGAGGCAAGAAAAAATGGAAATCTTGGAGCTAAGGAATAAAAAAGAAAGCTTGGAATCTAAATTGAAAGATGCTAAGAATCACATTGATAAATTACACACCAGTTATGATTTGATAGAATCTCAGTTATATGCAAGAAGAGTTAAAGGAGATACTAGCTGCATTGGATACAATGAAGCACAAAATTAGATTGACAATGTGTGAGCAAGAATGAAAGCACCAGAAGGCACCTCAGATGCTAAGGAGACAGGAATTCAAACTAAGGATCATATTTAACCACCTAAGAATTAGCACAAGCTAGTAGACCACACTTGTTATGCATGTAACAAGCATGGACACATAGCAAGGAACTGTACAGAGGTAAGACCTTTCAATGGTTACTGTTATTCATGTAATAAATTTGGTCATAGAGCTATGAATTGAAAGACAAGTCAGAAGAATAGGATTCAACATAATCAAAGGAATCAAAATCAGTCTAATGAAAGAAGTTCTCACAATGTTACATGTCAGATATGTAACTATAAAGGTCACTTAGCTAGACAATGTAAAATGGTGACCCATGTCAATGCACCCAGGAATATAAGGCCTCCAATCATTTGTCACTCTTGTAACAAGGTTGGACACATCTCAAAGTTTTGCAGATCAAAGACTCAAGGTCAGGAAAGCCCTAAAAAGCCTGAAGAACCAGTATTGGATCCCGAAGGAGAAGTCAAGTTTGTGAAATCTTTAGAGGATGCAAGATTGATTTGGTCAGAAGAAAAGAAGGATAAGGTTGATAAGAATGTATTGGATGCATCCACAGTGGATGCACCCTCTACATTTGCATGAATGGCCCTCAGGGTCATAGGTGGAGCTAATTTAGCTCTAGCCCCCTGCGTAGCTGGTATACTCACTCTCAGAGTATCTGCCTTTGGACTTAAGCTTTTGGAGACTAGTAGAACCTATGTGCAAGAGCGCACTAGCTGATTGTTTTCAGAATGAAAGATAGAAATTTTCAAGTGACAGCCTGGTTTACGCGACAAGCATTAATGGTAGATTTTTTACTTCAAAGTGCACAAAAGTTTGTAAATCTCTCAATGCATTCAAATTCAAAGTGATTGAAGAGAAAAAGATCCCTAGCAGTTGATTGAGAAGGATTGCAACTTGATTCATCAAGTGAATTGATGTGCATTTGATTGGTTGCAGAAACCCTAGTTCATCGCACCGATTCAGAATCTCTTGGAAACCTTTTGAGAAAATCTTATACAAGTAAGTGATGGCTACTCTAATAGTATTTGATGTTGCAGAGAAGAAAATATATGTATTTAAGAGGCACCGATTCAAATCCACTCTAGATGACCTAGAAGGGGCATTCTCCCACATGCCTATGGGCGTTATGCATGTCAAGGACATTAGGGCATACATTCACTATAAGAAAGAACTAGTAGGATTGGATAGATTAAGAGCGCACATGGAAACTATGTTGAAACTAGACAAAACCTTCATGGATGAGTATGCGTGGTGGAATAATCACCCTATAGTGGAGTATGCTATGACATATGAGTTTTATGAATCAGAATGGATCAAGATTATACTGACTAGAATTCATGATGACCTATTTTGGATAGGTGAAGTACCAGTCAAAATTACTAGTGACCTAATTCATGAAATGATAGGCCTCTCTAAGATAGGTGCCATTCTTCTAGTAGGAAAGGATGTAAGGAAGCTTGTTGACAAAACTTGCAAGTCAAGAAGTGATAGGTGTGGAATGATCATTGAGCCTATCGAGAAAGATGACATCAAATTGATGTCCATGATACTAGGATACAAGTTCCAACACACCAACAGGGTGAACAGTGTGTCTGCAACCATAATTCTTGCAGCCATAAGACTTGTGAAAGAAAATGGAGAGTTCAACTTGTGCGAGATCCTGCACACAAAACTAATTGATAACATTAAGGCAATCAAGCATGATAAGACCAAGATATTTAGATTTGGGTCTTTGATCATATACATGTACTTCCATATTATTGGAAAGGTATCTGATTTGTATCTAGACAAATCTATTCCCACCATGCCATAGATATCCTTCAAGGCATCTACTGAGAGCACTCTAAGAGACTACATGACACTGGAGTTGAAGACATTCAGAGTAAAGATGCAGATGAGATATAAAATTCTAGAGAAAATAGTTGATAAATACAAAGATACTATTTGCTTCATGGTCGAGAGAGACACAACATGCATGGAGGTAGTTGAACCAAGAACAAAGTGGATTCATCCACTAGGATTTGAAGTGGAAGAGCCTATTATAGAGGATTATGCTCAACTTCTATTGTCAACACCTAAAGACCCTAATGAGCCAAGATGGGGAACCTGTGAGGAGAAAACAAGAGAAGTTGATGCAGTGTTAAATAGTGCAGCAACAAAGAGGAAGGTTGCTAAGGTTACCTCAAAGATCCTAAGAATTCATGGAGTGTCTCAAGAAGACCTAGACAAAGCAAGGGAACAAAAGATTGCTTTGGAAATCGAGACAACATCAACAACAAAGATTGAATCAAAAGATCCTAAGCTAAAGAAGGTGAAGATAGAAAAGTCTGATATTCAGAAGGGTAATACTGATGTTACTCCTACGCCCAAAGAAACCATTGAACTTACTACTCCTCCTGAGTATAAGGCAATGCCTAAGAGGAAGAAAGAAATCAGAATTGGTCATCCATCCTTGAGAGTAACAAGGAACATAAGGAACACTCAAGCTCCTTCCAAAGTAAGTTTCAAACCTAGTCTGAGTGTGTTAAGCACAAGAATTGTTGATGAAGGAAAAATTGATCAAGTAGGAAAGTTATATGAGAAATACAGTGAGATTGACAAATCAGAGATAAATGGAATGATTGTCAAACATATGTTAAAGTTTAAGAAGATAGTCTTATAATTGAAGACTATGATTCTTGATAATGTATGGAATATCTTAAAGTTCCAAAAGAGACAGGCTATTGAAGAAGATCTAAGGATAAGAGAGAATATTTTAGATGAAACCCTTCCAGTATGCAAGCTAGAAGAGAAAAAGTTCTTGTTAGATCTGGTGAAGCCTCACCTCAAGACCAAGACAAGAACATTGAATATGTCATGACCCCTTATTGGATAGAACCTAGTAATAATAAATAACGATCATAGAAGTAAAATATTATAATATAAAATAATAAGTTAAAGAAAATAATCATAACTCAAATGTTAATAAAGTAATAATAGTAAATAAACTATTAATAATATATTATTAAAATATTAATATAATATATAATAATATATTATTGAGATAATGATATTGATATTGTTAAATATTGTGAATATAGTAATATTACTCAGATAATATTAATTTCCCTTATTGATAATATCTAAGTAATAATATTATTATATTAATCAATTAATAATCAACTATTAATTTAATCAATATAATAGTTAATAATACTAATCTACATATAATATTAATCTATGAATAGTATTAAAGAAGCCTATTAATAATAATACCACCCGTAAAGAGTTTTATAATAATCAAATGTAAATTATTAATACTAATACTATATTTCAAAAGATATGACTATTCATATTTATATATATATTGAGTGGGAAAAGACATTATATCACAGAGGGAAAAAAGAAGAAATATTAAGAAGGAATTTGGAAAACTTGGGAGAAAATAATAGAGGAGAAATTGAAGGAGAAAATATAGGAGAAAATATAGGAGAAAATGAAGGAGAAAATAAAGGAGAAAAATAAGGAAGTAATCGGAGCATTCTAAAAGATATATAAAGAAAATGGAATAAGAATCTCCATTTCTAAAATAAGAGATAATTCAACAAAAGATTAAGGAAATAAGGAAAAGAGTAAGCCCACGTGGAAAGTAGGGCATTCGGTCAAATAAATTAGAATAGAGGAATCTTCCCTCTTATAAAGGTATGTAACTTTATTTTTGTATGTATCTTAATTGTGAATTCTAGGGCAAATCTAGTAAACTACCAATTGAGAACATTACAAGGGATATATAGATATATCAATCTTAAATGATATATACCGATATATGAATCTTATATATATATATATAGAAATAATAATGATTTAGGAATACGATCTAGATTACTCTAATTATAGTACATGGGGATATATCTCGTCTCATACTATGATATCTTAGGATAGGGAGTTTGTGGAGGGAGAGGCGGAGTAATTTTGGGCACATGACGGATATCCTAAAAGGAGCCGCTTGTAGTCTGTTTCATGCGCCCTTTGGCACTGTAAGTCTTCCATCTTATGATGATCATAGTAAGGGAAGGAGAAAGATTCATGTGCCCTCTATGAAGAGATCTTCTATATGACTATGTTCATTAGCTTATCACTCAATAGTTTCCTCTAACTTTAATGATAGTGATGGTTATATGTTGTTAATTATTTGATGATTCCCTAATTTATGCCTAACTGATGGAATTTCGGTCTAGGGGTAAAAAGGGTTCATTACAGAATATAATGGATAAAAACTTTGAGTTAGTTGCCAAGGAAACAAAGAAAGCCTTTGAGAAGGTCTTTATGAATAGGCACATGTATCCACCTACTACGCTCATAGCTCAAGTACCCTAAAAGGAAGTCAAGGTGGAAGATACCACTAATGCATCAGTGACAGGTCCTCAGGACTAGGCGCTTGCAGTTGAAACACAAATAGAGGTAGATAAGTTTGCACCCATGACAGAGTCACTAAAGGATAGCACCATTATCATTGATAATGTAGAGATAGCCATGGCGGCCAATGACACTAATTTGGACAAGTTTGAAGAGGCATTGGTGAGTACTCAAGAGGTTGAGACTCTATGTGGTAACTCCACTCCCAATCAAGAAGAAGTATTGATTCAGGATATAACAAATGAAGAAGAAAAGAAAGAAGAAAAAAAAGAAGAAGTAGAGAGAAAAGAAAATGAACCAATAACAATAAGAGTGAAAGAGGAAGTTATGGACATTACTCCTATCACTCCACTTCCCTCAGCAACATTTTTGTCAAGTTTGACACCTGACACAACCAGTTTGGACTCTTGGGGAGAAGAAGATCTGATCAAGTTCAGTGTCTTAGCTATGGAGAAAGCCAAGGAGAAATAGGTGATGAGAAATCCCCTCCTTGTAGAATTAGTAAACATCTTGAACAACTTGTTACTAGAAGACAAGAAAGTGTCTAAAGTACACTCCGTTGATGATGTGAGTACAATCATTTCACAGTTCAAGAGTAACTTCTCTAGCCTGAAAGAATCTGCATCCCTGGTTGTAGAAGAGAAATATTTGAAGAAGAGGCTTAGTGAAATGGTTAGCAACTATGCACTTGACCTGAGCTCACTAAAGGCTGGTCAAGCATCCTTGAAGGAGTTTGTAGCAAAGGGAAGAAAGATTATTGCTAACTATATGAACCCAGACAAGTTGACTAGTGATCTATATAAGAAGATACAAGAAGCAAAAGCTATGATAGGAAACATAAGGAAATTAGTAGAAGATCCATCCATTAATGTGAACAAGAGTACAAATGTCTACTAAGGATAGATAGATAAAATTGACAAGGCAAAAAATGAGATGTGCAAGAAAAGGGCTACATAGACTCAGCTAAGGAATGCTCTTGCACCCTCATTAGACATACTTAATTGGAATATCAAGGAGATCAATGTCACCATGGTGACATATGATCAAGGTCCTAGAAAATATTTGGAGAGGATGGAGAAGCTATAGTATGCATTATGCGCCCATCTACAAATTGTTAATTCACTGATCACATTTTGGAAGACGGAGATCCAAAACCTATAGATAGCATATCTAGATGTTCTCTCACATTAAGTAGTTGCATATACAGTTTTGAAGCACCTTTTTCATTAATTTCAAAGGGGCATTATGTATAGAATATGTTTATAGATATGTATAAGGAGATATAAGATAGAAAGTTATGTATAAGGGAGATATAAGATAAAAGTTTTCTGTATTAAGGAATAGTTAGCAACTTGGCCATATTCCTTTGTTGCCATCAATGACAAAGGGGGAGATTGTTGTAAATTTGGCTATACTAGTGTATATGACTTCGTATAGTGTTTTCATTATGGCAACAAAGTCATATAGTAGTTTGGAGTCAGCGCACTTGATGAGAAGATCAGAAATCAGTTAAGTGTTGAAGACTCGATAGTGTACAAAGTACCTGAAGCTCATAGCATCAGCACACATGCGTATGATCGATTTATGGTGTGCACCCTAGAAGATAAGTTGGTTATACTATATTCATGCTTAGTCTATGAGTGCATGATCAGATATGCAAGTATTCCAAAGTTACAGACAGTTGAAGTTACACAACCAGTGTGTGCCAGAGAAGAACAGAGTAAGCAGTCGACTGTTAACATTTTGATTTGCAGTTATATTCTAATGTTGTAAAGGCTATGAGAATATTGTAATTAGGTTTCTGACATGTAAATATGTTTGTTTGTAAACACGCTTGAGCCAATTCAATTGGAAGCATTGTATGTAATTGGTTAAAGGGCCGACCTAGTTATTTATTTTGTATGCACATATAAATATGAGATGTGCCCATTGTAATTTGAAAAGAGAGTTGATATAAAGTTGAGATAAATAGAATAGAAGTGTGCAAATAGTCTATAAGATGTATTAGAGCTTTGCAAGAGGTCAAAGCATCAATGCATCAAAGGAACTGATTATACAAGCAGTGTCATAGTGATAGTTCATCCAATAGATATAGTGTGTATCTGAGATCAGAAGGTTGTATCCTTCACCACTTGAGCAGTGACCTCTAGGACAGTGCATCCACACCCCTAAGAGGGTTTATTGTAAAAGACTCCTAATAGGATCTGACCCTTGACAAGGTCTACTGTACTTAATACATTGTAAAGCAACTCCTAACAGGGTTAAGGATCTTCTAACAAGGATCATAAAACACTAGTATAGAATATTAGTGGGTGTCAATTCCCACTGGGGTTTTTACCTATTTGGGTTTCCCCATAAGCATATTGGTGTTATGTATTGATTTCATGTTTCATTTTTATGTGGATGTTCATTTTAGTACTTAAGCATTTAAGTTCCATTTAAAGATTAAGTGAAAAGATAAAATACAGTGAACACTGATTCACCCCCCCTCTCAGTGTTCCCATTCCTAACATTTAGAAAGTGAAGAGTATAATTGTGCATTAAAGGAAGTTCATGAAGGTGTGTGTGGGTCACACTTGAATGGTTTTTCATTCACCAAGAAAATCTTAAGGGTTGGATATTATTGGCCTACAATGGAAAAGATGCTATCCATTTTTATAAAACATATAAAAAATGTCAAATTCATGGAAACCTGATACATGCTCCAGCAAGGGAGCTAATTCCTTTTATAACACATTGGCTATTCCAACAATGGGCTTTTGATCTAGTGGGACAGATCTACCCAAATTTATCAAATTTACAGAGATACATTATTACTACAACTGAGTATTTCACAAAATGGGAGGAAGTTGTGCCACTTTCTAATGCAACTGGAAAACAAATTTCACTATTTATCTTGAACTACATCATCTATTGATATGGAATGCCCTCGTCAATTGTGACTAACAATGGGGGCCAATTTAAAAACAAAGACATGGATGACCTATGTCTTCAGTTCAAAATCACTCAGCACTATTCATCAATCTATTACCCTAAAGGTAACAGATAGGTTGAGGCATAAAAAAAAACTATATTGAAAATATTGCATTGGACAATGAGTAAATTAGGAAGGGATTGACATTTACAAATAAATCCAGCAGTATGGGCTTACCGAACTAGCATCAGAACACCAACTGGTGCAACTCTGATCCTTTTGCACTAGTTTATGGATCCAAGGCAATATTACTAGTCAAGGTAGATATTCCATCACTAAGGGTAACATTAAAATATCTAGTCACCGATGAGGACTATAGAATCTCTAGACTGCAAGAGCTAGAATTACTAGATGAGCGCAGGCAATAGGTGTTTGACCATCTCAAAGTCTATCAAAAGAGAATGTCAAGAGAATATAATAAGAAGGTGAAACCAAAATTTTTTTAGGTAGGAGATCTAGTTCTAAGAGAGAATCCTAAAAATCAACCAAATCGAGAGAAAAAGGGAAAAGTTGAACCCAACTGGCTGGGTCCCTTTGTCATCACAACATCATTTGGATCAGGAGCCTATCAATTGGCTACACTTGAGGGAGATTTTTTACTAGATCCAATCAATACTCTATAGCTGAAAAGGTTTTATGTCTGACATTCTTGAGATAGCACTTGTACAGTGAAAAGAGTTCCTGAAAAAAGTACAAAAAAAAAATATTGATTTTGAAAAAAAAATAAAAAAATAGAAAAAGTCCTAAAAAATGACCATCTTGGTGAAAACCTAGTAAACAGGGGCCTTGGTGAGTCTAAAAAAAATATAAAAAAGAAGTACAAAAAAATAGGAAAAGAGAAAAAGTGTCTTGGTGAAAACCTGGTAAACAGGTGCCATGATAGCAAAAAAAGAAAAGTTTGGCCAAGTGGTGAAAACTTGGTGAACATGTGCTACTTGTAGTCAACACTCTATCTATCAAGATAAAACTTGAACACTTGGCCAGTGTAAATTTTAGTTTGTACATACTTTTCAGTCACTTTCGTGGCGAGCCAAATTCTAAAAGCATACTATCAAAAATTTGTATCTTCCTAAGGATGGAATCTATCTACATTGAGGTCCTAGGTAAACTATTTTCCTATGGGGAAATGATCAAAACCACGCTTGTCACTTAGTCACTATTAGGACACTCTGCTAGGGTGTCACTTATCCCTAGTCCGTAATAAACGTTAAACTACAAACACAAAGCCGACATTTCTTAATGCCACCAACAAATAGTATTTCTTAATACTCAGACCTAAAAAGTGTTCCTAAACACTATGTCATGATGATAAGGGTGTTTCTTAACACTAAATAGGTGGGACACTTATTGATTAAAGAAAAATCTATAATTGATAATAATTTTTACGTGTGTTTGCAAATTAACCAAAAGTGTTCCTAAAAACTATAATCATAACTATTTATTCTTAAAGAAAATACATTAACTATAATAAAGGAACAATGAGTTTTTCTTATTATGAATTTTTTATTCTTATGTTTCCTTGAGTGACTCGATGATGTCTAAAATGGACTAGAGAAATAAGAACTAGGGGCATAATGCTTTCTTTGTCTTCTATTTGTGGTAATAAATCTGGTGATCTAAGGTGATCGTAGGGAATGGGTGTCTATGATAAGTGCCTCCATCACAATTGGAACATCGCGTATGTTTCCTATGGAATATTTAGTGAGGTCAAATTTATTTCCTTGCCTATTTTAAACTAAAATGAAGATTACTTCCTAGTAAGGTGCATAATAAATCGAGATAATACCCAAGGATATGAATATAAAATATAAAGATCATTGTGGGTATACATATACATTTTTCACTAGAATAGAAAATGTTTATATCAAACAAGAAGTAACTGACAAAACATTCTAGCCTATATGCTTTAATGTTTAGGTTAACTTTCGACATGACAAAAGAGAGGGAACTATTCGTATTTTCATGATTGCTAAATCTATCAGTGAAAATTGTACTAACCTATGAGGTCCTAATTAAAAGCTCTCTATGATGATAATTGGTCCACTTTGAATAAACAGTGATTGTCCTAGGTGTCTTAAAGTATAGGTGCATTTCATTGTTAATTGCATTAAGGTTCATTTTACTTGCATTTTCATGTTAATTTTCATTAGATTCATTTAGATGCATTTCATGTTTTTAGTTGCATTGAAATTCATTTTTAAATTGCATTCATTTTAATATAGTTGCATTCATTTTAAACTGCATCAGTATGAATGTGTGAATTTAATTAACTAAACATCAATAAAACTGAAAATTCTAAAAACATAACCATTTTCCAAGTTTGACCAAGTACATCATATCATCATAAAGAACTTAAAAACAAATCACCGAGTATTTATCACTGATATTCCATTCACATTCATAATCATGTTAGTACCATAAATACACCTACATAATGCATCCATAATCATCCCTACATAAATAAAAGTGAGATGTCCATACATCGCATTGCATTACATCTCATACATACATGTGCATACATAAAACTAAAAAAGAAGTACATTGTACAAAAGTATTGCATAAGGCTACATACATACATCCATAAAGCATTAAAAATACAAAAAATTATTCATATATATCAGTGAAATAATATCATGACATCAACATTATCATCATTTGTCTAATCTAACCATGACCAAGTATCAACATGAGACCAATATCCCAAGCATGAGAAACATATCAAATATTAAAACACATGTGCAGAAATCAAAGAACGTCAGATACAAGCAAAAAAAATTAGCTAAAGCATCATAGTATCAGTGAGTTAGAGCATAAAGAGTATTAGAGCATAAACAAAGAAAAGTATCAGTGTATCCATATAAGAGTCCAAGAGACATCATAATGTAAATTGATAAAAAATGGTACATAATACAAGATATATCAATGAGGTACAATATAGTCTATTTGATACAAAAATATGAACAATATACAAAAATATCACATCTAGCTAGCACCATCATCCTCTTGTGGTGGATCCAGAGGAGGTGCATCTGCTCTGCCTAGAATGGGTGGCGGCATGGAACCCTCTGACTATTGTGCTATAAAAGAATACAATGGGGCTCTGTGTATGATAGGTACATCAACACAATACAAAGAAAAGTAATAAGTGGCCCTCTGTCCCTAATGGGTGGTCATATGAGTGTGTTTGTCCTACTCTACTTTGATCTCAACTAACTATGTATCCCTCTCTACAAGGTAGGCTCTCATTGTTTCAACCTTAAGGTGCAAGGCTGCCCTATCCTACTCACACTATGATAATGGGTCACCATCACCATCTACTAGAGGATCTCTTAGAGCCTGTAGATCCCTCTGACCACTACCCCCTACTACTTCTCTCTACTACTAAGAATACTGATCCTTGTGCAAAATTGGTCATGTATCTCTTTGTAGTGGGTGTACTCTGAGCTACCTCTGTCAACTCTGCTACCCTCCATCTCCACTTGGTGCCCTTTTCCTACCACCACACTCACCTCCACCTCCTCCATCTCCACCACCTCATCAACAAGCACCATTACTACCACCATCCCTCCCTCTATCCCTACCCCTACCTTAGTCACCGCCTCTGGCAGCTTGGCCTCAGCAATGACCCTCATTAGCAGGATCATAATCAAGAGTGTCCTCAAGGTGAGGAGTGATCTCATCAGGTGAAGTAAATTGAGGATATAGATGCTAAGAATAGTGGGCATGATACCCATCAGTAATGTCTCCATCTATCACCTCTGGAAGATAATCCCATGACATTGGAACCATCTGGGAAATCTCATGGAGTTTTGTCTCATAAATAAGGTGAGACCCCCACCATGCCTCCTCATCTCTAATCCATGAATACACCATAGTCTTCTGTGGCATGCCCTTACATGTCCAAACTACCTCAATACTCAACCAACCAAAAATCACTCAACAATGTATCTCATCCTGCCTATTAGATACCAGGACTAGAAGAAAAATGACATCTGGAGGACATCTGAGCACCACTCCTCACAATCAAGATATGGTCACCATACGACCTGTGTGACATCATCCAATAATCACCACCAGTAAACTAACTTGCCCATATGGGGCTGTTGTAACTGTTGGATATTGCTAATGCATTTAATATGTTTAATCAGTATATTATCTTGTTGAGTGGTGATGGAATCAGACTGTTGTCAAGTCATGTTTTTTCACTAATGTCAACATATGTTTCTATGAATAGAACATACTGGTTATTATAGTGTATGGACATCGTACAGATGTTTTAGAATGAGTGAACATAGATTTGTGTACTAGAAGGCATTGTGATCTTATATCTATGATCACATCCTGTAATAATACATATTACTTTCATCTTTTCTTGAAGCTAATATATCAGATTTCTGAAGGATTCAGGTATGTACTATTTCAAAATTCAGCAATAATAAGAATTGCAGCAAGATTTATATTTCTTATCTATCCATTGCTCATTTGATGAAAATTTTATTAAGTTTCTTGGCTGTGAGAAATGGCTAGGGTTTGAGGACTAATTCATCTCTTTGCATTTTGAATCATCACATGTTGATGGTGAATTTTGCCATTGAAATTTTGAGAACACAAGTTTGGTGCTGAGGTATGCCAAATGGGAGTAGATTAAAATATTTCAGAGTTGAGGGTTTAATACAAGCTAAATTCAAAATTCTTCAATAATCAAATTCTCAAGGAGGCTGAATTATCTTCTAGAGTGGTGGAATTATTATCTAGAAGCTGCAAACTATTTGCAAAGGTAGCAATTGGTTTATTTACTATTGTGATCATGGCAAACATATGGGAGGCTGCCGTATAGGTCTGAAATATCTAGCATGTCACTCATTGCAGCTATGTACCATGTTCTTTGGTTGTGTGTGGTGTTAAGGGACATTTTTGGGTGTTAAAAATAATTCCATGAGCTACATTTCACAACATCCAAGGGACTGATTGTATTTTGGAATGCTGGCATCAATATACAACATGTCTATGGACTGCCTACAAGTCGCAACCTTCATCTAGCAAGCTGCATCATTATGAGGTGTTTATCTTCAATAATTTCTTAAGCTTAAATGTTGGAAATCGATGTGTTATTATTGAGAGTGATATTTTCAATATTCAGAGATTAGTGTGTCAATGCATTTGTTTCGATTATCAATATTGAAAGGTTTATTTTAAAGAATTATATGAATGCTTGATATTATTAATGGTATCAAAATTTTTGTTGATGAAATTAATCAAATACTAGGAATTCACTAGAAATTTATATGATCTTTGAGAAACACACAAAAATTGCAATTGAATTGAAGGGAAAACCTAGTTAATTTTAGAGAGCCAGCTGGGTTCTTTACACCTATCATCAACCAACGAGTCCTTTGAACCATTTTCTAAAGTCTGATATGACAAATCAGACTCAATGCAACATGATTCATCTTCATAGATAACATTAGTAGTGTCCACATCACCAATGCCAATCTCATCAACCTGTAAAACCTCTACTATCTCATGCTATTGCCAACGTGACTCACTACTGTCATAGAAATAAGAATTAGAAGAACTCACATTTTCCATGCAATCCTAAAAACTAACACTCTCATCATGCAAGTCAAAACCCATAGTGATACCCACAACATCCTCTACACTTGCCTTGTCATCAATGACATTAATAGGTTCAAACATAGGACTGTTGTCATAAAAAAATAGAACTTGTATCATTAGTAATTTCATTGCTACCAGTTGATGTAGGGCTGCAATCAATAGTGGCTATCATGCCATAAGCATTTCCATCATCATGAGTTCTTGTCTCATGGAAATGATGAAACTCAATGCAGTTGGTCCTCAAGCAAGTCTGTCATAACCATATGCTCCCAAGAAGAGCCTCCAGCATCATGCATATAGGGACTAGTAATTGCCTCATTGAGTAAGGCTCCACTACTTGATGGTCACTGGCTGTTGAAGCTACACCTGTACAATCCTCTTGATTCTCTTCTTATTTTCTCTATGAGGAAGACTTTTTAAAAAAGGAAACCATATACCTTGCCGCATTGTCTATGGTTGATAGATTTGAAAGCAAAGCATTCATCCTTTCCTGATTTTGTCTAAGGTTTTCCATACTTTCCATCATGACATTTCTTTGCTTCCTGAGATTAACCATGCTATTCAACTGCTTTCCCTATTTACTAGTTTTCCTATATATATCCATAATTGAAATAAAGTTACAGTGCTGATCACTCATATATCAAACGTGGGAACTCAAGATTTCCAACCCTGCAGGATGGCATGAAACCGCTCTAATAACATTGTAATGAGCCCTGCTGGCTCTATGCTAGAAACTTGTTTTCTTGTATATTTGTTTTGCAATTTTTTTGTTGTTGTTGAACATATATATATATTTTTGGTGATTTTTTCAATATACATATATGATTATTCCAAACAACAAATGACTACTAACTCCAAATGCTCACCAAATTATTTAATTCAAGTGCTTACAATGTTCAATAAATAATACATATTTTATTAATGCAAATAGGCACCTTGGATTAATTAGTTGTTCCCAAATATACCATACGCAACCACCTTAGATTGTATGACAACCACTATAGCTACTACCACAACCTCTATAAAGAAATCGCATCCTCTTCAACATGAAACACAACTCTCTACTTGAAGATGCCAACAAATAAATTTATCAAAGACTTCCTTGCATTGGAAGTTCCTTTTGCAACAACAAAGAGGCCAAGGATGGACTACAACCTTCCCAAAATAGATCGCAGCTTAAACATTCAAATTCGCACACCCCAAATTGAATCACAACTCCCTCAATTTGTTGTATAGACTCTAGATTCAAAAAATTATGATCAGAAGTATTACACAATTCATTGACATTAAATTCCAATTCAAAGTGCAAGAGAAATTTCGAAGAAATTCACCATTTCTTCGAAGCAAGACCAAACCCTTGAAGCTTCTCCCCAATTTTGATTTTTAATCAAAAGGTGCATAATAGAATGAATTTCCAATTCGTCAAGGCTTCATTTTATAAGCATTAAAAAAAAAAAAGGCTTCTTCAATACACTTTTCACTTAAGAGCCACTTGCTTTTTGGTTGCACATTTGAAATATAATAAACTATTATATTCCCCTTCAGTTTAATGCTGAAAATGACCCTTTTATTAAAATAATGCTATTCTGACACATAGGGTCCTTGTTTTATGAGCTCAAGATTTAAAACTACTCAACCCAGTTCCAAAGAGCTATAACACCAAGGTGCCCAATAACAATCCCAATAAAAATAGCAACCTTAGCCAATTTGATTAAATAATAATCAAAATTCACCCATCTTGTGAAAATGACTAAAGATGCATCAGAATTGAAACCTGACAACACAAGCATGATCCTGATGATGAAAAGTGATGAATTAACTTGACAGAGTGACTTTCTAAAAATAGACGCTCCCTCCAAGAATCTTGGAGCCCAAACCAGAAGCTGAAAATAAAAATTGAGAGCATCATTTAATTCCTCTAATTCATCTGAGCTCATCAGAATGAGCTGTTGACTTACTATAAATAGTAAGTCCCTCAAAATAGGCCAAAACCCACATCATGGCCCTCTAATCACTAGTATTAGCTTACAAGGACCCAGTCCTCCCTCCTCAAGATTTCTTGTCCCCAAGCAATCACCAGAAACCAATGCAACACAACAGTATAATGTCCCTGTGATCACCAACTAGCTCCTATAACATCATCACCAGTACAACTAACTAAACCTACCAAACTTAATCAAATCTGATGATAGATGTCCCAAGAGTTAATATCTCATAGGGAAGCAACTCGGAAGGCTAACAAAGCTTGCTTCTCAAAACTACGCAAGGTGAGCTATCATACACGATGTCTAGTCGATGCACAACTAAATTATGCATCTAAAAGGGGTCATGCACATGAAGGTCAAAAGTAAAACTGTATGTACTCGACACCATGTACACACCCCAAAACTCCTCTGTGAGCTTTGTCTGAAATCTCGATACACTGGAAGGATCCCAAACTTTGAGTAGAAGCCTACTAGGAAAACAATCCTTTGACTTCTGTTGCTCGACTCTGAATTCAAGTTCACTATGTCTAAAGTGTTGAAGCCAATCTATGAGACCTGCCCAAACTATAGTACTAATCTTGACATCACTCAGGTCCCAAAGGACATTGAACTCACATCCATCTGTACAGTGGAGATAAGAACATCCAAATGTGTTTATATCACAACCACTATCTCCATCCTCAACTAGGATCCCATGGATGTGTTGTTTCTGCCAACAATCCAACTTGTAGCCACTGATCCCATCTACTGCAATTGGCATATACCCATCCCACAAGGGATGGTACAACCTCAGACCTAATCCACACTGATGCATCAATCAAACTCTTTGTGTGTGGATTAGAAAAGTAGTGATGATTAATCCCTATGTAGTCGCGATAAAAAGATCCAACCTTAGTCCAGTATTGACTTTCATAATTCTGAATATAACCTCTGTTGGTATCAAAGCCTAGTTCTCAGGTAAAGGAAGCTTAACCGATTGAGAAAAGATCATGGAGGATTACAGGTATCAGATGTAGTTGGAAGAAGCAAATGAAATGATTGCTTCTCTTGATTAGAGAAAAGAAGTGGCTTTACAACTAAGTGAAAGTCAAGACACAATTGAAAAACTATCTAGACAGAGTAGTTCTAATGAAGCAGAAGAAGCAGTCTCTAAACTCATGTAGAGAAATATGAACCTGACTGATCAAATCTCCAATTTGAAAAGAGAATAGGAAGGTCATGCTCTGAGGATGATTGAACTCATCGAAGCAAGCAAAAAAGCTGAGGATGAGAAAAATAGTGTCAAAGAAGCACTACAGACTGTTGAGAGACCAAGAAACCTTGTTGAAGATGCTCTAAGAGAGAGCGATGCTCTCATACTCCAACTGTATGCAGACATGTAATGCATAACTCAGGAGAATGCCATCATGTATGAACACTTGCATGATAAAGACGAAGCAAGCAAAGAAATGGATGTTGAAGTTGAAAAACTTAAAGCACAACTTAAAATTCTCAAGGAGAGAAATGAGAAACTCAGAAAATACAATGAGAGTTCTGAGAAATTGGATGAGCAACTGAAAGCTTAGAGAAGATTGAAAGATCCCCAATCCTGGTGACCTTGGAATTTACTGTATATTTTAGAATTTGAATCTTTGACTAATTTTTGGTATCTTTGAATGGTCTTGGCTGAATTCTAATTTCTTTGCTTTTTAGTTGTGTTTTTTCTAGTTTTTACTGGACTATGACAGTGGAAGTTGACAGAGTAAGTCTCTGAGTTTTGAATATATATTACAAGCGATGTGGATTTAGTATATGTGATCTTAAGGGATGACAGAGAGAACACTGAGGAATGTTCATTAATCTTAGCAAGTCATGGAGAGCATGATGACATCAGTTGTGGTGTGTGTTCTAGAGGAAACCTATTTGGAGCTGACTTCATAATTGAAGTGTGTATTATGAATGGCGAGCATAAATTACGAATGTTGGACCTTAATTATTGAAGTGTAATTGTTGTATACTTGTTCTAGATACTGTGTGTATCTTAGCAAGGGGTTATCTAATTATTTGTATATTAGGAAAGCCTAATTGGATGACATGATCATTTATTTGTAATAGGGTTTATATGTAAGATCTTTTCATTTGAAAAGATAATATAGTATGAATATGATGTAATAGAGGATTTTGGAAGCTGCGAGCTTGTGTCTACTGGACATATAGCAGAGGATAGTTTACATTTCACTGGAACTGATCAAGAAAAGATAGTTTCTATCAAATAGCTCAAGGATTGTGTATTTCCTTACATACACTTGTGTTGCGAACAGTGAGTTCTGAAAGTGGGCATAACCTTCTTTGGGTAGTGAGCCTACTCTTTTCTTTAACTCCTAACATGGTCTCTCCTTTAATAGGGACTGTAACTGTAATGTTTTAATCAGCTCCTAATAGGACTAGATCTTTTAATGGGCATACAATACTCTCATTACATCATTTGTGGGTGCTAATTCCCACTGGGTTTTACCTTTAACAGGGTTTCCTTGATAATTTTGTCATTGTGTTCTAACTATGTTATCATTTGATTTAGTGTTTATGCTATTCAATGTTCAAAGTTTAATTATCTATCCTACAATTGATTTACCCCCCCCCCCCCCCCTCCCCTCTCATTTGTATTGGTGGACTATTATTTCTAACAATTGGTATCATAGCTATTGGTCCTTAGAGAGAAAGCTTAACAACTTGAGGTGATCTTGGAGATGGCATTCTATAGGAAGGATAGTCCAAAATTTGATCATGAAAACTTTGACAGTTGGAAGAACAAGATGAGAACCCATTTGCTATGTTTGGGTATCAAATACTAGATGATCACAAAGAATGAAGTAACCATGAAGGTTGAGGATGAATTGGATAAAGGTAATGATGATGAAAATAAGACATTTTCATATAACATGGTCACAAGGGAAGCACTAATCAACACACACACACTCTCTGAAGGATAATTTATTAAGGTGAAAGATCTGGATTCAACACACAAAATTTGGGTAAGATTAGAAGCATTGTATGAAGGATATAAGTTTACTAAGAAAGAAAAATTACAGATTTGGAAAACAAGAATGGAGAAGTTGCAAATGAAAGATGATGAAAAAATTAGGGCTTATGTTCAAAGAGTTACAGAGGTTGTGATTGGAATTAGAAATTTCAAAGGCACTTATGAAGAGGAAGAAGTCATTGCAAAGATCCTTAGATCATTGACACCTATTTTCAAGACCAAAGTTTAGGATATAGAAGAGATTATACCTTTGACTACAAAATTTAGTAGGAAAATGTTGATTGCAAAACTAACTACCTTTGAAGCTACATAAATGGGAGATTCCTTACCTAAAGTTAAAACAAAATTTAAAGCATCTACACACTAAAAGAATATATCTAGAATTGCGAGCACCAACAGTTATAATACAAAGAAGAACTTGTTTAATATGTTGATGAATGGTAATAGATACAAGAAGAAGAAAGAAAGCTAGATGAACTTATTGCCATGATCGCTAGAAGAGAAAAGAGAGGTAAGGGTAAATTTGAAGGAAAGTTACCTTTGAAATAATTTTCATGCAATAAGATAGGTCACTTTGCATCTAGATGTCCTACAAGAGTTCCTAAACACAAACCTAAGTTTCTCAAACCTAAGTATTCAAAAGAAAAGGAATGTTATTATGCTAGTGAAGGTATTTGCGATGATTATTTTGATGATGAGGAGATTGGATTTATTTCTATCAAAGATGAAAAACCATTACATGAAGAAAAAGCTTCAGTATCACATGTTGACAAGAAATATGAATGGGTTATAGACAATGATTTCTCACATCATATGACTGGAGATAAAAAATTTTTTGTTAAACTAAATAAGTATGATGGTGGTGTTGTAAGATTCGGAGACAATGTTCCTAAGCCTATCATAGGAGTAGGATCTATTTCCTTGGATGGAAGGACTAATAATAATAATGTACTGCTTGTTGATGGACTTAAGCATAACTTGTTGAGTGCTGGACAGCTGATCGAGAAAGGATATCAATTAAAGTTCATTGATGGAAAATGTTTTATCAGAAGTAAGACAGGAAACTTGATTGCAACTGGTACTAAAACCAGAGGTAATGTATTTGAGTTAAACACAGTTAAAGCTTCTTGTTTTGTTGCAAAGATGAATGATAGTTGGTTATGCCACAGAAGGTTTTGTCATGTCAATTTTGATAATATTGTGAAGGCAAGCTTGACTAATGCAGTAAGAAATCTACCTAAAATTGTATAACCATCTAACACTATGTGTAGAGAGTGTGTTATGGGAAATAAAATTAGAAGCAGTTATAAAATTAAATCACATAAAACAAAAGGAAAGTTGGATCTGATACATACAGACCTACATGAACCCACAAGGACAAGATCATACTATTGATGAAGGGTGCTCCCCTTAATACCACAAACACATAATAGAAATAGAGAAACAACAACAATAATATGCAAGAACAGAAAATTGGCTTCTTATTATCTTCACAAATGTGGAATTACAAACTTTCAGAATTACAATATGCAAAGCCACATGGGCATTCCCTTACAATATTTAATAGGGCAAAGCCTCGAATCAATATCTAGATCTACTACCCAGAATTGCCCTAGACAACACTACGGGCCTTCTTTATATGGGCAATTTCCACTGCCCGAGAAGGTTCTAGAAATTTAGCCCTTAGGGCCGACCAAACTTAGAATTATTTTATTTTACAATTTATTACATCAAAGTCAGTTCAAAATGAGTTTTGAAACCCAAACAAAAATTTTGAAGAAAAAATATTTTCCGCCATTTTAGGTGACCCAACTTCCAAAGACCATAAGTCATCACCGGTTGACCCAATTGGCTATTATAACCCCATTCTAGAAACACCACAAAGTGCTCTACAGGCTTGACCAGCACAAAGCGCTTGTCACCCAAATTTTCAACCTCATCCGGGGCCTCTAAAGCCTTCAAAATTGAGTTTGAAGTTTCTGTACCCTGCTGCCAATAACGAAAATCTTCAATATCTTCAAAACTAGACCTTATCTAGCCATGAAACTTTGCTGGCAGGCTGATATGACTGAGATGAACCTCCATATGTAAAATTAGAACATTCCGAGATCATAAGACCAACTTACTAAAAATAGAAAGTTTCCATAAATAGCAACTCTGCAAAAGATAGCCTTTATTGAATACAAAAATAGAAATATTTTTGGGTGATGCAAGATTGCTCTTACACCTAGGATGCTCCTGCATCAGACACCCGAGGTAAATTGAGAAGTGACCCTGTCACGACTCAAGTGTGCAGAGGAAAACCAAGATGGTTAACCTCCTCCTTTGTTAGCCATGATGAATCTTCAACAGGTCGTCCTTTCCATTTGACCAAATACTCTTCATATGTCCTATTCCTTGTGCTTCTGCCAACACGACTGTCCAGTATGTCTTCAATCTCCTTGAAATCTGAACTGGTTGCTGGAATACTCCACTGTGTTGCTGCAACCTCATCTTCAACACCTCCTTCGTGATACTATGTCAAATCTAAAATGTTAAACACTGGTGAAATATTCAGCTCACTAGGCAATTCTACCTCATATGCATTTCCTGAATCATGCTTCTTCAATATCTTACATGGTCCAAACTTCTTCATTTTCAGCTTGTTATATGTACTAACCAAAAATCGCTCCTTCCACAAATGAACCATGACTTCATTCCCAACCTGAAATTCCTTATGCCTCCTTTTCTCATCTACCTTAGCCTTATACTACGCATTCATCTTGGTAATATGCTTCCTCACCTCCTCATGGATGTTCTTCAAGTGTTCTACAAAATCTTCAGCTTCAGCACTACTTATTTCTCCTTTATCTATCTTTCTCAATTCAGATGCATTTCTTGGACTACTTCCATATACAATCTGGAATGGTGATTTACCAGTGCTCCTATTGAAAAAATTATTGTATGCAAATTCTATCTGTGGTAAAATAAAATCCCATCCTGTTGGCTTATCTCCAACCAAACATCTCAGCAAATTTCCCAAACTTCTATTCACCACCTCTGTCTGTCCATCAGTCTGTGGATGATGTGATGAACTGAACTTCAAATCTGTCTTCAACTTCTTCCACAATGTCCGCTAGAAATATCCAACAAACTTAGTATCTCGATCTGACACTATGGTCTTTGGCAAACCATGTAGTCTCACCACTTCTCTGAAAAACAATTCTGCTACATGAACAACATCATTAGTCTTCTTGCAGGGAATGAAATGTGCCATCTTCGAAAATCTGTCAACTACTACAAAAATTGAATCATGTCCCTGCTGTGTCCTCGGTAAACCAAGAACAAAGTCCATACTGATATCCTCCCAAGGCTTCTCTGGTATAGGTAATGGCTGATACAACCCTGTATTCTGCTTCACTCCTTTTGCCATCTGACATACTCTGCAACTCTATACAAACTTCTTCACATCTTGCTGCAATTGTGGCAAATAATAATTTTCACCAACCAAAGCAAGGGTTTTATCATGACCAAAATGTCCAACCAATCCTCCACTATGCTTCTCTTTGATGAGATTCTCCCTCATAGAACTTCATGGAATGCACAACTGACTCCCTCTGAATAGCATATCATCTTGGATGATAAAATCCAGCCATTTCATCCTGTCTAGAGTAACAGGTTCTGTACAAGCTTTCCAAGCTTCACCAAAATTAGGATCCTCTCAATACAAATTCTTGAGTTCCTTGAACCCAACCACCTCAATCTGCATCTCTATCAGCAATAGTTGCCTTATGCTAAGAGCATCTACAATGCTGTTAGACTTTCCACTTCTATGTTTCAAAACAAATGTATAACTCTACAAAAACTCAACCCATTTCAAATGCCTCTGATTCAACTTTCCTTGACTATTCAAATATTGCAAAGCTTGATGATCAGTATACAAAACAAACTTCTTAGGAAGCAGATAGTGCCTCCACTTTTTCAATGCTTGAACTATAGCATAAAATTCCTGATCATAAACAGAATATTTTCTCTTGGCATCATTTAACTTCTCACTGAAATAAGCAACAGGTTTACCTTCTTGGCTCATAACAGCTCCTATTGCACTACCACTAGCATCACAATCTACTTGAAACACCTTATTAAAATTTGGAAGTGCTAAAATAGGTTGTTCTGTAACTTTTTATTTCAATAATTGAAAACTCTTTTCTGCCCCATTAGTCCACTTAAACTCTTTTCTATCCCCTCTCATTGTTTCAGTCAAGGGTCCACAAATACTACTAAAATTTCTGATAAACTTTCTGTAAAAGCTAGCTAGACCATGAAAAGATCTTACCTCGGTAGCACTCTTTGGAGTAGGCCATTCAAGGATAGCTTGTACCTTCTTTGGGTCCATTTTCAGACCTTCTGCTCAAACTACAAATCCCAAATACACTAACTCTTTCTTCACAAAACTGCACTTCTTCAAATTAATCAACAATTTCTCATCTCTCAACTTCTCAAACACCATATGAATATGCATCATATGTTCCTCCAATGTCTTGCTAAAAATCAAAATATCATCTAGGTAAACGATGACAAACTTACCCAGAAATTCTTTCAAAACCTCGTTCATGAGCCACATGAAAGTGCTTGGTGCATTGGTTAGCCCAAAAGGCATGACCAACCACTCATACAGTTCTTCCTTTGTCTTGAAGGCAGTCTTCCATTCATCTCCTTCTCTAATCCGAATCTGGTGATATTCACTCTTCAGATCTATCTTTGAGAAATACACAGCTCCACTCAAACAACCCATAATATCATCCATTCGTGGCAATAGAAACCTATACTTGATTGTGATCTTGTTTATTACTCTGGAATCTATACACATACTCCACTCTCCATTCTTTTTTGGTGCTAATACTACTGGTACAGCATAGGGACTCAGACTCTCTCGAATCAACCCCTTCTGCAATAACTCGTGTACTTGTCTGTTCAACTCTTCACTTTCTGCTAGTGTCATTCTGTGTGCTGCCTTGTTTGGCAAACTGGCTCTTGGAATCAAATCCATCTAATGACTGATCTTCCTTACTGGTGGTAATCCATCAGGTACATTATCAGATACAATATCCTGAAACTCATTCAACAAATCTGCAATCTCTACAGGTACATCCTCTACTTCTTCTTTACCAACTTTTGGAATTAAAGAAAAACACACATGCTCATACCTCATACCATCTAGGAATTTTCTTCCATCAACAAATGTTATTCTTGCATTACCACATACCTTTTCTTCGGTCTCCTTCAATGGCTTTAGCTTATGTCTCACTCCATCCTTTGTCAGGGAATAGGTATTCGCACGACCATCGTGTACAACACATCTGTCAAACTGCCATGGTCTACCCAACAACATATGACATGCATCCATAGAGATGATATCACATAGTACCTCATCTTGGTACCCGCCGATCTTGAACTTTACCAGGCACTGTTCACTGACCATGACCTTGTAGTCATCCTGCACCCAGGCAATCTGATATGGATGTGGGTGTTTTTGTCTCTTGAGCTTCAACTTTGTCACCATCTCTTCTGACACCAAATTGTCAGTGCTTCCACTATCAATAATCACATCACAACATTTACCCTCACACTTGCATCTAGTACAAAATAGGCTCCTCCTTTGTTCAGGTTCATTCTCACCACTTAGCAAGACTCTTATGTTAATTAGCATTTCTCCTCTTTCAACATCTTTAGAATTTGATGATCTAGCATCTTCATCTACATGTGCAACTCTGGCCTGGCCTTCATTTCTCCTATCTGTTCTGCCTTGGTGCTGAGGACATTCAAATGCCCTATGACCTTCTTCTCCACAGTGAAAACATGTTCCACGGAAGCCTCCTCTTCCAGATCCTTGTCCTCTTCCTCTCTAATCTCTATTACTCTGATCGTGGAAACGATTGAAATTATTTCCTCTCTGATTCTGACTACTACTAGCCTCATCCTTATTTTTTGGATCTTCATTTCGGCCACCATATGACCATCCACCAGATCTTCCACCACGACCTCTTCCATTTTGTCTGCTCTCAAACTTCTTGTTCAGCTTTTCCTCTACTTTTAGGGCAAACTGGTATGCCTCCTCAATACTGTTCATTCAAACCAGATTCAACTCCTCCTGAATGCTTGGCCTTAACCTATTAAGGTATCGGGCAACTTTCTCCTTATCAGCTTCTGCATGGCCTGTTCTGATGAGGAGTCGATAGAACTCCTCTGTATACTCCTGAACAGATCTTCCTGCTTGCTTCAAACTTTGCATTTTCTTTAGTAGGTCAAGCTCATAATCAACAGGAATGAACTGTCGCTTCAATTTATCCACCATCTGATCCCATCTTGTGATTTTATCTTTCCCTCTTCTATTTCGCTCCAATTGAATTTCTTGCCACCAGATCTTCGCATGACCTTTCAATCTGGCCTTCGCAAATTTGACCCTATTAGGATCCTCAACATCTTCATACTCAAAATATTCCTCACATTCATTGATCCAATCGATCAATTCCTCTGGGTTAAGATTTTCAGAAAATGTAGGAACCTCAATCTTAGGTCTTTTCCCAATCTTAGAAATCGCCCGAAAAAATCTTTCTTCCTCCTGGTTCACAATTTTAGCTTCTCCTTCTTGATATTCTTCTTTGGCTTCATGCTCACTTTCGTCTCTGACATTAAGTTTCATTCCTCTGTGAATCTCTTCTTGCAATGCTCGCACTTGTCTCTGCAGATCTCTAACCTCAGGTGTCATAGCACGAGCTCTTCCACCACATTCTTTTCATGG
Organism: Chamaecyparis obtusa; assembly: GCA_027943335.1. Taxonomy (NCBI): domain Eukaryota; kingdom Viridiplantae; phylum Streptophyta; class Pinopsida; order Cupressales; family Cupressaceae; genus Chamaecyparis; species Chamaecyparis obtusa. The sequence continues at coordinate 182,219 of BSBK01000232.1, forward strand.
AGGTATTTTCGCGATGCGCGCTGAAACCCTAACCATGGTCCTGGTGCAAACTGCCTCACAGTCGGTGATCTGTTTACACACTCAAGAAAACCTGGCTCTGATACCACTTGATGAAGGGTGCTCCCCTTAATACCACAAACACATAACAGAAATAGAGAAACAACAACAATAATATGCAAGAACAGAAAATTGGCTTCTTATTATCTCCACAAATGTGGAATTACAATATGCAAAGTCACATGGGCATTCCCTTACAATATTCTGTAGGGAAAAGCCTCGAATCAATACCCAGATCTACTACCCAGAACTGCCCTAGACAACACTACGGGCCTTCTTTATATAGGCAATTTCCACCGCCCAAGAAGGTTCTAGAAATTTAGCCCTTAGGGCCGACCAAACTTAGAATTATTTTATTTTACAATTTATTACATGAAAGTCGGCTCAAAATGAGTTTCGAAACCCAAACAGAAATTTTGAAGAAAAATTATTTTCTGCCATTTCAGGTGACCCAACTTCCGAAGACCATAAGTCATCACCCGTTGACCCGATTGGCTATTATAACCCCATTCTGGAAACACCACGAAGTGCTCTACAGGCTTGATTGGTGAAATGCACCTGTCACCCAAATTTTCAACCTCATCCGGGGCCTCTAAAGCCTTCAAAACTGAGTTCAAAGTTTCTGTACCCTGCTGCCAATACCGAAAATCTTCAATATCTTCAAAACTAGACCTGATCTAGCCATGAAACTTTGCTGGCAGGCTGATATGACTGAGATGAACCTCCATATGTAAAATTAGAACATTCCGAGATCGTAAGACCAACTTACTAAAAATAGCAAGTTTCCATAAATAGCAACTCTGCACAAGATAGCCCTTATTGCATACAAAAACAGAAATATTTTTGGGTGATGCAAGATTGCTCTTACACCCAGGATGCTCCTGCATCAACTATTGTGAAAGGTACTTTATAATTTTTTTTGATGACTTTTCTAGAATGTTGTCGATCAGTTGAAAGAGAAATCAGAAGCATTTGACAAATTCAAGTTGTTCAAAGAAAAAGTAGAAAATGAATCATGTTTAAAGATAAAATGTTTGAGGTCAGAAAAAGGTGGAGAATTTACTTCAGATCTATTCAATTCATATTACGAAGAGCATGGAATACACAGACAGACATATGCTCCTAGGACTCCACAACAAAATGGGATAGCAGAGCGAAAGAACATAACAATATTGGATGCTTCTAGGACAATGTTGATAGAAGGAAATGTATCTCATGTACATTGGAGGAAAGCTGTTGGGACAATAGTATACACATTGAACATAATTCAAATCAGAAAAGGTACAAATAAGACTCCTTATGAATTATGGTTTAATCATACTCCTACTGTAAAATATAGAATATTTGGAAGAAAATACTATATAAAAAGAGATGATGAAATAGGAAAATTTGATGCTAGAAGTGATGAAGGAATTTTTTTTGGTTATTCTACTAAAAGAAAGGCTTACAAATGTTTTAACCTAAGATTGAGACATATGATTGAAAGTAACAATGTAAAGATAGATAAAAAGTTTCGAATACAAGAGAGAATGTATAATTGTAATCAGAATACAATGATCAAGGAGGCCACTACTACAGAAGAAGAACAGTTTGAAACTGACTGTGACAATGTGATTTGTGATGATGACACAAATGAGGCTATTGAGATTCCTAAGACACAGATATATGTTAAGAAAGATCATCTTGAAAATCAAATTATTGGTAATGCAAGTCAAGGAATAGTGACTAGATCAAAGACACAGGAAATTTTTTTTTTGATTTCTCAAGTTGAACCAAATACTACTGATGAAGCTTGTAGAGATGAATCTTGGATCAAATCTATGTAGGAAGAATTAAATCAGATAAAGAAAAATAACACTTGGGAATTGGTTCCTAGACCGAAAAACAAAAATGTGATAGGAACTTAGTGGGTTTTCAGAAACAAAATGAATGAAGAAGGAATTGTTGTAAGAAACAAAGAAAGATTGGTTTGCAAAGGCTATTCACAGCAAGAAGGTATAGATTTTAAAGAGACATTTTCTCGTGTTGCTAGGATAGAAGCTGTGAGACTATTTCTAGCCTATGCTACACATAAAGACTTCAAGGTATATCAAATGGATGTAAAATATGCATTTTTGAATGGGGATCTTGAAGAAGAGGTATATATAGAACAACCAGATGGATTTCCTATAATAGAAAATTAAGACATGGTATGCAAGTTGAAGAGGCACTGTATGGATGGAAGAAAGCACTAAGGGCTTGGTATGCAAGGTTAGATAAGTACTTACTTTTCCTTGGATTTAGAAAAGGTAATGCTGACAACAATCTGTACTTAAAAACTAGTCAAGATAGAATTTTGATAATAGAAGTTTTTGTTGATGACATTATTTTTGGAGGCAATGATGAGACGTGTAAAGAGTTTTCTAAAGAAATGGAAAATGAATTTGAGATGTCCATGATAGGCGAGATGAAATTCTTTCTTGGACTGCAAATAAATCAGAGAAAGAATGACATTTTTATTTCTCAAACTAAGTATCTTAAAGAAATGTTGAAAATGTTTGGAATGGACGACTGTAAACCTATTGGTACACCCATGGTGACTGGCCATAAAATGAAAAATAATGATGAGACAAAGAGTGTTTTTCAGACCAAGTATAGATCAATGGGTGGTAGATTACAATATCTGACTCAGTCCAGACCAGATATTGCTAATGCAATTAGAATTGTGGCTAGATATCAAGCATATCCTAAAGAGACACACATGGTTATTGTAAAAAGGATATTTAGATATCTGAAAGGAACAATGGATTATAGTTTATGGTATGATAAAAATGATGACTTTGAATTACATGCTTATATTGATGTTGATTGGGTAGGGAACATTGATGACAAGAAGAGTACTAGTGGAGTTGCATTTTTCCTTGGGAAAAGGTTGGTTTCATGGTTAAGAAAAAAGATTGTATAGCTCAATCTACTGCTGAATTTGAGTATGTTGCTACTGCTATTAATTGCACTCAAATTGTCTAGATGAAACAAATGCTGAAAGATATTGGAATAAATTTTGTTGAACCTATGGTTATCCATTGTGATAACACCAGTACAATGAATCTGTCAAAGAATCCTGTGATGCATTATAAAACTAAGCATATTTCTATTAAGTATTACTTCTTAAGAGACAAGGTAGTAGAGAAAGAAATAAGGTTGGAATACATTAGCACAAAGGAACATATAGCATACGTCTTTACAAATCTATTGCTAAAAGATGCCTTTGAGTATCTCAAAGGTATGCTTGGGGTGCAAGACCCTCCTAGTGAGAATTAAATGATGCAAGGATGCATCAGTCCAAAGCTATTCAGAGTTCCATCATTTTCTGGACTTGATTTATGGATCTACTCCTCAGGGGGAGTGATCGTTGAAAGCTTACAAAATACATTTCGGTAATTCAACACCTAGTTGATCAAGACTAAGTAGAAGATCGTTGATAACTTATGGAACCCTTTTCCATTATTGTCAAAGGGGGAAAGATACGATGAGAAAATCCTTACTGTATGGGGAGAAATTATATGAAGTTCACTCTTTTGAGAGAGAATATTTTTGATCTGATAGATTTGGGTTGATGGATTTTCCCATATGTTTCCATCAATGCCAAAGGGGGAGATTGTTAAATATTGCTAATGCATTTAATATGTGTAATCACCACATTATCTTGTTGAGTGGTGACAGAATCATACTATTGTCAAGTCATGTTTTGTCATTGATGTCAACATATGTTTCTATGAAGAGAACATACTGGTTATTATAGTGTACAAACACCATACAGATGTTTCAGAATGAGAAAACACATATTTGTGTACTGGAAGGTGTTGTGATCTTATATCTAAGATCGCTTGCTATAATAATGCATATTGGATGAGTTACAAAAGATTTGGTGAAGACTAGATACTAGATTGTGATAGTGGAAGTTGACAGAGTAAGTCTATGAGTTTTGAATATATCTTACAAGCGATGTGGATTCAGTATATGCAAGCTTAAGGGATAACAAAGAGAACACTGAAGAATGTTCATTGATCTTAGCAAGTCATGGAGATCATGATGACATCATCTATGGTGTGTGTTTTGGAGGAAACCTATTTGGAGTTGACTTCAGCATTGAAGCATGTATTATGAATGTCGAGCATAAATTACGGATGTTGGACCTTAATTATTAAAATGTAATTATTGTATACTTGTTCTAGATATCGTGTGTCTCTTAGAAAGGGGTTATGTAATTATTTGTATATTAGGAAAGCCTAATTGGCTGACCTGATTATTTATTTGTAGTAGGGTATATATGTAAGATCTTTTCTTTTGAAAATATGTTGTAGTATGAATGTGATGTAATATGTGATGCCCAAAAGTAGGGTCAAAACACAACCAACAAATTTTTTTTTAAAAGGTGATAAAGTTTCCTACGTTCATGATGCGGTTAAGAAAGTCTATGACGAGGCTTCAAAAGAATCAGGTGAATAACCTCAACAATGTTGTTTCCATAAGATACTAGCTGAGAATCAATAATTATATTTAATTATTATATAATATTAATTAATAATTATAAAATATTAATTAAGTAATATAGTTATTATTTAATTAATAAATTATAATATATTAACTAATAAATAATACATGCTTAAAATTAACAATATTGAACAAAATGGAATAACCAATTACTATAAAAATTACATTGCATAACATATTATCTTTCTACACTAATAATAAATCCATATATGCAAAAATAACAAAATATCATAAAATAATTCATAACTTTATTATCCACTAAACTAACTTAATAACTATCTAAACATCTAAATTAACTACTAACTAAACTAACTTTACTAAACTAGCCTTTTTTCCCTACTCCTAGCTCCCTAAAACCCATCACATCCCCCCATTCACACTTCCCCACACTATGACAAGGAAAGGGTACGCAGTTTTAAGAGGGGGAAGGAAAATGTTTAAAGTTTTAAACTTTCCCCAAGGTTGCGTGAGTTTGGGCTTGGAAGTGGTGGTCAACTTCCACCATAAATTCCAACATCTAATAAAGTATGGTGCAGATTTTTTTAACAGCCTTGTCCTTACAAACAATGACTCATCCTCTTTGAAATGCCTCCACTTACAAACTTCCCAAAGTCCAACGTGGGGTTAAGGATTTAATAGGTATTTTAAAATATATATTTTTGTTTATATTATTAGAAACATCATCATCCTCTGCGTGGGTTTAAGAGTAGACAAAGAGATAAGGGGAAATTAATGAGGTAAGGGGTAGTTAAGTTTGGAGAGATATTTTATTGGATATTATATTAGTTTTTATATTAGTTATTAAATTAGGTGTCTTGTTTTATATTTTAATAAGACTGTGGTAAGGATTTTTGTATGGGATTTCTATCTCATACAAAATCCAGAGAGCAATTTTGCTCTCTTAAAAATTTGCTGTAGAGTGCTAATTTTTTTTTTAGGCACTTCTAGTTCAATTTTTTTTTTGAAAACTTATAAGAGTATAGCAAATGAAAATTTAATGATTTTTAAAATGGAATGAAGAGTTTAGGATATTGAAATTAGATAGTGTTTCATTCATGAGTATCATAGTTTAATTGTAAATCTAATATTAACAATTCATTCATATTTCATAGCTGTTTCATCACAATCTTATAGAACTAATAGAGTGATATAAAACATATATACAGAGTTTATTTCCAATGTTCTTAGACAATTAAAAACATCTAATAGAAAACTACAATATTCCTATTTCATCCAAATAAGTGATGATAACAATACAATATAGAATCTATCAACTTGAAGAACTCATTGCAATAATTAAGAGAGTAATTTCAATGGTAGAGAGAGAGATAAAGATCTTTTAAGAAACATGCAAGGATTCATCTTATACATATTATGAATTACATAACATCTCATTATCTTTATTTCCATTGAAATTTACATCATCCTAGATTACAAAATAACATTGCAATATTCAAAATGATGCTTGCTTTCCTTTACATGAGTATCATAATAAATACATCTACTAAATACATCAATCTTTACAGTGAAAGATCATTATAGCAACATGCTTATCTTTCTTATTTTCCTTTCTAAATTTACAATTTACAAGTGCTCCAAAGAAAGAAGAATTACATCATATAAAATTTACAACAATGCATCCAAATCATGGAGTGATTTCCTCATTCAAAAACATCAAGGCAAGAATTTCTAACATCTTCATCTTCATACATCCATACTTCAATATCTGCAAATGAAAACAAGACAAGGAAAAGACCATGGGAGCTCACCTCCCATCCAAGGTCTCTCATGAGACCACCCCCAAGCTTGGGGAGATCACAATGAACAGGATACAATCACACACACACAAACACAACAAGATTATAAACATTGGCAAAATCCCAAATTCCCTCAAGCAGAAAACTAAGGAATTCCCATGAAATTTCCTTTGTAGGGTGTGGGTAGACAAACCATGGAGATAACCATTGCATAACAAAACAAGGCCACACATGGACCCATATTTCTCAATTACATACAAGGCACACATGGCCAATTTTCCCTCCTTATGCCCCCCATTGCCACAAGGGCTAAATGCAAGGTTTCTTGGGGAAAATCACTCACCCAAGTTCATCTTTCCCCACACATGGAGGAGACTCTACACATGGAGTTGCCTCCATTCCCACACCCCCTCTTGATTCCTCTTCCCTCCCAAGGGTGAGTGAATCCAAGAGTAAACAACCCAAAATCCAATTACAAGAATAACACATTTGCATGCTTGCTCTCACCATGACCAACCATGGGGAGCTAAAACACAACACAAAACAATACAAGCTTCCACCATGACCAACCATGGGAAGCCAAGAACATGATCACTATTAACAAACATCTCATACAAACAAAGAGAGCACATGATTTCCTACCTCAAGTCCAAAGCTATGGAAGAATTTTGTTGAGCCCTAATCCAAGCTTCAAGCTTTCTCCTCTAACTTTCTGGAAACTCTCTAAAAATAGAGAATGGGTGAATGAATCATCCTTAGCCAAAAATTCCTCTAAATAGGGCTTCTACACCTAACCTCATAAATGAGGTTCAAACATGCAAGTTGCAATTTCGCTCAAGAAGGAAAATGAATTTTTAAAAGGGTCCTAAAGTCACTTTTTGGCTTCTAAAGAGGTGAAAATACCCCTAACCCATGGGTACATGGAATGGGTTAACAAATTTTGCATAAAACTATCTCCTAAGGCCATAATAAACCCTCTAAACCCATGTCGAGAAATAACATCAGAAATGGGGAATGAGACTGCATAAAGATTCCTATGGCAAAAAGGTGTGCTAAGATTTCCCTAACACTCCTAGCAAGTGCTCTCACACAACACACGATGTACCTTGATAACATTAACAATAGTGTCAAGCGACACTTTACAAAATAACATTTCACACACGGTACGTCCAATATCACAACACATAACATTAAAACACACAAACATTCAAATTACTGTTACGAAATAAATTACTTAACAACGAGGCCTCAGGTCTCTTAATAGACGGGGCCTTGGTTTAACTGGTTACCCTACGTTCAATGTGATTTCCCCGAATGTGTTTCCATGGTCCTTCCACCTGCAATACCTAAATGCAGCATCAGTAATTCAAGGAAGAAAACCATTAAAATAAACATATATGATATAGCGAAATTTAATCATTAAATTGCATAATTCAACTCATACTTCAATTGCATGTAATATTCAAGATTTGATTGCATATTTCAAATGAAATTCCATAACGTAATTTAAATACCATCAAGATCATCAGGTTCACAAAACATCATATAAATACATAAACCAAATCTACACATCATGGATCCCATATGCAGAATCATCAAAAGAACAGTCCAACAAGTCAAACATAATATAACAGTAGTCGACAGAGTCCAAGAATCTCTGAAAGAAACATAATCAAAATGATAGGCTGATATGCATAACACAGGATCACTATGTGGGCCGAAGGTGGGCCTCACATAATAGAGCATTGTGGAAGCTGCGAGCTTTGTAGAGCAGAGGATAGTTTAAACTTTATTGGAATTGATCAAGAAAAGATAGTTGCTATCAAATAGTTCAAGGATTGTGTATTTCCTTACATACACTTGTGTTGCAAACAATGAGTTATTAAGGTGGACATAACCTTCTTTGGGCAGTGAGCCTACTCTTTTCTTTGACTCCTAACAAGGACTGTGTACTATAATATTTTAATCAACTTCTAATAGGGCTAGATCTTTTAATAGGGATACAATAATCTTAATACATCACTTGTCGGTGCTAATTCCCATCGAGGTTTCCTTGACAATAAAATATTGTGTCATTGTGTTCTTATTGTGTTATCATTTGATTTAGTGTTGTTGCTATTCAATGTTCAAAGTTTAGTAATCTGTCCTACAACTGATTCACCCCCCCTCTCAGTTGTATTGGTGGACTATGTTAGAGTAGTCATATTATAGCTACTAATTAATTAATTTAATTATTAGTCTATTATTCTCTACACTTAAGTTAGACTTAGGCATCTTATTATTCTTTAGGGTTTTCCCTTTTAGGGTTTTGTGATTCCTTTTATAAGGATTCACCTCTTTGTATTTCTTAAGAGATTAGAATATCATTTGTAATATTGTGCATATGATGTCTCTGGCTTTTTGGCCTCCATAGTTTTTTCTTGCTTCTATTCTTTGCTTCTTCCATGTGACAGGGTTATGCATGCAGGTGTTCTTGGGAGATTAGTTTTTCACCTAATCTAACAGACTGTTATTCCTAATAGTAACATACCAGAATACACACACACACACACACACACATGGAAGCTCAATGTCTCTCTCCTTATCTACTATCGGTCGTGTGATGGGAATATACTCCCAGACCTAGATCTGTAATACTAATATCCCAACTATCATAGTCAAGGAATGCTGATAAACTATCTCATGGAGTTCTTGATACATATGTGTCAGAACATAGCTCCCCTAGGAAAATCTCTGAGGTGATTGGATCATCTCCTCTATTAATCGTGACCACCCATACATGAATTCATGCTACCCATGGTCAAGCATCATCAACCCTCTGATCAATCCTACAAGGTATACAGGTAACCGCTCGTAGTTGGACACCATGTGGTCCTAACTAAGGTATCTCCTTGCAATGTTATTATCATGAAAAAGACATCACATGTCTGCCATCACCATAGTGGCTCCAGCCTCATACTCGATGTGGGACCCCATCATAGGAACATGAAGGATATGCTAGATATCCTCGGGAGTCACTACCATCTCTCCTGTGGGCAAGTGAAAGGTGTTATGCTCTGAGTGCCACCTCTCAAATAGAGTAGTCAATAGCCCTTGATTCACCTAAATGTCAGGTAAATCGACTACTCTCCATAATCCACACTGTGGTATGATGCGCATCTCTACAGGAGTGAGATGCTCATGTAGGTCCAGGACCTGTGTAGGTCAAGGAGAGTAGAATGATACAACACTAAACTGTGCCTACACAATAGAAATAAAGGGCACTATGTCAGCATTAGAAATGAGAAACTAAAGGAAATTTTCCTAAAAAGTTCAAACAGACAAGTAAAGTTGACTAAAAAATCAAAATAGACCACATGCGATCTTGGATCCTAGATGCGATTCAGAAAACCTGGGATACGACACTCAAACTACATGAAATTTGAGAAATCTAAGATACAATTTAGGATATACAAGATGTGATCCAAAATCTGGATGTGACCCTATTATTACCAGATGTGAAAAATATAGTTAAATGATCTTAAATTTGGGCTAGAAATGACTAGATGTGACAAACAAGGTGCGGTCCGAGAAATATGGGATGCAATCCAGAATTTGTTGAAAAATCAGATGTGAAATGGGTTGGATTGGGTGCAATCCTGCATATGAGATGCGATCCTAAACTATTTGGCCTAGAAAAAGCATAAAAAAATAGAAAATTAAATTTTCAAATTTGAATGGAAACATTATAGGGTACTCACAGGTGCTGCATAGTGGGTTAGTTGATCATGGTGATGTGCTAGCTCAAAATGGTGATGCTCAATTGGGAACACCATGTTGTTGGTCATAGCTCAAAAATAGCTATGGTGAAAAGTGAAAATGAATAGTAAAATGACCCTTTTGGACCTATTTAAGCCTCCCAGGGACCCCGACAACCTAGGGTACATTCATGATAGGATGTCACAAAAGCTTCATATCTAGACCAAAATTGAAATAGGTCATCCATATCACTTAAATGCAGTAAAAATAAAGTTACAAAGAAAAGTCAACCTTCAAAGTGTAGAAGTCAACTATGGTTAAATTGTAGTCAAATAAGGGCAAAATGAGTAGAGAGGATACCGTAAACATGGAAAATTAGTTCAACAAAGATTATCACTAAAATGCATAGTCAACAAAGTCAAAGTTCAGTCAAATGCAAGTTATGAAAATTGCACAGAGCGTACTTAATGCACAAAAAGCTTACCAGAAGCTATGAAAAGTGAATTTCTCACTCATGCATCAAAATTTCAAGCCTAGATATTGGTCAAACATCAGTCAAAATTTGTCAACCCTCATAGTTTCTTGGTCAAACTTGGTCAAATAGTGTTTCTTCAACACTAAAATTGATCCTAATTACTTTATGATGCTTTCTAAATGATTTGTACTCGATCCAGATTCATTTTAATCACTGTAATCTTTCTTAAATTCTTGAAAACAATGATTTTATCTAAATTTATTCTGATTTTGGTCCCGAGGGGGCATAATCATACTAGAAATTTTCTAATCAAATTCTTGAACACCAGGGGCATGACAGTTATCTTCAATCAAGTTGATGTTGTTAATCTTTACAACATTGATTAATTTCATCACTTCAAATTAAATTGGTTATTTTTTTATCATGTGTTCAGTTACTGCAAATCAAATTTAACTAGAATTTTTGTCTAAATCTCTTATTAGTTCTTGTTCAATAAAGCTCGAAATTGATATGGTCAATTCTTGTTCAATTAAGTTCAGAATTGATGACTTTTGAATCACGTAGGATTTCATTCGATCAAGTTCAGAATTCTTGAATTCAGAGTGGTTCTCTTTACTACTCTCTAAATCTTTCATAGTTCATTCACTTCTCTAAATCTTCTTAAAATCAGAGTGGTCCTCACTTCTCTATAACTCACTTGAGTTCAGAGTAGTTTTCGTTGCTCTCTAAATGTCCTGGAATCTATCAGTTCTACTGAAGAAGGCATTAAATTAGATTTTCTTTGAATCTATGTGCTGTTTGCAAAGAAATTCAAAGAGGGGAAAATGTAATCACCTAAAATTGGGCTAATAGAGCCTAAGTCCCTATTTTCCCTAATTCGGGATAAACTCCTAATTGTGTTAATTTGAATCTTGATTATTAACATAATACATCAAATTTGATAAAATCAATATAATATCATAAATCAAGCATTAATTATCAATAATTGAGCAAAAATCACTTTGATTATCTCTAAAGCCTAATTGATTAAGTCAATCTCATTAAATACATGGCTAGAGTAATTAAATAAAAGAAATGAATAAAAACACTCCAAAATGACATGTCACCTCTCAAGGGGACAACAAAGACATCTTAAACCAATGAGAGCTCATCACATGGATCAAGCTTGGAAGCATCTCAACCACTCATCAAGGATGCATCACAACTGTTCAAATTCTCAAGATTCTATAAAAGAAGAATTTCAAACATCAAAAGAGGATGAATATAGTTAATTTGAATTCATATTTACATGCTGCACATTTTGATTTCATAGCTAATTAGAAAACATCTCAATTTTCTTAATAGTTAATGAATAAATGGATTTCTTGAATGAATTTGATTTCTTAGCTTCATATTTGACTTGAATCTCTCATTCTAACATACATTGTCACTATTTAGGGTTGAATTCTGAGAGAAATCTTAGATTCTTTCCATACTTGTGTTAGTTAGAGAGCAATAGAATGATTTTGTGTAGTTTAATGGCTTTAATTTTATTTCAATTTGATTTAAACTAACAAGGTGATGTTCTATTGAAGTGTTGTGTTGCAGATTAACATTGTCCACAAAATACACACATAAGTTCAACACTGGTGAGACTAAGCATCAAATACCAACATACTCCCCCTTGATGTTGATACTCATAATTTGATCTTGAAGCATTGAAAAAAATATACCTTTGTAACTTGATATGACCTTGTTAGTACAAGATGATTCAATGTGGTGAAATCCAAACCTTTGCAATTCATTGTATAATATCTCCGTCTCTCTAGTCTTGTAGACCCACTTAGTAAACTTCTTGTATGCGTATTACTCATCACTCTCATTTTTAAGAAATCACAAGGTTTTCCCTTCCTTTCTCTAATATAAAGAATACTTGTAGACCTGCAACATGTATGACATCTTTCCATGTACCATTCATAACAAGAAGTCATTACTTACTTAACTCACACCTCAAAATTATTTTTGACCACTATCTCTTTTTGAATGCAAACATTTATGTTTATACAACCTTTTGAATATATTTTTTACCTTCCTCCAACTAGATACATCAACCCATCCATTATCAATCTACATACAACCTTGCATAGATTGTCCATTTCTCTCTCTATTTCAACATGAATTTTCAAAGTGATTCTTCAACCTACATATTAAACAAGGATGAAGATCCCAACACTACTTTGTTGTATGTCCTTCTCTATGAAAATGTGACCACTACATTCTTTGAACTGATTTGTAAGAATGTGTAACACTAGCAACATCAGATCTTTCTTTCTTGTCATATCAAAGACCTTCACTCTTTGATCTCATAACTAGTTGGATGAGCTCTCTTATTCATTGCATATTTTTTCCTAGTCCTCTTTCTTTATATCCCATCTTTTGCATGATCTTCAAATCAATATCAATTTAGACACATCATTTTCTATTAGCATCACAAAGTGCACTTGTACATTCAAACATATTTTTACTTTCAATGTAGCAATCTTTGCCCGAAGAAGTAGTAAGCAACAACTGCTAATTGAGAAAAACAACACATGGCTCCATAGATTGTTTTACCTCCCTTTATTTGTCTCCTATTTTTTCTCTAAAATATTTTTATTAATGATTTTATTTTAAAATATCTTTTTAAAAAACTGTTAAAAAATAAGCAACAAAATTTCATAATCATGAGGCCATTAGCTCCACAAGTAGTTAATAAAAAAAATCAATATGGTATCCATCCTTATCATTACACCAAGAAATAAGCATTAATGACATGATAGCTCCTTTTTTTTAAGCAAGTACTGATTCTAATTAGGTTTTTTTCTCTTTGACCAGCTTTAGCAGCACTAGGAGCTATAATTGGACTCATCATCATTGTACTTGTTTTGATAGTTTCGGTTTCTCATTGGAAAAATATTAACAAAAGGAAAGAAGGTATTCGAGCTAAATGTTGAGAACATGTTTTATATTACAACTTTTATTATGGGATTAAGCTAGTACCACATAAATGATTATTATTTTTCCTTCTTCTACTATAGATGAAACCGAAACCAAAGCACTTGGTCTAGATGAATCTCCTTTGATTAGATTTTCACATGAAGAGATATTAAATGCAATGAACTATGTTTCTCCCTGGGCTTTCCTTAGAGAAGGAAGTATATGGAAAATAAAAATTTGAAAGTGCTAAAACATGTATACTCGAATTTTATGTTTTGTATTTCTAAAGTTGAGCTATGTATGTATGCTTTTAAGCTTTTTTTTCTTTTCTTTAAGGTTATATTTTATATAGCTACGCGTTCAAGATTTTCTTTTCTTTTCTTTAAGGTTACATTTTATATAGCTACATTTTAGTAGGTTTGAATCAATTTATTATTTAATTTATGATAGCAATAATGCCCATTTTGGGGCCTACTTGCAGTCCTTATTGACTGCACAATGTGATATTAATTATATAGTTGAATGTATTTATGTTTGTAGTTGATAGTTGTAGCTCTTTATGATTGTAGTTGTAATATTGGTGCATATGGTTGAATTCCATAATGTCATCTCCCTCTTAATCTTCTATATAATGGTTTCCCAGCCTCTCTTTTTATAAAGGCAATTTGGAGCTTTTTCTTATATTCTTGTTTTGTGATCAACAGATCATTATTTTTTTTATTCAGTTGCCTTCATCTGGTATCAAAGCCAAGTTTTAAAAATTTGGAGAGCCAAAATAATTTGGTGGAGTATAAATTAGAAGATTCTAAAAGTTTGTTTGTGTTTGTAGGAGAAGAGAAGTTGTTGATTGCATACACATATGCTGTTGCAATTTGCATAACTAGAAGGATCTTTAAATCTTATCACTGGACTGGCTGGGAAATAATACAAGAATACGTATTTTTTCTTTTTCCTTTTTTTTACAGAGGCTAGTAGAAAGTGCAACCATCTATTGGAAGGAGGCAGTGTGCTCAGCCAATGGAAAAGTGTGGAAAGAGATTATTTCCTTTGATTTGGTGGAGATTATTTCCTTTGATTCTGTGGAGATTATTTTTTGAAAAGAGATTATATAATTTCTTTTAAAAAACTTATGATATTATTTTTGTTAAAAACAAAAAAATCTCTTTTATATATGATTGTATGACCATATAAGAGATTTTTTATATTGAGAATTAGAATCTTTGAGGGAGATTATTAAAAAGAAATTTTTTGTAAGAGATATATCATTTTTTGTAATTAAGTGCATTATCGGTTGTAACCGGCACTTATTTCTCAAGAAAATTAATACAAACACACACACACACACACACACACACACACACACACACAAGACTTTGGTGTGTGGGTCCCAATTGAAGGGATGAGGAGAGTATTCATTTGCAGATCTCTCCTAGACTTTGTGTTGAGAAACTTGGGTCATTGTGCACATTTTAATGGAGAATATGGTAGGCAATGTAATGTCTAGTGTGTTGATTCTCGTCTTTGAAGGAGATAATTTTATAGATTGGTGCACTAGAATGCAAACTCTACTCAAATCTAAGGATTTGTGGGAAATTGTTCAAAATGGCTATGTTGAGATAGCAGATGTAAATGCATTAACTGACCAACAAAAAAAGGGAATACAAAGCAAATGTAAAGAAAGATAATGAAGCTTTATTCTTAATTCAGGGTGCAATCAATAAAGCTATTTTTACCAGCATATCAAGGTGCACAAACTTCTAAATTGCAAACAATGAGAATTTTTTTCAAAATGTAAAAATGACATCTAGTGAATCTGTCAATGAATTTCTGAAAAAGGTAGAAGGCCTAGTGAGTCAAATGAAAATACTAGGGGAAGATGTAGATGACAAGCATGTCATTGAAAAGATTTTGAGAAGCTTGATTCCAAAATTTGAAGGTTTCGTCTCTACAATTGAGATATCTAAGGATATCTCAAGCATGCAAATTGATGAATTAAGTAGAATTTTATTAACTGCTGAAGAAAGAATGAAAAGTAATGAAGAAAGCTTAGAGCATGCATTTTATTCTAAAGAAAACATAAGAGGAAAAAGAAACACATTCTTCAAGAGTCATAATAAATATGATGATAACAATAAGAATGAATACAAAGGTGAATCTAGCAATTCTAGAGGAAGAGGAAATTATTCCAGAGGAAGAAGTAGAAACTTCAGAGGAGACGGAAGAGGATGAGGTAGAAGTAATGGGGGAGATAATAGTGAAAGGAATGTTCAATTCTTTCATTGCAATAAGTTTGGACATTATGCTTTAGAGTGTTGGAGCAAAAAAGGTGAAACAGAAAAGAGAAGTGCTCATAGCACTGTTGAAGATAAACAAAATTTGTTTTTTTCTTGCATCAATACAAGTTTAAGTGAAAATAATGTGTGGTATATAAACTCTAGATGTTCTTCACATATGACATCTAATGAGAATATATTTGTCAACTTGGATCAAAATCATCAAAGCATTGTAGTACTAGGAGATAATAGTTCTCATGGAAGCAAAGGTAAGGGTACAATTGCAGTTACAACAGAATATGGTGAAGTGAAGCATATCAATGAAATATTATTGGTTCCAAATCTCAAAAAGAATTTGTTATCTGTTGGAAAAATGTTAGAGAAAAATTATGAAGTAACTTTTGATAAAAATGAGTGCATAATAAGAGATAAATTAAAAAGGAATGCAGTTGTTGCAAGAGCACAAATGACAGGTGATAAGATATTTCCTCTTCATTTTACTCATGGGAACCAAGTACTAAGGTCTAGTGAAATGAGTGAAAGTAAGATTTGGCACAAGAGATATGGTCACCTCAGTTTTAATGGGTTAATTTTACTCAAAAGATTAAAACTGGTTAAAGGTCTACCATTAATTGAAGACACAAAAGAGGTGTGTGAAAAGTGCATTGTTGGAAAATAGCATAGGATACAATTTCCTATTGGTAAAACTAGTAGAGCTAAAAAACATCTTGAGATAATCCATACAGATTTGTGTGGTCCTATGGAAACACCTTCTTTGAACAAATCCAAGTATTTTCTAACCTTCATTGATGATTACTCAAGAAAAACTTGGGTGTATTGTTTGGTTTCAAAATCATATGTATTTAAAAAGTTTGTAGAGTTCAATAACTTGGTTGAAAAAAAAAGTGGTAAGTATATCAAAGTGATAAGGTTAGACAATGGAGGTGAGTACAAGTCAAATTAGGTGAGTACAATTCAAATTAGTTTATTAATTTTTGCAAAAATCATGGAATCAAAAGAGAGTTCACTACTTCCTACACTCTATAACAAAATGGAGTTGCTGAAAGGAAGAATAAGAAAATTATATAAATGATAAGAAGTATGTTGGCAGAGAAAAATTTGGATAAAAGTTCAGGTAGAAGTAGTATACACAATAGTGTATCTTCTAAATAGAAGTGCTACAAAATCGGTTAAAGGAATGACTCCTGAACAAGCATGGTCTGGGGTAAAGCCAAGTGTTGATCACTTTAGAGTATTTGAATGTGTTGCTTATGCACACAGACCAAAATAAAAAAGGTCTAAGTTATATGATAAAGGCCTTAAATACATTTTTATTGGTTATGGAACTGAAAATAAAGCATATAGGTTGTATGATCCAGTACCGAAAAATCTTGTGATAAGAAGAGATGCAGTATTCAATGAACTAGCAAAATATACCAAAGAAAATGAAAAAAAAGGAAAAGAGATAGTAATTGATGATATTGAAGAGGAGGAAGAAGAGGATGTACCTGAATCATCTAGCACAGGAGAAAGAAAATATCAAAAATATCAAAGAAGGATAGAAAAGAATCATCCATCAACTCTTATGTTGGATTAAAATTTTGAAAAAATGACAACAAGGTCACAAGAAAAAGTGAATTTTGCATTGATGACTCAGATCATGGAAAATAATGAGCCACAAACATTTGAACAAGCTCAAGAAAAAGAAGAATGGATTGAAGCAATGAACAATGAAATATACACGATTGAAAAGAATGACACATGGGATTTGGTTCAATTACCTCCCGGTAAGGAAGTTATTGGTACAAGATGGGTGTCCAAAACAAAGTATAAATCTGATGGAAGCATTGATAAGCATAAGTATAGATTGGTAGCCAAAGGGTACACTCAACAGGAGGGTATTGATTATACTGAGACATTTGCACCTGTAGCACGAATGGATACTATCAAATTAGTTTTGGCATTGGTAGCTCAACAGAGTTGGATAGTTTATCAAATGGATGTGAAGAGTGTTTTCTTGAATGGATATATTGATGAGGAAGTGTATGTTTCACAACCTAAAGGTTTTGAAATACCTTCTAAAGAACATTATGTGTGCAAATTAAAGAAGGCCTTATATGGTCTCAAATAGGCACCAAGAGCATGGTATTCAAGAATAGACTCATACCTACAACAGAAAGGTTTTTCACGAAGTCAATCAGATCCAAATCTCTATATCAGAAGCTCAGCTAAGGATATATTTATCTTAGTTCTCTATGTTGATGATCTTATCTACACAGGGAATAATCCAGCTTTATTTGCAGAGTTTAGAGTAGCCATGATTACTGAGTCTGAAATGACAGATTTGGGACAAATGCACTACTTTCTTGGTATAGAAGTATGGCAAAAAAAAGATGAAATATTTATGTCTTGGGAAAAAATATTCTTTAGATATCCACCAAAAATTTCAGATGCAGAGTTGCAAATCAGTTGCAACACCTATTGAAGTTGGACTTAAATTTTCTACTTTAGTTGTGCTAGATCTAGTAAATACCACTCTATATAGATAGCTGATTGGAAGCTTGATCTACTTAACTACTACTCATCCAGATATCACATTTACAATGAGTTTGGTCTCTAGGTTCATGTCAAAGCCTAAGGAAACATATTGGAATGAAGCAAAAATGATTCTCAAATATGTTAAAGGGACATTGAGCTATGATCTCAAATTTCATCATTCAGAGGACAACAAATTGGTTGGCTATACAGATTCAGATTGGGCAGGTTCTGTTGATGATCAAAAGTCTACTTCAGGTTACACTTTTAGCCTTGGTTTTGTAGTATTCTCTTGGAAGTCCAAGAAAAAACCTACAATATCACTTCTTACAGCAGATGTAGAATACAAAGTTGCAACATTAGCAGCTTGTCAAACTGTATGGTTGAGAAGACTATTAGAAGACTTACACCACATTCAAAATGAACGTATCTTGTTGTATTGTGATAACAAGAGTACTATACAAATGACAAAGAATCTAGTGTTTCATAGTAGAACCAAACATATTGAGATACAACATCATTATATCAGGGAATTGGTTCAACAAGGTTTGATCGACATTGTGTAATGCAATACAAAAGATTAGATTGCAAATATCTTCACAAAAGCTCTAGCTCGTGAAAGATTCCAGAAGCTCAGGGATCTACTTCAATTTCTTTCCAATGGTCATTATGGGGGAGAATGACAACAATAATGCCCATTTTGGGGCCTACTTGTAGTCCTTATTGACTGCACAGTGTGATATTAACTATATAGTTGCATGTATTTATGCTTGTAGTTGATAGTTGCAACTCTTTATGATTGTAAGTGTAATATTGGTGCATATGGTTGAATTCCATAATGTCACCTCCCTCTTAATCTTCTATATAATGGTTTCCTAGCCTCTCTTTTTATAAAGGCAATATGGGGCTTTTTCTTATATTCTTGTTTTGTGATGAATAGATCATTATTTTTTTATTCAGTTGCCTTCAATTTACTGGTGGTAAGGTATATAAGCAATTCTTGTATCATCATTAAAAAAATCAACTTCAAAAGAATATCTTGTTATGTAGCAATTATTATATAACCAGTCTGATGTCTTAAAGCATCTATTAAAAAACCTTGGTATGCAGTATTAAGATATAACTAGTATAGATATCCTTGTACATCTATGTTAAATAAACTCAGAAATTTAGCATTAGAGCATCTAGCTTAAAGAACTTGAAGACTCGGTGTAGGATATCTATACTACATATTTACATGCATAATGATTTCAATTTTTTTAATTTTTTGGCAAAAGAAGTTAAGCCTGAATGACTCTTAAAAACCAGATTTCCCCATGAACAACAACACTGTTTTTCCTTCCTAAAATGTATATCCATAAAGATTGTCCTTTAGAAAAAGGACTCCTAATTTACTATGCAGCTAATACATCATAACTACATAAATTATGAGAGCCTCAAGGCCAAAAATGGCTCAAACTGCATAACCAAAACCCCAAATGAGAAGCTGGATTCCCTTCAAAGCACGAAAAATTTAATTGAAGTAGAAACTGTAACAATAAACGGGAGTCATTTTAACCACAACAACCTATCATCATTAGCATCGCACTGATTCTTTGCAGAAAAAACCATCATTTTGAGATGAAGAAAATGTCTCAAATCTGTTATGATTTCAAAAATATTACTTATTCACTCTATTCGGAGTCCAACAATTTTCTTAAAAATTAGTCATATGTATAAAATCTCCAAAGTGAGGAAATAAAGTAAAGATTATAAGAAAAATACATGCAAAATTCAAATTTATCCACACTTCAACTCTAACTTCTTATTTTCTCAAACATGGTACTTCTATCATGAAATTGTAGGGGTTTGGACTGCACCCCTCATCAAAATCTTGGTAAAGAACCTTATTAGAATGTTGGATTTTCAAATCAAATCAGATTGTCTGAAGCCTTCTTTGTTGACTTTATTTTTTAATAAAGTTTAAAGTCTATTTTTGTGTGGACTTTTGAAAGATAAGTTCAAATCAGATTTGGGGAAATCTGATTTCTTCTACAGACTTCTTCTTTCTTCCTTCTTCTTTTGGACAACAATTTCTTTATAAAAGAAAGAATAACTTTATTCTTTCACAAGAGATACATGAATGTAATTTCTCTTTTATACAGCAGCAAGAATTTTTTGAATATTCTATTTTTGACAGAGATGTGAATGATTATTCTGTAAGCAGTGATTGCTTCAGATAATTTTGTAAGAGGATTGAGAAGCTCATAGTTTGTGTGCAACTCCAACAGTTGCAAGTTTAATTTCTTATTGTAGAAATGTTTTAGTTTGAATAGAAGCAAGTAGATTCTTGCATAATTTCTCTAGCTCTTATGTCTGCCCTGTTTTGGGAATTTTGAATTTCTTCATTGCTAAAATAGAGCATAAATTTGTGCATTTCCAAAATTTAGAGTTCTTCTAAATTCTTTACATGGTATCAGAGCTTATTGGCCTTCAATCCTTGTGAGTTTGGGCATTTGTTTTTTTTCTGGGTATTTGTTTATCTTGCACAGGAGACATGGCTGGAGATGTAGGAAAGAGTTGGCATTAGCCACCATCCTTCAATGGACAAAATTATGATGTTTGGGAAAAGAAAATGAGGACTGTTATGACAGCAAATGATTTGTGGGAGCTTGTGGTCAATGGATTCACTGATGTGACTGACCCAGTTCAGTTTGCTGTTCTCACAAATAATCAAAAGACTCAACAAAAGGAGTTAAGGAGGAAAGATGCAAAAGCTTTGAGCTTGATAGAAATTGCTTTGACAGAGGCAATCTTTCCTAGAATAGCAGCAGCTAATTATTCCAAAGAAGCTTGGGATATTCTTCATACAAGTTTCAAAAGAACTGAAAAAGTTCAGCTGGTGAAGCTCCAAATGCTTAGAAGAGAGTTTAAGACTCTTCTTATGAAGGACAATGAGTCCATTTTAGATTTTAGCTCAAGACTCTCTGGTTTGATAAACTAGTTGAGAACCAATGGAGAAACCATGAAGGAGCAAAGAATAGTGGAGAAATTTTTGAGAAGTGTGCCCTCAAAATTTGATAATCTCGTAATTGCCATTGAGGAGGCAAAGGATCTTTCAGTAATGACTATTGATGAGTTGATGGGTTCTTTCCAAACCCAAGAGCATCGCATTAATAGGTCAGCAAATTCTTCTCAAGAGAAAGCTTTTAGAGCTCAAGCCAATACAAGAGGCAGGGGAAGATGAAGAAATAATTCTGGAAGAGGTTCAAGAGGCAGAGTTCGTGGTAACTCCGGACAACAAAATACTGGAGGAGAAAGCTCAGAATGAGCAGCCACCAATGAGGGAGCTAGCAGCTCTTAGAATAATTCTAAAGGTAAGAAGAATTATATTTCAGACAAGAGTAATATTGAATGTTATTATTGTCATAAATTTGGGCACTATGCTAGTGAATGCTGAAAAAAGAAAGGAAATCAGTCAAAGCCAAGGGAAAATATTGTTGATGTGAATGTGGGTGATGGAAATAATCCCACAGCCTTCATCATGTACAACGTTGGTGAAGAAGGTAGCCCTGAAGTCTGGTATTTAGACAATGGTTGTAGTAACCACATGAGTGGTAATGAAAGTCTTTTTTCTTTCATTGATAAGAACATAAAATCTGAAATTAGAATGGGGAACAATGGAGTTGTTCCAGTTGTGGGCAAAGGATCTATTATGATCCGCACCAAGCAAGGTGAGAAATAAAAAATTTAGAATGTTTATTTTTCCCTAGGTATAAAGCACAATTTGATGAGTGTTGGAAAACTCACTCAAAATGGTTACAAAGTGCTAATTGAGAATGATCAATGTGTCATTTATGAGAAGGATGGGAGTAAGAAAATTGTTGTAGTGGTTCAAATGACAAAGAATCGAATGTTTCCATTGAAGGTAGAGATGTGTTTCTCTTCACAATCAACAACTCCACCTCCCAAGAAAGAATGTACATTAGTACAACAATCAGCCTTCAAGAGCATGATTGCAAACCCCTCCAAGCTATAGCATTTAAGGTATGGACATCTTGGCTATGCTGGTTTAAATTTATTGTCCAAGAAATGTATGGTAGATGATTTTCCATGTATTAAAGAGTTCAATAGCAAGTGTGAGACTTGTATTTTGGGTAAGCAACATAGGCTGCCCTTTAATTTTGGAAACTCTAGAAGGGCAAAAACACCATTAGAGTTGGTGCATACTAATTTAGTTGGCCCTATGCAAATCACTTCCATTGGAGGGAGTACTTATTTTATGACATTCATAGATGATTTCAGTCATAGAACATGGGTCTATTTTATGAAAAATAAATCTAAAGCTTTTGATAAGTTTCTAGAATTTAAAGCCCAGGTTGAAAATGAATGTGGGAAAAATCTTAAAGTCCTAAGATCAGATTATGGGGGGGAATATACCTCCAATGTTTTTGTAAATTTTTGTAGGTAGAATGGCATAAAGAAGGAGCTTACAACTAGTTATACTCCGCAGTAAAATGGAGTGGCTGAAAGAAAAAATAGAACCATCGTTGAGATGGCAAGAAGCATGATGAAAGAAAAAGGGCTCCAAATTGAATATTGGGAAGAAGCTGTAGCAACAATAGTCTATTTAATAAATAGAAGTCCTACAAAGGTAGTTCGTGACATGATTCCAATGGAAGCATGGACAAAGCATAGATGGATGGTTGAACACTTGAGAGTGTTTGGGTGTGTGGCATATGCACACGTGCCAAAGGAGCAAAGACAAAAGTTGGATGATAAAGGAGTGAAGTGTGTCTTTACTGGTTACAGTCCAGAATCTAAGACATACAAATTGTATGATCCAGTTGGTAAGAAGATCATCATTTCAAGAGACGTGGAGTTCATTGAGAATGAGTCATGGGATGGCTCGGTGGACACATCTTCAAGCACTTCAAGCAAAGTGCCTATTATTGATGAAGATGGCAAAGTTAATGATTAGCAAAATGATATAACATCAGATATAGAAGGCTCCAGAAGGTTGCAAATTTGCCCTACAAAGAGCAGTAGCAGCAATACTGAGAGCCATGATCCCACTCTCGCCTCCCTAGTGCCAAGAAAGACCAAGACTCTAAGGGAGATATACCAAGATGAAAGGTATGAAAATGAATTTGATGAAAATATTAATTTTGCATTATTTTCTCATAGTGATCCAATTTATTTTGAGGATGCTGAAAAGGAAGAAAAATGGTGTAGGCCATGGATGAAGAAATGGATGCAATAAAAAGAAATGAAACTTGGGAGCTCACTAATTTACCTCCAAACAAGAAAATTATTGGAGTTAAATGGGTTTACAAAACCAAGAGCAATGCTAAAGGAAAAATAGATAGGCATAAGGCTCGATTGGTGGTCAAGGGGTACAAATAGTAGTTTGGTACAGATTATGATGAGACATATGCCCCAGTTGCTAGACTGGAAACCATGCGTGTTGTCATAGCAATTGCAGCCCAACACAAATGGAAGATTTATCAAATGGATGTGAAGTCTGCCTTCTTGAATGGAGTATTGAAAGAAGA
Source organism: Chamaecyparis obtusa (assembly GCA_027943335.1). Classification (NCBI taxonomy): domain Eukaryota; kingdom Viridiplantae; phylum Streptophyta; class Pinopsida; order Cupressales; family Cupressaceae; genus Chamaecyparis; species Chamaecyparis obtusa. The sequence goes on from BSBK01000232.1 coordinate 206,076, forward strand.
GGTTTATGTGGAGCAGCCACCTGGTTATGAAGTTCCAAGTCATGAAAGTAAAGTGTATAGGCTAAAGAAGGCCCTCTATGGGCTTAAGCAAGCTCCACGAGCATGGTATAGCAGAATTGACTCATATTTGATGAGCAATGGCTTTTGCAAAAGTGATGGTGAGCCCACTCTTTACATTAAGGCAGCTAATGGTAATATTTTAATAGTTGTCTTGTATGTTGATGATTTAATCTTTACTGGGGATAATGATTTCCTCATTGCTAATTTTAAAGAGGCCATGAAAAGTGAGTTTGAAATGTCAGACTTAGGTCTCTTGAGATATTTTCTAGACATAGAAGTAAAACAAATGCATAATGGTATTTTTATCTCTCAAGAAAAATATACAAATTAGATTTTGGAGAGATTTAAAATGCAAAATAGCAAGCCTACCCGAACACCAACTTCAGTAAGTTTGAAGTTAAGCAAGAAAGATTGCAACAGCAATGTGGATCCAACTTTATATAAAAGTTTAGTTGGAAGTTTGATGTATTTAACAGCTACTAGGCTAGACACTATGTATGCAGTAAGTTTGATTTCTAGATTTATAGAAACTCCAAATGACTCCCATTGGTAAGCGGGAAAGAGAATCCTAAGGTATGTGAAAAGAACCAAAGGATATGGTATTTTGTATACTACAACAAATGTTTTTGATCTTATTGGCTACACAGATAGTGATTGGGCAGGGAGTTTGGATGATAGGAAGAGCACTTCTGGCTATGTCTTTTACATGGGTTTAGGTGTAATCTCATGGGCTTCTAAGAAGCAACCCATAGTTGCTCAATCCACAACAGAGGTTGAATATATAGCAGCAAATGTAGCAGCATGTCAAGCTATTTGGCTAAGAAGGATCTTGACAGATTTGAAGCAAGAATAAGAGGATGGAACCACAATATTTTGTGACAATATTTCCTCAATTGCTTTGTCAAAAAATCCAGTATTTCATGGAAGAAGCAAGCACATTGAAATCAAATATCATTTTATCAGAGAATTAGTTGAGAATGGTGAAATAAAAATGGAGTTTTGCAAGTCAGAGCAGCAGCTAGTAGACATTTTCACCAAGCCATTGGGCATTGCAAGTTTTGAGTGCCTAAGGAGAAATCTTGGCGTAATCAATTTGGATCAAGCATGATCTTGTTTTTCGGCTCAAGACAATGGGGGAGTGTTGGATTTTCAAATCAAATCAGATTTTCTGAAGCCTCCTTTGTTTACTTTATTTTTTAATAAAGTTTAAAGTCTATTTTTGTGTGGACTTTTGAAAGATAAGTTCAAATCAGATTTGGGGAAATCTGATTTCTTCTACAGATTTCTTCTTTCTTCCTTCTTCTTCTTTTGGATAGCAATTTCTTTATAAAGGAAAGAATAACTTTATTCTTTCACAAGAGATACATGAATGCAATTTCTCTTTTATGCAGCAACAAGAGTTTTTTGAATACTCTATTTTTGACAGAGATGTGAATGATTATTCTGTAAGTAGTGATTGCTTCAGATAATTTTGTAAGAGCATTGAGAAGCTCATAGTTTGTATACAGCTCCAGCAGTTGCAAGTTTAATTTCTTATTGTAGAAATGTTTTAGTTTGAATAGAAGCAAGTAGATTCTTGCATAATTTCTCTAGCTTTTATGTCTTCCCTGTTTTGAGAATTTTGAATTTCTTGATTGCTGAAATAGAGCATAAATTTGTGCATTTCTAGAATTTAGAGTTCTTCTAAATTCTTTACATAGAATGCATAAGCTTGATATTATTTTCCTTTACTAAACTCTCTATAGAGGAAATGTTAGCTTCTTCTATGCTTAAATGGAAAGATAGTCATGTTAGTGTGCAGGATCTCAAGGTTTGTAGGAGAGTTAGCTTGCCTTTGAGACTCATGTTAGCCTATTATTTCCTGGTTAGTGCGTAAGTATTTTATATCTTTGGTGGATACCTATGTCGATTCTAGAATTCCTATTTTCTAATCCAATGTTTATGACCCTATATATTTTCAAGGATAATTATTTTGGTCACATATTTGATTTGTTTTCTTTTTTTCTCTTGGATCTTGGCTAAGGATTTGAATATTGATCTTATTGCAAGAAACTTGGGACCTTTGAGTGGATAGACCCTTCTTCAATTTTGTTTCAAGATAATATTTCTTTTATTAATCTTGTGATTATTAAACCAAATGATGACCTCTTCAATTGGAATTTAAAAAGAAATGCAGTTCTAATTATATTTATAAGTAAAATTGGATCTCCAAACAGTTTTGAGCGTTGGCCCATCAAGCCTTCTCCATCTCGTTTGTTTGCCCCTAAGTAAACTCTATTCAAGTTTATAATATACATTAAAACAAATGAGTGCTTTCGAAAAACTTGAAAGATTGGTGATGAAATAAGCAATGAGAAAAATTTGAAAAGAGACCTTGAAAACATACGAGAGGATAATAGAAGACCACTCTCTCAAGAAAGGTATAGAGTATCTACTATAAACCGCTACTCTTACTAAATTGTTCCTTTAGAGTAGCTGCGGTTTTGGTGCAGTACTCTGGTGCACCAAATCTGCCACTCTATTGTATCAGGTTTTTAAAAAAAATGTATGTTTATTTTGAGAAGCATTAATCGGCATAATGATCCATCTTATTTTATTGTATATTTTCATATTTATTATCCCCATGCACATTGATAGAGTTCTAAAACAATGCCCAATTGTTGCAGGCAAAGTGTACAAGGGAAAGCTACCCAGTGGCCTATTTATAGCCATTAAACACATTTGCAAAGACATTCCACAGGCTGACCCATTCGAACAGGAAATTGAGGTTCTTTCGAAAATCAAGCATAAAAATCTATTATCTCTACTTGGCTACTGGGATGAGGATGGTGAGAAATACTTCGTTTATGAGTATTGTGCCAATGGAAATCTATCTCAGATGCTTCTAGGTAAAACTCCACCCTAGATCACTCATTTTATCAGTTTATAAATTATCTTAACATTCATTTTCAGTTTTCATGTTTCCTTTTACCCTTCTATAATATAGAATTTCAAGTTCCATCGATGTAGGTTTGGTTATATAAGAAGATTAAGAATATAATTTCCCTTAATTATCATTCTAACATTTGCCAAAGGAATAACTTGTTGACATGGGAGCAAAGAGTGAAAATTTCATATGACTGTATCACTATCCAGATGGATGCATGGTTCATCGTGATATAAAGACAAATAAAACCCTAAATCAGCAATTCAGTTTCTTCTTTAAAGTTATATTGATTTGTTTGTTCTTTCGTTGATTGATCGAAGTCCTCTTCAGGGACAAACTAGATCATGAACTTCCTTTCTATAAAGACTCTGTTTTGGTAGAGTGCAATGTTTAAATTGCGACATTCCTTTTATTCTTGTTAAGATTCAAATTTTAATTTGTATTATTGTTAAATGTTAAAGATAGAAATTCTTGATTTGTACCTCATTAATTGATAGCATTAGATAAAAAATATTTGCTTTTCTTAAAAGACTAATACTATATATATTTAATATGACTAGTCACATGCCTATATATTTAATATGACCGGTCACAAACCCAAACACTCAGTGTTTAGATAGTGTTTAGATAAGCTCTCCTAATAATAGAAGTTTTTTGGAATATTTTTGCCCTACAACCCACAAATATCCTCCTTTCAGAATCCATGGAAGCAAAGCTTGCAGATTTCGGGCTTCTGAGAATGTTTTAGCTTCAAGAAGCAAATGTTTTTAGATAGTTCTAATACCTTTTATTTCACTGTAGGAATTTGATAAGCTCTCCTAATAATAGAATTTTTTTGGAATATTTTTTCTCTAAGGCCCACAAATATCCTCCTTTCAGAATCCATGGAAGCAAAGCTTGCAGATTTCGAGCTTCTGACAATGTTTAAGCTTCAAGAAACAAATGCTTTTACTGATGTGAAAGGCACTTTGGGATATCTGGATCCTGAATATGCTAATAAGGGAAGGCTGACATGCTCTAGTGATATTTACAGCTTTGGAATAATTTTACTCCAACTTCTTTCCGGTAGAAGAGCAATTGATCTCGATAAATCTCATTGAGAATCCCTTTTTAAGAAGGCCAGTTTTTTCTGCATACATTGTTTTTTCTAGAGATTTTGTTTTCCTAAACATTATCAATTGTAGAATTTCAAAGGGTTTTCTTTAATTTTTTTGGTTTATAGCTCAATACAGATGTGCATTGTGAAGTGATTATTATCATAATTTTATGGTGTTACAGGAAAAGAGGGTTAGCATTTACAATTCTACTGAAGTTGGTTGTTCTTTGCGCAGCTTCCTCAAGTCAAGGACGTCGAAGACTGCCAGAGATGTATGAAGAGATCGAGAAAGCTTTAAAGGTTTCTTCTTCCATAGCCTTGTAGGAATGCAACAACTTCTACGTTAGACCACCCCAAAAGACCGATATTTAGGATGTAATTTTCATTTAATATGGTTGCTCACCTAAATTACATGTTTTATAGAGAGATCGCTCTCAAGATTATGTAATCCAGCTCTATTCTAAATAGCATTCCTAAGAACCCCTAAGGGTGGGGCATTGTGGATTGGTTTTTAAAAAACATTCAAATTTAAAATAAAAAGCACCATCTCATATGATATCACGCTAAGTGAAATGGAGCTGTCCCTATCAAGGCACTTGCTATGGTTTAGTTTATAAGCTATCTAAAAAGAATTGAAAAAATGAAAGGAGATAGATGGCCTAACATTGTCTTTAATGATACATTGTGTAAATGAAAAAGGATGTGGATGCATCAAAACATTAAGTGGATGAGTAAATGGAATATCCAATTCAATATGTGCCCCACAAATAACAAAGAAATAAAGGTCTTTGTTATGAAGAAATTTTACAAGAGAAATTAGGGATATGGGATTGGTAGGAAGAAAATATATTATATCAACGAGTTCAACCCCGCGTGTGATCAACTCCAAAAAGTGTACATAGGAGCCAACATTTCTTGGAGAGCTAAAATTCTTATTGCTCAGCTAAGAACCAACTCTTATTAACTTTGATGTGAGATCAGGCATTGGAAGAGGCCAAAGGAGGCTTGGGAAGAGAGAATTTGCATGTTTTGCAACTCTGGGAAAGTGGAAACCGAACATCACTTTATTTTAGAATGTGAGGCCTACAAAGACAATATGGATAAATTTGCGGATACTGATAGTTCTTGGCATAACCTATTCAGTGAGAAGTACATTGAGAAGTTAGGTGGACTCATCATCAACTTGCACAAGAAACACACCGAGTTACTGAAGTCAGCTTAAGTTTCCTTGCTGTCCCATAGGCTATTTTTAGCCTTGTGGATGTTAATTTTTTATCTATCTATCTATCTATCTTCAATGGGTGTGGTTGCCCCTTTTTAAGAAAAGTGGTGGTTGTTTTCACAAATTTTGTTTTCTAGTTTAAGTTAGACGTTAGGGTTCTCATGATTTTTATTATTTTGTATATTTGATTTGTAAAGTAAATAAATTTAAATTAATTGGTGAAAATTTGAAATTTTCAAATGAGTGACAAATAGTAGTAAAATAAAGTTAAGTGGATAGAATAATTTTAGCCTTATTCTAACAAGCGAAGAAGGTGTTGCATGGCTATGAGGCCAATCAGTAACCATCAAAGAAGATTAAATAGTTGTGAGAGAATAATTCATGGAGCTAGAGATGGACTAGGAGTAGGAGTAGGAGTAATCACAACAAGCCACATCAAGAGGCTTAGTGGAATCTTGATTTCCACCAACCTCAGAGGAGGTGGGAAGCTCAATGATTAAATGATTTCAAAAACTAAATGTTATATATTTAATTTAAGTTTGGTTTTACTTGGATTTCTAACATACTTTAAATGGTTAGAAATATATGACTACACACGTCATGACAAAATTGGGGTGATTTTATAAAATAGGTTTCATTTGTGTGTTGCTAAAATGTGTACCTCTATTGTGTCTAAAAGATTGAGTAGTAGACAAGGTCTCCTAATTTGTATCATTCTAGTTACAATAAATATTAGAGATCCATTTGGACAAATAGTTTGCAATAAGATTCCATTCCCTATGAAAATGACTAAAAGTGATGGGATCAAAGTTTCACTAATGTTGGAGAATCTACTATAGAAAAGAATCCAATATCTAAGAAGACTTATATGACATCTCATTATTTAAAAGAGAGGACAAAATCATTGAATTCATCTCACAAATTATTTTCTTCCAACCAAACTCATAGGTTTTCTTTATATCTACAAGGACGGCTTGAGCCTCCATTTAATTATTAGCTACAAAAAATGTAGTAGAAGAAGAAAAGGTGATTACTCCACTCAACTTCACCAATCCCCATTACATTTGCATTTCTATGAGAAAAAATATTAGTGCTACTTTTAAACAAAATCAAAGGAGGAGATCATTTACCTACTCTATTCAAATTATTAAAATGTTTAATCATAGACCCAAAAATGATTTAGTGCTAATTAATGGCTCGAATTTGAATGCCTCGAAATTTCCATTCCACAAGAAGTTAACATTTCATTAATTAAAAATTTAGCAACCAAAATTTATTCAAGAGGTTCTAAAAAACTCTACTAGACATACCCAATAGGATTTTAATAACCTTGAAGATATGATTATTTATTTCTAACAAAAAATTGCAAAAAAGTAAAGATGAGCCTAATATCCTAGTCCAACAAAATGGTAAAGATATAGAATTAGGAGGATGATCAAAACTAGCCCAAAAATAAGGATAGAGAAGTGGCATGAACAAACAATCTTTAAAGATTGGGGGTTATGGGATAATGAGGTTCCTCTCCTATCTAAAAAAGTTCCTAAGATTTGCTCAAATGAAATGTTGGGTCTCTCAAAAGTTGAACCATTCATTGGAGGAGTGGCCCCCATGTCTTGATTGGAAAAAATAATTGGAATGAGTAATGAAAAAGTTACAACTCTCACTCTTCATTGGTTAAAGTGTTGAAAGGATGAATTGAGATTTTCTTGCCCAACTCATTAATGGATGAGGCTACACTAGATCTTTTTGTGACCCTGTTAGAGTAATAATTAGTTTTTCTTATTAATTAAATCATATTGATTTAATTATTAAGTCACTTATTACCTCTTTCTTTACTTAAGCTAAACTTTAGGCATATAATGATTAATTCTTTTATTAATTATTATTATGCAACCTAGGTTTTCTTTCAGGGTTTTGATCTCCTTGTATAAGGACCAATCTCTCTTGTAAACATAAAATGTTCATTTTTATTTGATTGCAACTTATGTTTTTTCACATCAAGAATGTCTCCTCTTTCATGGATCCTTGCATTCAGGCCTCCATATCTTTTGCTTCTCTCTTTCTGTGACATGTGTTTGCATGCAGGTGTTCTTGGGAGCTGTGGGTTGTTTTCTCAACAACCTCTATGTTAGACCACCCCAAAAGAGTGATATTCAAGATGTAATTTTTATTTAAGATGACTGATCACTTGAATTGCGTGTTTTATTACAAGCTCGCTCTCAAGATTATGTAATCCAGCTCCATTCTAAATAGCATTCTTAAGTACCCCTAAGGGTGGGGTATTGTGGATTGGGTTTTTAAAAAAACATTTAGTGGGTGTAGTTGCTTGTTTTTAAAGAAAAGTGAAGGTGGTTGTTTTCACAAATTTTGTTTTCTAGTTTAAGTTAGAAGTTGGGGTTTCCATGATTTTATTATTTTGTAAATTTGATTTATAAAGTAAATAGATCTAAATCAATAAAAAAATTAATTGGTGAAAATTTTTAATTTTCAAATGAGTGACAAATAATAGAAAAATAAAGTTAAGTGGATAGAATAATTTTAGCTTTATTATAACAAGTGAAGGTGTTACATGACTATGAGGCCAATCATTGACCATCAAAGAAGATTCAATAGTTGTAAGAGAACAATTCATGGGTCTAGAGATGGACTAGGACTAGGACTAGGAGTAATCACAACAAGGACATCATGGCATGACAGAGCCATACCCACATCAAGAAGCTTAGTGGAATCTTGATCGCCACCAATCTCAAAGGAGGTGGGAAGGTCAATGGTTAAATGATTTAAAAAATTAAATGTTAAGAAATAAATATTGATATATTTACTTTAAGTTATCTCCCTAAGAACTACCCTAACAAAGATCAAATTCCTCAATATATAGAACCTTCACATCAAATCTCGGCCAAGATCTATCACATTTTCCAAGAGCCAGAAATTGTAAAATAGGAAAATAGGTTAGGACCCAAATCATAAGAATCTTAATGATTTTTTTTTTGAAATAACGTGTGATCCAAGAGAGACATCAGCCAAAGATCAAAGATCATCGTGATATGCGCTATAAAGCTTCACAGATCAGGAAATTACTTTGCGAGATCAAAAAATGCCAACTAACTATTAGAATAGGAAGAACACATAGGCTTGAAATTGAATCCAAGATATCTCCATGGTGAATAATCCAATCAAGGTGTGAATCAGGACATAAGTAGAACATGATGTCAAAAAAAAATGCTGAGGTTTGCAACTGCATATGATCCAAAACTAAGGAATACTACCAAAACACAGAATGTGGAAGACAAGAAAAAAATTGAAAGGAAATATTTTTGGGTGATGGAAGATTTGCAATGACACAAGGATGCTCCTACTTCAAACACCCTTGGTGAGAATAATATGTTACATAAGAGGAAATTATGAACATCTTATAGGATTCATGACATAAATCCCATGCTCATTCTTAAGCCAAATATCCTCCTTATCTGTAACTTTCTTTCTCTGTAACTCTATTCTATATTTTGTCAAATCCATCAATTCAATATTCTTTGCACTTCCTCTTGCATACCTCGCATCTTCATAAGGTAGTAACTAACATAAATACTACCACCTCTTGTCCTTCACACATCTGATTTACCTCTACTACAAGACCCCATTCCATCTTTCATGAAGATCTTCTATTGCTTAATCTTACCCTTCTTTCCTTATGACACCAACCTATTCTCAAATCTAAGATCCTCCTTTAGATCCAAGTTTTCCTTCAACTCACCCTCTGCATTTTGATCCTCAAAATAGTAACTCTTCACAATGCTCAGATTCCTTGCACTTTTCCCCTCTTCCTCCTTCAAGGGAACCAAAGTAAATTCTTCCCATCCTTCTCTATTGTGACCAAGTTTCTTCTAAAATCATGGATAGCTCCTCTATAATATTGCCAAGGTCTTCCTAATAGAACATGACAAACACTCATAGAAACAACATCACACAACACCTCATCTCTATAAAGCCCAATGTTAAAATTCACCAAATATTGTTCTTTGACCTCCACCATATGATCATATTAAAACTAAATTATCCCATAAGGACAAGGATGTCTCAGCCTCTCCAAACCAAGATTCTACACAATCTATTCTAATACCAGGTTATTCAAGTAGTACCACTATCCACAATAACCTTAAAACATTTACTTCCTAATTTGCATTTATTTCTAAAAAAATTCCTCCTTTGTATACGTTTAGCTTCATTCTTACTCAACATGATTCTCCTAAGCATAAGAGACTCACCCATCTTAAGTTCTACCATACTCTCCACAATCTCATCAGTAGTCTGCTCCTCATGTGCAACAAGATTTGATCTACCCAAAATTTTTATAGATCCTTCAAAACATTAAAAAGATCTATGTCCTATTCCACCACATTTAAATCAAGTACCTTTAAAATCCTTGCTACCACTTCCTCTCCTATGTGTCTTATGATCAAGTTCTACCTCAATGGTCTACTTCTTCTTACCATTTATACTCATTTACTTCTCTTTCACTCTAGGATTACATAGTCTCCTCTTTAACTTATCTTTTTCCTCCAATACATACTAATAAGCATCATCCACTGCATAAATCGATAACATAATAAACTCATCCTGAATATTAAATCTTAAACCATTAATATATCTAGCCACCTTCTCCTTAGATACCTCTCAGTGTCCAGATCTGATTGTCATCTTGTAAGAATACTTTGTATATTCCTTCACATTCATGTCCTTTTGCTTCTTCTTGAATAACTCCAGTTCATAGTCTTTAGGTATGCATTTAACTTTCAATCTAGCAATCATCACCCTCCATTTAGTGATCTTTATTTCACCATTATCCTGTCTATATTTCTACAATTCTTTCCACCATAAGGCAATATGATCCTTGAACTTAGTCTTTTCTTACTAACTCTATGTGGATCTCTTATATCTTCAAGCTCAAGGTGATCTTCCAATTCACCAATCCAATCTATCAAATCCTCAGGATGTAATGAATCAGGGAAATTAGAAACTTTCATTCTATTAATTTTACCTCCTTGTGCCATATCCCTCAACAATCTTTCTTCTTATGCAGAGGTCTCAATATTCACAATCTCAAGATCTTCAACAACTTCTTTATATTAATCCTCAGTCTCAGGATTCCTTCACAATTTGGCCAATGCATTTTGAATCTCATTCCTCATGTCATTCTTGAAGTCCACCATAATTTTATCTAGCCTTCTAGGGTTCATCCTTTTAGGAGGCATCTTCCCAATCCTTAGGTTCAATGACCTCTACTTTAATGATCTGATTACAAGAATTTAGTTTCCTCTCTCTCGATGATCTACTAAACACACTTGTAGCCTACCTCCAACTCAGTGATCTATTAAAAGCCTAGTATAAAATGGACAAATTAGATACACAAAAACATCTAAAAACCTATATGCATTTTATGGTCCTAGCATACACAATAAGTATGAGATATTTGTGTTTTTATCCTTTCCCTTTGAGATTGGGCAAGGTTTGGTGTAAGCTCTTAGTTACTTATTCTTAAACTTATTATTCCTCCCTCTACCCTAGAATGTACATTACACATAACTTATAAGATTGATTCAGTCGAATAATTTTGGGGGGATTCATTTACACTTTCTAACATGTTGAATATGGTGCTCTTGTATATTTTTTTAGTGTCCACTAATCTTGGTTTGATATGTGATCACCATAAGGAGACAATCTAGAAAATTAGTGAGATTACTATAGAGATCATGGTTCCTTCCATGGTTGTAACTTTGGATCATTTTAAAGGCATCTATAGGATTTCTGTTGGCAAGTTGGCTATACAAGTGTATATGACTTGATATAATGTTTTCATTATGGCAAAAAAGTCATCTAGTAGTTTGGAGTCAGTGCACTTGATAAGAAGACCATAAATTGGCTAAGTGTTGAAAATTGGACAGTATACAGAGTACCTAAAGCTCAGAGCATCAACGCACATGCATATGACCGAGTTATGGTATGTTCCCTAGAAGATAAGTTTTTTAGACTATATTCATGCTTAGTCTATGAGCGCATGATCAGATATGCAAGTATGAGAAAGATACAGATAGTCGAAGTTACATAGCCTTTGTGTGCCAAAGAAGAATAGAGTAAGCAGCTGATTGTTAGCATTTTGAGTTGCGGTTATATTGTAATGATGTAAAGGCTATGCACATATTGTAATTAGGTTTCCAACATGTAAATCTGTTTATTTGTAAACATGCTTGAGCCAATTCATTTGGAAGCGTTGTATGTAATAGGTTTAAGGGCCGACCTAGTTGTTTGTTTTGTATGGGCATATAAATATGAGATGCACCCATTTTAATTAGATGCAAGTTTATATAGAGTTGTGATAAGAAGAGAAGAAGTATGTGAAAAATCTATAAGATGTATTAGATCTTTGCAAGAGGTCAAAGCATCAGCGCATCAAAGGAACTAATCAGACAAGCAGTATCATAGTGACAGTTCATCCAACAGATATAGTGTGTATTTGACATCAGAAGGTTGTAGCCTTCACTGCTTGATTAGTGAGCTCTAGGATAGTGCGTCCACTCCCCTAACAGGGACTATTGTAAAAGAATCCTAATAGGCTCTGACCCTTGACAAGGTCTATTGTACTTAATACATTGTAAAGCAACTCCTAACAGGGTTAAGGATCTTCTAACAAGGATCATAAAACACTAGTACAAAATATTAGTGGGTGTCAATTCCCACTGGGGTTTTTACCTATTTGGGTTTCCCCATAACCATATTGGTGTTATGTGTTGATTTCATGTTTCATGTGTATGTGTATGTTCATTTCAGTACTTAAGCATTTAAGTTCAGTTTAAAGATTAAGGGAAAAGATAAAATATAGTGAACACTGATTCATCCCCCCGCCTCTCAGTGTTCCCATTCCTAACAATTGGTATCAGAGCTCTAGTCCTCAACAAAGAAGTTTAACCACTTTAGGAGATTATGGACAAAGCAGAAATGAAAAATCTAAAAAGAAATCTTGAAGCTACTCTTGAAGACCTAGACAAATCTGAAAGAGAAATTGAAGAACTAAAAGAAAAACTCAGTGATGCTCAATTAGTCATAAAAAGGCTAAGAAAAGATTTGAAAGAATGCTCTACCAATGATCTAGGGACAATGGTCAAGAAGATGAATGAAGAAAATACATCCTTAAAAGAACAACTTGAAGAATTTGATGATAAGTTGACTAACAATCAGGAAGTCTATGATGAACAAATCAAAGAGAACCTTCAACTGAATGAAGAATTGAGGCAAGAAAACATGGAAATCTTGGAGCTAAGGAACAACAAAGAAAGCTTGGAATCTGAATTGAAAGCTCTTAAGAATCACATTGATAAATTACACACCAGTTTTGATTTGATAGAATCTCAGTTATATGCAAGAAGAGCTAAAGGAGATACTAGCTGCATTGGATACAATGAAGTACAAAATTAGATTGACAACATGCGAGAAAGAATGAAAGCACTAGAAGGCACCTTTGATGCTAAGGAGATTGGAAGTCAGACTAGGAATCATATTGAACCACCTAAGAATGAGCACAAGCCAGTAGACTGCACTTGTTATGCATGTAACAAGCATGGACACATAGCAAGGAACTGTATAGAGGTAAGACCTTTCAATGGTTACTATTATTCATGCAATAAATTTGGTCATGGAGCTATGAATTACAAGACAAGACAAAATAATAGGACTCAGTATAATCAAAGAAATTAGAATCATTCAAATGAAAGAAGTTCTCAAAATGTTACATGTCAAATATGTAACTATAATGGTCACTCAGCTAGACAATGTAAAATGGTGACTCATGTCAATGTGTCATGGAATATAAGGCCTCTAATCATTTGTCACTCCTGTAACAAGGCTGGACACATCTTAAAGTTTTGCAGATCAAGGATGTAAGGTCAAGAAAGCCTAAAAAGCTTGAAGAACCAATTTTGGATCCCGAAGGAGAAGTCAATTTTCTAAAAGCTTTAGAGGATGTGAGCTTGATTTGGTCAGAAACAAAGAAGGACAAGGTTGATGAGTATGTATTGGATGCATCCATAGTGGACGCACCCTCTACATCTGGATGAATGGCCCTCAGGGTCATAGGGGGAGCTAATTTAGCTCTAGCCCCCTGCGTGGCTGGTATACTCACTCTCAGAGTATGCACCTTTGGACTTAAGCTTTTGAAGAGTAGTATAATCTATGTGTGAGAGTGCACTAGCTGATTGTTTTCAAAATGAAAGATATAAAATTTCAAGTGACAGCTTGGTTTATGCGACAAGCATTAATGGAATATTTTCCACTTTAAAGTACATAGAAGTTTGAAGATCTCTCATTGCATTCGAATTGAGAGTGATTGAAGAGAAAAAGCCCCCTAGCATTCAATTGAGAAGGATTGCAGTTTGATTCATCAATTGATTTTCTGTGCATTTGATTGGTTGCGAAAACCCTAGTTCATCACGCTGATTCCAGAAGTCTTCAAGATCATTCGGAAAGTGATATCCAAGTTAGGGATGGCTACTCCTATAGTATTTGATGTTACAAAGAAGAAAAGATATGTGTTTAAGAGGCATACATTTAAATCAACACTTGATGACCTAGAAGGGGCATTCTCCCGCATGCCTATGGGAGTTATGCATGTTGAGGACAATAGGGCATACATTCACTATAAGAAAGAACCAGTAGGATTGGATAGATTGAGAGTGCACATGGAAACAATGATGAAACCAGACAAAACCTTCATGGATGAGCATGCACCGTGGAATAATCACCCTATAGTGGAGTATGCTATGGCATATGAGTTCTATGAATCAGAATGGATCAAGATTCTACTAAGAAGGATTCATGATGACCTATTTTGGATAGGTGAAGTGCCAGTCAGAATTACTGGTGACCTAATTCATGAGATAACAGGCCTCTCAAGGATAGGCACCATCCTTCCAGTGGGAAAATATGCGAGGAAGATTGTTGAATAGACTTGTAAATCAAGAAGTGATAGGTGCAGTATGATTATTGAGCCTATTAAGAAAGATGACATCAAATTGATGTCCATGATACTAGGATACAGATTCTAACACACCAGTAGGGTAAACAGTGTGTCTACAGCCACAATTCTTGCTGCCATAAGACTAGTGAAGGAAAATGGAGAGTTCAACCTATGTGAGATCTTCCACGCACAACTAATTGACAACATCAAGGCAATCAAGCATGATAAGACCAAGATATTTAGATTTGGGTCTTTGATGATATACATGTACTTCCATAGTGTTGGAAAGGTATTTGATTTGTATTTAGACAAATCCATTCCCATAATGCCTCAGATATCTCTCAAGGCATGTACTAAGAGAACTTTGAAGGACTACATGACACTAGAGTTGAAGACATTCAGGGTTAAAATGAAGATGAGGTATAGGATACCAAAGAACATTGTTGAGAAATACAAGGATACTATTTTCTTCATGGTTGAGACTGACACAACATGCATGGAGGCAATTGAACCAAGAACAAAGTGGATTGATCCACTAGGATATGAAGTGGAAGAGCCTATTCTAGAAGCATATGCACAAGTATTGCTTTTAGCCCCTAAAGACCCCAATGAGCCACGATGGGGAACCTATTTAGAGAAAATAAGAGAAGTTGATGTAGTGTTAAACACCACAGGAACAAAAAGGAAGGTTGCTAAAGTTACCTCAGAGATCTTGAGAATTCATGGAGTGTCTCAAGTAGACCTAGACAAAGCAAGGGAACAAAATATTGCTTTGGAATAAGAAAGCGCAGATACAACAAAGGCATAATCAAATGATCCTAAGTTGAGGAAGAAGGGTAAAATTGATATTACTCCTTATGCACCCAAATAAACCATTGACCTTACTGCTCCTCCTGAGTATAAGGCAATGCCTAAGAGGAAAAAATAAATCAGCATTGGTCATCCATCCTCGAGAGTAACAAGGAAAATAAGGAACACTCAAGCACCTCCTGAAGTAAGTTTCAAACCTAGTCTGGGTGTGTTAAGTATAAGAATCATTGATGAAGGAAGAATTGATCAAGTAGGAAATTTTATGAGAAATACAGTGAGATAGACAAATTAGAGATACATGGAATGATAATCAAACACATGTTGAAGTTTAAGAAGACAGTCTTAGAACTAAAAACTATGATCCCTGATAATGTATGGACTATCTTGGAGTTCCAAAAGAGACAGGATATTGAAGAGGATCTAAGGATAAGAGAGAATATTTTAGATGAAACCCTTCTTGTATGTGAGCTAGAAGAGAAAAATTTATTGTTAGATCTGGTGAAGCCTCACCTTAGGACCAAGACAAGAACATTGAATATAATGGATAAAAACTTTGAGTTAGTTGCCAAGGAAATAGAGAAAGCCTTTGATAATGTATTTATGAACATCCACCTACTGTGCCCACAACTCAAGTATCCTCAAAAGAAGTCAAGATGGCAGAGCCCACTAATGCATGAGTGATAGGTCCTCAAGACTCAATGCCTACAGTTGAAACACAAATAGATGTAGATAAGTCTGTGCCCATAACAAAGTCACTAAAGGATAGCACCATTATCATTGATAATGTAGAGATAGCCATGGAGGCCATTGATACTGAGTTGGAAAAATTTGAAGAGGCATTTGTGAGTACTCAAGAGTTCAAGACTCTATGTGGTAACTCCACTCCCAATCAAGAAGAAATATTGATTGAGGATATATCAAATGAAAAGAAAGAAGAAGGAAAAGAAAAAGAAACAATGTTGTCAAGTTTGACACCTGACACAACCAGTTTGGATTCATGGGGAGAAGAAGACCTGATTAAGTTCAACATCTTAGCTATGAAGAAGGCCAAGGAGAAACAAGTGATGAGGAATCCCCTCCTTGTAGAGTCAGTGAACATCCTAAACAACTTGTTACCAAAAAACAAGAAAGTGTCTAAGGTACACTCCGTTGATGATGTGAGTACAGTCATTTCTCAATTCAAGAATAATTTCTCTAGCCTAGAAGAATCTACATCCTTAGTTACAGAGGATAAGTAATTGAAGAAGAGATTGAGTGAATTAGTTAGCAATTATGCACTTCACCTGAGCTCACTAAAGGCCGGTCAAGCATCCTTGAAGGAATTTGTAGCAAAGGGCAGAAAGATCATTGCTGACTGTATGAACCAGGACAAGTTGACTGGTGATCTATACAAGAAGATTCAAGAGGTAGAAGCCATGATAGAAAACATAAGGAAATCAGTGGAAGATCCATCTGTTAATGTAAACATGTGTAATAATGTCTACCAAGGACAGATAGAGAAGATTGAGAAGGTAGAAAAAGAGATGACCAAGATAAGGGCTAGGCAGACTCAGCTAAGGAATGCTCTTGCGCCCTCATTAGACATACTTAATTAGAATATCAAGGAGATCAATGCCACCATGGTGACATATGATCAAGGTCCTAGAATAGATTTGGAGAAGATGGAGAAGCTGCAGCATGGATTATGCACCCATCTCTAGATTGTGAATTCACTGATCACATTTTGGAAGGAGATCCAAAACCTGCAGATAGCATATCTAGATGTTTTATCACAGTAAGTTTTTGTAGATACAGTTTTGACACACCTTTGTCATTAATGTCAAAGGGGGAGTATGTGTAGAATATGGGTTATAGATATGTATAAGGAGATATAAGATAAAAATTATGTATAAGGGAGATATAAGACAAAAGTTTTTTGTATCAAGGAACAGTTAATAACTTGGTCATATTCCTTTGTTTCCATTAATGACAAAGGGGGAGATTGTTGGAAAGTTGGATATACTGGTGTATATGAATTGATATAATTTTTTCATTATGGCAACAAAGTCATATAGTAGTTTGGAGTCAGCGCACTTGATAAGAAGATCAGAAATCGGCTAAGTGTTGAAGACTGGACAATATACAAAGTACCTGAAGCTCAGATCATCAATGCACGTGCGTATGACCAAGTTATGGTATGCACCCTAGAAGATAAGTTGGTTATACTATATTCATGCTTAGTCTATGAGAACACAATCAGATATGCAAGTATGAGAAAGATACAGACAATTGAAGTTACACAGCTAGTGTGCGCCAGAGAAGAACAGAGTAAGCAGCCGACTGTTAGCATTTTGAGTTACGGTTATATTCTAATGATGTAAAGGCTATGTTCCTATTGTAATTAGGTTTCTGACATGTAAATATGTTTTTTTGTAAACACACTTGAGCCAATTCATTTGGAAACATTGTATGTAATAGGTTTAAGGGCCGACCTAGTTGTTTGTTTTGTACGCGCATATAAATATGAGATGCACCCATTGTAATTAGATGCAAGTTGATATAGGGTTGTGATAAGAAAAGAAGAAGTATGCAAAGAATATATGAGGTGTAATAGAGCTTTGCAAGAGGTCAAAGCATTAGCGCATCAAAGGAAATGATCAGACAAGCAGTGTCACAGTGACAATTCATCCAGCAGATATAGTGTGTATTTGAGATCAGAAGGTTGTAGCCTTCACCACTTGAGTAGTGAGCTCTAGGACAGTGCGTCCACTCCCCTAATAGGGACTATTGTAAAAGACTCCTAATAGGGTCCAACCCTTGACAAGGTCTAATGTACTTAATACATTATAAAGCAATTCCTAACAGGGTTAAGGATTTTCTAACAAGGATCATAAAACACTAGTATAGAATATTAGTGGGTGTCAATTCCCACCGGGGTTTTTACCTATTTGGGTTCCTCGTAACCATATTGGTGTTATGTGTTGATTTCATGTTTCATGTTTATGTGAATGTTCATTTCAGTACTTAAGCATTTAAGTTCAGTTTAAAAATTAAGGGAAAAGATAAAATACAGTGAACACTAATTCACCCCCCCCTCTCAATGTTCCATGGTTGTAACTTTGGATCATTTTAAAGGCATCTATAGGATTTCTTCCTTTTTCAGGAATATTTTAGTTCGGCCTCTCTCTATCTAGCTTATTGTTAGGTCACCCTTGAATATCAGCTCAAGTTCATCATGTATTGAATGTAGTCTTCTTCAATCAAATATGGAGAATTTATAAGAAATGCCCCCCCTTTCATTTTCCCATTTTTTTATTTCCCTTTCCTTGTACTTGATGTTCCACATTATGTTTTGGTCAAGTGCTCACTATTTTGTATTTATCATAAATGATACCAAACTTGGAATTTTTTTATGCATTTATTGATGGAAAGCTCAAAATATTAGGTAAGGACTTCATGTTTATTTGGTTTTTAGACTAGTGGGTGGTAGGGTGGCTAATTTTGAGTTTTCCTTTCTTATTTCTTGAACCATGTATTTTCTTTATTTCATTAATAAAAGTTCATGCCTTAGCCTACTATTTTTTTTTAAATAATTATTTTCATTTTTTCAATTAGTATTATATTATACTATATATACATATGTATATGTATATGTTAGATATTTAACTTAAATCAATTAACTTTGTCATTATACTTTATAGTAGTTTACTTAAAAGTTAATAATAATAATATGTATTAAATATATTTATAATTAATAATTGTAAGTTAAACATTAATATTAGTATGTTATGTGTGCCATGTAAGTTTCTTCGTGCTGACAACCCCCTTATTAGAAAACCAGTAAGCCACCAAGTTGGCCTCACAATATGCTTGGGAAATGAAGCATTTTTTCAAAAGAGAAAATAATTAATTTTGATTTATTGATCTAGGTCTTGATAGTCCATGAGGGTTTATGCTTACCTTTGATGTAATTTATTACATTATAAGAATCCCCTTCCAACTTGACCTTCTTGTAGTGAAGTTGACATGCTATCGTAAGAGTTTGATAGGCCCAATAGCTTCGGCCAAGTGGTTAGTATGTCTAATGACAGGGAGCACCACTATCAAAATGAAGATGCCCCTTTCATCCCTTATCACTCCCCCATACCCAACCGATCCAAGGTTCCATGTTGATGTTGATTGTTAGTCGTAGCTTTGAAACCATTTCTAGCTACATAATTTGAGAGTTCCAAACTTGTGACAAGGAACTTAACAATTTCAATTAGCACATGCAAAAGTTATCAGTTAAAATTTATCATTCATTAGGAAATAAAATATTAAGATACTAGGACCAGATGGATTTAGGGGGACTTAGGGAAATATAGTGATGCCCATAAGATAATAAAAAAATCAACTGACCAAATCAAGAAAGACAATTCGGGATGGTAAATTTAATGACCAGGGGGACATAATCCACATTACTTAAAGACTAGGTAAGAAACTCAGTAGGCCAATGAAAAAATAGAATAAGGGTCAAAACATAGGGCATAAAGGATATTTTAATTCTAATTTTTAAACCCGGGTATAAAATGCATAAATTAGATACACAAAAACCCTAAAAACCTATATGTATTTTAAGGTCCCAACATGCACAACAGGTATGAGATCTTTTTCCTGTTCTCCTCCCCCTTTGAGATTGGGCAAGGTTTTTAAGAGATTTGAAAGCTCCTAGTCACTTATTCTTAAACTTATTATTCCTCCCTCTATCCTGGATTGTGCATTAAAACTTTATAAGATTGATTCAATTGAATCATTTTATTGGGATTAATTTACACTTTCTAATATGTTGAATATGGTGCTCTTTTAGAATTTTCATTGTCCGTTAATCTTGGTTTGACATGTGATCACCATAAGGAGACAATCAAGAAAATTAGTGAGATTACTAAAGAGACTGTGGTTCTTTCCATGACTGTAGAAGAAGATTATCTCAAGTTTTTCATGTATTGAATGTGGTCTTCCTCTATCAAATATGGAGACTTTATAGGAAATGGTCCCCCTTTATTTTTCCCATTTTCCTCTTTCCCTTTACTTCTACTTGATGTTCCACATTATGTTTTCATCAAATGCTCACTCTTTTGTATTAATCATAAGCATTATATGCTATTATAACATACTTGGATTTTTTTAATGTATTTATTGATGGTAAACTCAAAATATTAGGTAAGTACTTCATGTTGATTTTATTTTTGGACTAGTGGGTGGTAGTGTGGCTCATTTTGTGCTTTCCATATAGATTTATCTGAAAAAATATGTATTTTCTTTATTTCATTAATAAAATAAAAATCTAATTGACCATAACAATATGATATGTGGAGAAAGATATGTTTGGTGGAGTCTCCTACATGGTAGTAAACCCCTTGCACTCTTGCAAGTGTGCTCTACTAAGAAATGAGCTTCCAAGGGGATAAAATACCTCCAAGCCATCATTTTTTATGGTGAGCTAATTAGTTGGCATGATTTGGTCAAAAGGTTTAATTTTCCCTAGTCATAGTGGAAAATATTTTCAATTTTGTGAGAGGCCTCCAAGTGCCTTAACCTTCCTAGAGGGTGTGGAGATATGGCAGACAGATTTGAGTCCTAAAGTGGCTAGATGACACTCCCTTCCCTAAGGTTAAGGAAACATATGTTTACAATCTCCTCACTCACAAACTTGACATTATTGAGAACCTCAATAGTAAATGGAGCATGAACCTTGATCAAGCGACATGAAGTAAATTCCTTCTGAACCTTTGGCATCACCCCATTGAACTCAAGATCACCTTCTTCTTGCACATACTCCCCTTCCATAAGCCTGTCGGTGAACCCAACATCTATTTTGTCTGTAAGAGCTGCGAGTCTATTTATCATGTGTAATATGGAACCTATTTGGTCTCTCATTAAATGGAAACTTCACTCTATTTCATATGCTATCTGCTACAATTTTGAGTGGTGATAAATTCAATAACTCATTCCGGTATACCATTTCTATTTATATACTCTGGCACATTTGGAAGCATAGGAATGGTGACATTTTCAGTAGGAAGGATAGATTCCATACTGAGTCTTTGGAGAGACTCATATTTTCTAATATTGCTTCGCAAGTAACAACCATTCTCAAGTTGAAGGAGAAGTTTAGAAAATTATTGCAAGATGGAAATGCTGAGGTATGCATAACAAATGTATTTTATGGATACTCTACAGTTAGAGCCAAAGAACCCAGGGACAAGTTTGATATTGTTAGTGTTGTTAATTCTGTTAGATCTTTTTCATGTAGAATTGCCAATACAGTTTTCAAACTTGACTCACAGGTTCTCAACTCCGGATTCTCATAGGGAAAAGGCTAATTGATAAGGACCACGTCCTTCTTCTACTTCGGGCTACATAGACCCAGGCGGGTGTACCTATATTCAGACTTAATGCTCCATGATGATATATTAATGGAAGCAGACATTTATTTGCAGAAAATGGCAAGTGTGACAAGGATAAACTCCTTCTTCTTTTCAAGCTTTGAAACTCAGGCAGGTTAACCCCTTTTAGATCTACTTCTTGAAAGGATCACAACAATAGTTTATATTCTTGATATAAACTTTATCTTCTCAGTCACTCAAAATATACACGAAAGTAAATTATTATTTGAAAATTGTTGAGGGTGAGATCTCTGCAAATCGAGGATAGACCAGTGCCTTATCTTCGGGTTATAGAGTCAAACAATGAAATGTATACCTACAGAAATCTTCTAAATGAAACACAAATAAATCCCAAATAAAGTGCCTTACAATTCATTCTCTCTTAAACACGTTTGATCATCAAATTCTTGCTAAATTCCTAAGCTCTCAGAAATTAACCTAAAGACATTACCCTTTCCTTGAAAGGAGCTAGAGATTAAAATCACAGATACCTTGTAAATGGTATATCAAAACTACCTTATAGATTCAATACACAAAAGCCATATAATTCAAACAAGAAGACAATTGAAATCATGCAAGGGAATTCTTTTTATATTCTAATAAAACCTCACTGCATTAATACACTTCAAAATCTGATAAAATATTCTAAGATTTCAACAATGGCGTTCAGCCTCTATAGTATATTTCTCAACCTCCTTTTAAAATGAACAAGGCCCTACTACTTATACCAATCAGCCATCTTGGAATCCTCAAAAGGATGCAACAAGCTTTGGATGGCTGTTAAAAGATCTTGCATTAAAAACAAGATTACAAATCAAGAAAGTTGTTTGCAACAACAGATTACAAATATCTATTTCCAACAGTCCCGTAGGTGGCATCTTTGTCTAAAGATATTTCAAAGCAGTTGCTAAATTTGTTGTGTGAATGATGACCACCATCTGGCTAATTTACATCATTCTTTGTTTGAAACTTGCTCTCCCTCATTTTCTGGATCAGATGCCATCTGCAACTCTATTTGGCTAGGTGTCACATTCGTGTCTGTGACAATTTCTTTGACATTTTTGTCCCTTTTACCTTGCTTTCAAAAGTTTGGGATACTAACACCTGCCGCCTCTTCAACTGATTTCCCTTTCTTCTGAATCTCCTGACAGATATGTGGATTCCCAAGTCGTGTAGGTTTCTTCACTTGGCCAATGAAAGGCAAGGACCTCATCTTTCTTTGGGGACAACTTTTCCCACTCAGCAACCAACTGATGAACCTCTATTCTCACATTAGCAAAATGTAACCTAGCATCCTGGAGGAGTTCAATAAAATGCACAAATGGGGCATTATCATCTGTACCAAGAATTTCATTTATTTTAGTTATCACTCATCTATCTATTTGCTCCATCCATTGTCCTTTATCCTTGATTACCCCATCTGCCTTGATAAGACCAGGGAAAATTTGGAAATCATCCTGGAAATATCTTGTTCTTAAGACTTCTGACCTTCTCTTTATACTCTCTCTATTTACCTCAAAATCAAAAAGATCTTTGATAACCTTGTAAGTACTCGCAAGCTCAATATTTACAACACACTGATCCTTATTTCGATCAAACCATGACCTCAGAGTGTCTTTCCTTGCAGTCCATCTTTCCAAAATTTTGTCCACAGTTGCCACCTCTTTCTGAAAGGTCACTAAGACATCTGCCAATTGTTTTGCAGATTTGTATACTTCTTTAGGTCTCACCTTGGCAACAAAATGTGACACAACACCTCTTATCTTACCAGCTAACTTATTTTTTACCCTTTGATCAACATCTTCTTCATCCATGGAAGGAGGAGAAGGGGAAGGGGGAAGTTCAATAATGGGGCTTGATGAGGAAGGCCCTATAGAGGAGGAAGCTATCTGAATTTGTTCTGATAACTGTATTGGGCCCTGTTCTCCCAATTTCTTTCTTAAATCTGCAATCAGAATATCTCTCTCAAGAATCCCCTGTTTCATCTCACCATAAACCTTCAAGACTGTTTCCAGTTTTGTAGTGAGTTCATCTTTCTCTCTAGCTTCCTTTTCTGCCACCTTTGCTATTAATTGTGCCGTGGCCATTACCATACCTGATGCCTCCACCAAAGATGTATCAGTAACTCTTCTTACAATTAAACTCCCTGAGAGGTCATCTTTGACAATTTGCTTTCCTTTATCACTTTCATTCTTCCTTAAAGACCACATCACCAATGCTTGATGATTATCACTGAAAGTGACTCCTTTAACAACTTGTTCTACTTCTTCTAGAGTCCTATGGAGAGGAGTGGTTTTCTTTCTGACTGCATCAAACACTACTGCATCAACTATATCCCATTCTGGGAGGATCAGTACTCCTGACATCTTTACCATATCTCTTCCCTGTTTTGGAGTGATTTGTTTGAACTTTGCAGTCATCTCTGTTTTCACTTCTTCCTCTATAATTTGTAAATCCTTATCCGGATTCACTTCATGTCTCTTCTCACAGATTTCTTGAAATTGCTTGATGTTTAATTTCCAAAGAAACTGCATAAAGGCCCTAGTTTTAACAAAAGTGTCATCAACCAAAAACTCTTCACAAGCTTGCTTGATTACAGGGTCCAATTCAGTGCCTGCTAACTCCCCTGCTGTTAGATCCAACTTAGGTTCTTCTGGTAGCTCTGGCACTCCCTCATTTATTTCTTCATAAGTCATGAAGATCTGACCTAGAGCATCTACTTGCTGCACTTGTTCTGCAATCTCTTGGTCATCAAAAATTCTTATAGGAGAATGTGATGGGGAGTACTCCTCTTCCACATGAACAGGTCTCTCTTCCAACCTTTGCCTTTTTGATGGGGGTGGAGAATCAACAATATCTTCAACATTCTGAGGAGGAGAATCGGGGATCTCCATAATTTCCTTTTGTTTTCCAACCTGTTGTGAGGTTGATGGGATATCCCTTTTATCCATCTGCTTTTGTTGGCTCTGTTCTGGTATCACCACATTGTAACCAGTCTTCTTTTGTACCACATATCTCCCCGGGGGTAATCCTTTTGCAAACACAGGCTTACTCAACAATTGTCTAGCCTTTTCTGGATCATCCTTCATCACTTTTTCCTTCTTCTCATTTAAAGTCTGGAAAACACCCTGAAAACAATTCATGAGAGTGTCTATTTTCTTCCCCATTGGAGTTATGCTTTTCAGGGGATCCCATCCTTAATCAAATTCCCAGATAAAATTTAGTGTTTTCTTGTATACCAACCATTTTTCTTTCATGACCTCTTGTTCCTGTATTTTAGCTACATTCCTGATGATGTCTTTAGGGAAATTAAAAATGTGGTTGATCATGGCACACTTGGCTCTTTTTTTAAACATTTCATTATAAAACCCTTCTGGATCTGCTGTTCTGGCAACTACAGTAGCCATATGGTACGGGGCCAAAATTTTATCCATGTAGACCCATCCACCCTTGGTAATTATGAATTGATGGGCAATGGTAACATTTGGGAATAAAGTTCCCTTGCCTTTCCCAGTGAGGGCACACTCCTCAATATCACCCAATTGCCTCAAAAAATCTGCAATTCCAATCCTAAGGGGTACTTGATAGGGCAGTACAAAAGGGGTCCCCCTAAAACCATACAATCTGATAACAGTTGATACATTGTAGAAAATAACATCTCCCCAATTGTGGACGATGTTCAAATTCTTGGCAAACTGGTTTGGCCTAACAAGTTGTGCTAACATTGTTGGGATTCTTGGGTTATCTAAAACAAACAGCTTCCTGAGTCTGGCTACAAAACGTTTATCAAAATTGATAAAACTGTGATCCTTTTTATCCCAGGTCATTGTGAGGCTCCATAATTGGACTGGCATGTCTTCACCATCCTTCTTTCTCACCAATTCCATTTCTTGTTCAAAATAGCTTGCTCCTTTGAACATAAACATGTACATCATAAAAGAGTACCAGCCAAAGGGTCTATCACTTTCATTCTTTTGAATCTTTACTAATCCATTATGGATTAATTCAGCAATGAAAGGAGCAAAATCAAAAGTGATAGACACATGTGCATGTAAAATTTGGATCATCATGCACATCAAGTGTATTGGCATCCTGTCACTAACATCCTCTCCAAAAACTTGACACAATGACCAATATGCACCCCTAGCTCTGAGATCAAAATATTCTATTTTAAAAGGCTCCGGAGTGTTCTGCCCCACAACAACCATTTTCCCAATTTTTGTGCAAAAATCCTTCAACAACTTGCCTCTATAATAGTTCCTTTGTGCATTGTAAACTTGCCTTAATTCTTCAAAGTTAATGCTTTCCAAACTTTCTGACGGTTCACTCAATCTGAACACCTTCCTGATTTCTTCAGCTGAAATCTTAAACAATAACACCCCCTTTGCATCCCTAATTTCTCTAGTGATTGGATCATAATTTTTTGCAACCTGGGTCATCAAATCTACATCTAGAAAGACACCAGGCATGACAAGTTTTCCTAAGTCAAATTGCCATATATTGCTTGCAGGATGAGGGGCATTTCTTTGACTAAAACCTACCTTGAACAATTCCAGTCCTGTGGTATCAAAGTCACCTCTTGCGTTGATAGTACCAATCTTGGCTTCTCTAATAAAACTTGCCGTATCATATAAACCTTCTGCTATTTTTACCCTAGGGTCTTTAGGAATTAGACTCTTACTCTTCACCGGGGTAGTGGAAGAGCCAGGAAGTAACTGCAATAAATCCTCGTGCAAACCTCTTTCACTATACTCTACTTTACCCGACAATTCTTTCCTTGGGGCCATTTTAAAGTTTATTTTAACAGAAATTCTTGCACGATAGACTAAACACAGAACTGTAATCCTTTCAATAAGGAAGCAAATCGCACAAGAATTTTACCAACCTTTTCACTCAGAAGCCACCCGGGAAAAGCAACCAATCCTCAGAAATCTTCACGCCTGAATCTCTGCAAACTTTGATCTCTTTGTGCTTCTGAAAGTGCGCGAAATTCTGATATATGAGCCACTTAAAGTAGTCCTGTCAACAATTAATTCAGCACGATTGAAACAATTACTCCTCCAGAGGAGCGAACTGTCACTTCTTCAACGGGAAACCTTACTTCGCACCATTTTACCTTCAGTTTGAACGAGAACCGTTGATCCTCATTAGCAGATGATCCAACGGCTTATTGCATGATCGCATGGCTTAAAAAATACTCACGTGAACATGCGACTAACCGTCACACTACCTTTCTGTTCTTGGCGGTCCCTTGTAACTTTCCTTTGTTAACATGAAATGCTTTTCGCATGATCGCATAGCTTAAAAGAAGCTCATGCGAACATGCGAAAACCCGTTACCACTAACCGTCTTTGTCTTCTTTTAAACCACTGGTCCCACCCTGCCTTCGTCAATAAAGAAACTCCACGTTTGCGACACCTGGCAGAATGTCAGGTACTTTCTCTCTTTTTGAGCACCGGTGTTTGTTGAAGCTAACCAATGAGAAGACTTCATTTATGCACATCTGTCAAAAGATATTTCCGGAGAATCACACTTGATTCAACGCAAGATCAACGGCCTGTCGCATAATCGCATAGGCTTCAAAGATTCCATGCGATTATACGACGGTCGTTCGATCTTCCCTTTATTGTTTTAAAACCTCAGAGATTCTTCTGTCACCGGTCCCACTGATCTCCACATCCGGCTTTTGTTATAAGATCAACGGCCATTTCGCATGTTCGCATAGCTTAAAAGAAGCTCATGCAAACATGCGACCGCCGTTAGATCTTCGTTGAAGATTCTCAGTTGGAATGAACTTAAAACATAGGAAAATGTTATTTATACCACCGGGTTTCTAGATTGAGGAAAAACATAACCCCCGCGTATTAAAAAAAAATGCATGTGCTCTTTAATGGACCTAAGTGATTTTTAAAAAAGTAACGCTCGAAAAGGAATAAAGAAAATGACTTAGGATTTATTTTGAAAGTGGTAAGCATTTTGGGGGTTTCTTACATGAATTCAAAATTCTTCAAGGGCAAGACCTAGGGTAAGGACTTTGAAATAGGGTTATGTCAATTTTTTGAAGAACTCCAACACCTGGACCTAGGAAACTTTATAGACCAGAGGATTAACCTATCAGAATGGACAAAAAACCTCAGAATTTTAAGAATATTCCCAACAAATTCGGTGGTAATTCCATCTTTATGTACATGAATTTCACCACCACTTGTGCATGCATCTAGATAATACTAGTAGTGATGACATACAATTCTACTATCCTAAATTCCATTTTTCTCCATTAATCTTGGTAGTGTTTTCTATGAGTTACGGTGCATGTATTTTGTGTGCTTTGCTAGCAGTGAGTTAACTTAGGAGTAGTTTAGTTTGATTCTCTCTTCTTCGTTAGTTTCCTCCATTCAATCTCTCCACTATTCTTGTTTATGCGGTGGTTTGTATTGTATAA
The DNA here is from genome assembly GCA_027943335.1 of Chamaecyparis obtusa. NCBI lineage: Eukaryota > Viridiplantae > Streptophyta > Pinopsida > Cupressales > Cupressaceae > Chamaecyparis > Chamaecyparis obtusa. The sequence continues at coordinate 234,043 of BSBK01000232.1, forward strand.
AACTATAAGAAATGTAATAATTAAAGATGAATCTGAGTTTATTTTATCAAAAAGTTCTTACTCTGTTTTATTTGCAAATCTCTATTTTCTTTTCCTTTCTAGCAAGGTCTGTGCAGCTACAGCTGCAATTTCTACATGGTATCAGAACTTAGGTGCTAGGAAGGAGAAATGTAAGTTTTTTCTTTTGCAGGTACAAAATATCGAAGCTCAAAGAAAGGAGTTTTCAGCCTCTGCTCTTCTCACACCATACAACTATTTCAAATGGAAGCCAAAGATTTTACTTCAGCTTAGAAGTAAAGGCTTGTATCGAATAGTCATGGCGAAAGAGGTTGAACCCAATTGAGCAATTGAGAAGTCTAAATATTTCAACTGCATGGATGAATCATTTGGTCTACTATGCTTATCCATCTCTCTAGAATTGTTGTTTCATGTCGAAGCATGCATAACTCCAAACCAGGTTTGGACTACGTTGGAGGGTCTTTTTGGGAAGCTAGATGAGATGCGGGGTCACATTCTTGAAAATGAGCTCAACTCATTAGATCCAAGTACTTTTGAGAATATTCAAGAATTCTTCACAAAGTTTAAGGCTTCATTACTTCAATTGAAAGAATGTGGAATTGACAAATCCACACATGAAAGAAGATTAATCCTTTCTATTTTGACAAAATTGGGCCCACAATATGCTGTGTTTGTCTTTGCTTTTCACACAATCAGGCTTACAACGGGAAGTAGTTGGAAGATGCCCACTCTTGATGCTTTCATTGAGTCTTTGATACATGAGCAAGATAAGCTCATAAAGATGGGTACTTTAAAAAGTTCCAAATCTCATGCTCTTGTTGTGCATATGAGTGAGAAGAATTCAGAATCCAATCCACACTCCAAGACAAATAAGAAGCCGAGTGAGCCTTGTAGTTTTTGTGGTAAGGTGGGACATGCAGTCAATAGATGTTGGATGAGACTAGAAGCTTTAGGGAAAGCTATGCAGCAGCATCAAATTTCAGCCCCTGAGTCTTCTTCATCACAGACAAGTCAAGGTCATGCTCTTATTGCATGGGCCTTGCCTTCATTTCCTCTTTAGTGACATTGGTTTCAATGGACCTGTCATGCCTCTTCGTGCTAATGCTTCTTTGGTTCCATATTTGATTAGTTTTCTTTTTTGACATTTGACACCTATATTTTCAACTAGCAATTGTTTCTTGCATGGTTGAGTAGTGTCGTTAGGGTCACTCGTATAGATTTATGTGTCATCTGCATCCTTGACTGGTAGATGTTTTGCCCTTGTTTTCCATCTATTCTTTGCTTGAGGGAGCTATGTGGATTATTGTCCTCTGTATCTTCGATTGACAGATGTTTTGCCTTAGTTTGCCATCTGCTCATTGTTCGAGTAGTGTCATTGGGGGCACTCATGCAGATTGATCCTGATCTTCTTTTTGGTTTCCGAGAAATCTCTTCATTCAGCACTATGGTGGTTATCTTTCGACAGATGTCCAAAGTTTTCTTGTCACAAAGGATTTTCAGTTCTTCTCTTGTTATTTTTGAGGGGGGGTTTTGTTCCCACTGGGTTTTCCCTCCTTTCTTCTTTAGTTTTTATTCTCCTTAGTTGGAATTAAGGAGGGGTGTTAGTGTTGGTAATTCGGTGGTAATTCCATCTTTACGTACGTGAATTTCGCCACCACTTGCGCATGCATTTGGATAATACTAGCAGTGATGACATATAGTTCTGCTATCCTAAATTCCATTTTTCTCCATTAATCTTGGCAGTGTTTGCTATGAGTTACGGTGCATGTGTTTTGCGTGCTCTGCTAGCAGTGATCTAACTTAGGAGCAGTTTAGTTTGACTCTCTCTTCTTTGTTAGTTTCCTTCATTCAACCTCTCCGCTATTCTTGTTTATGCGGTGGTTTGTATTGTATAAAACTACAGGCAATGTAATAATTAAAGATGAATTTGAGTTTATTTTATCAAAAAGTTCTTACTCTGTTTTATTTGCAAATCTCAGTTTTCTTTTCCTTTCTAGCAAGGTCTGTGCAGCTATAGCTGCAATTTCTACAGATATCACACTCAGAGAGTTTTTGGACCAATTCAAAGCCAACAAGCGTAAGGATGAGAAAGCTGGTACCAATGACCCTCCTTTTACCATTGTGCACATGCAGGTCCCTCTGGTGCAACCCTTTTGATTTAGGACCTTCCGATAGAGCCTCAGGACCAGATTTTGCTAGTAGATCTACTGTTGCTGCTCCTACAGGGCTTCCTGCCTCTTCTGATGGTACCTATACTGAACCCAACAATATCATGCATGCTAAAGATCCATATGCTAGAATATTTTGAATGCTCCAGTTGTTGGCAGACCTCCCTCTACTAATGGAGGATGGTTCTTTAAGTTTTAGCTGGTTATGCACATGTTTTTTTGCAGTCACCTTGGCACTGTGATATGATGTATACAATCCTTGAACTCTCTACATGTTTTTTTTAAAATTATGAACTTATACTCTCGAGGCACTATTAAACTATAAATCCCAATGATGATATGTATGTTTACCTCTTATAATCAATAGAAATAAAAGCTCATGCCTTATCTAGCTATATTTTTTTTAAATTATTGTTTTTAATTAGCAGTATATTATATTATATATACATATTGTATATAGATAATACATATTTAACTTCAATCAATTAACTTTCTCATTATACTTTATAGTAGTTTACTTAAAAGTTAATGATGATAATACATATTAAATATATTTATAATTAATAATTGTAAGTTAAAAATTAATATTAGTATAAATTTTTACATTTCTTTTTTTAACATAAATTATTTTTAATATTTTGTATCTAATAATTTATTATTATTATTTTTTTCCAAACAACTACTAGAACATTAGGAGAATAATTATTGAAAATTATAGTTAAACAAATTTTTCATATTAAATAATTTACTTTCAATTATTTTTAAATTTCTTTATAAAAATATTCAAAACTATATTATTTTCTAAAATGTTCAAAATATTCAATTGAATCAAAATGATAAATATCTTGTTAAATGTTCAAATGAGTATGATATTGAGTAAGTTATGTGAACAAAGTAAAAGAAATCAATTAGCTTAATATTACAATAACATTGATTTACATATAATAAAAATTAAAATAAACAAGTATAGGCCGAATCATGAAGAAGTCAATAAACATAAAAATTGCAATATTAGGAAGTGGACTTTTATATTTTAATTTTCTTTTTCGTTGCAATGAAATGGACATGATATTTATAGAGATACGCGAGCGTTACATTTTTGTTTGCTGGAAATATAAAAACTAGACTTTTAGTTTGGACGTGGGCAATGTCTTGATTACACCGATGCAAATATTTAGAGGATCATAATTATCACATAATTCTCGACAAAACCGAGGCAAATATGTCTCGATTAAATCTCCAGTCCAAACTCCATAGGAATATCTGAGACGGCTGAATAAATTTCTGGATTATATCTCTGAAGAATGTTTGGGACGGCTGAATAATGTTAAAAACTCCAGTCCAAACAGAGCGCGATTCCACTCTATAAATTGGATTGGATTAGTGTTTCTTCACAACAGTTTTCGTTAAAGAAAATGGCAAAGCAGGCGATGAAGTTGTTTTGCGCGGTGATAATAATGGCAATGGTGATGATAATGGCAGGTATGCAGGCAGAAGCAGAAGCAGCAGGAAGAGCGCTGTTTGATAATCCACTCTGCGACACTGATGGCTGCACCGAAGGTAACTGTCCGTTGATCTTCCATTGCTGCGCCATCGGAACTTGCGGTGAAGGAAGGGGATTTTGCTGTTAATCCCTCTATTTTCTGCAATGGGACTTTGCTCTTAGACTCTTAATTATCACCGGAAAACACTTTTGAACTTTCCTCAAATAAATTATCAACTATACTGCAATGGGACATATGCAAAGTTTATGATTATTATTATTATTATTATCTAATTATGTTTTATGTGCCGAGTGTTATCAAATTGTGAAAAATATGATATATTTGGTTGCAATATTGTCTAGAAATGATGTGTTATCTTGTAGAATCTCTGTTTAGTATAAGATGCTTATATTAGATTTTCTATTAGGTTCAGGAGGAAATGAAATTTAGATAATTATGAATATATGGTATCTTATATCATTATTTTTTATTGCCATCATCTATGACTATCTAAGCAAACTTTAGGCTCTACTCAATTATAGAATTATTCTAGATAGAAGGAAGACCGTCACTTTATTCGTGTAGTATCTTGTTTTCTTAGAATGAGCATAGATATAAAGGAGATAAATCTTATCATTTATTGTGTAGCATCTTATTTTCTTAAATTGATTATATATAAATACGGGATGGTTATCTTTTATTGAGTACTATCTTATTTTCATAGAATGAGCATAGATAAAAGGGAGATGATTATCCAATATCTTATTTTCTTAGATTGATTATTTATAAAAGGGACATGATTATCTTTTTTATGTAGTATTTTGTTTTCTTAAATTGATTATATATAAAAGAGAGATGGTTATCTTCTATTGTATAGTATCTTATTTTCTTAGAATGAGCATGAATAAAGGTACATGATTATCTTTTATTATGTAGTATCTTGTTTTCTTGTATTGATTATTTATAACAGGGAGATGGATAAATATTTTATTGTGTGAGATCTTTTATTCGTAGAATGATCATAGGCAAAAGGGAGGTGGTTAACTTTGTTGTATATTTATTCTCTTTTCCTAGAATGATAACAGATAAAAGGGAGATGGTCACTTTAAGATCTAATGAGTCATCTGAATATATGCTAAAAAAAGTTGACAAGGCCTCTATCCTAGTACTTGATGAATTTCATATTCTTTTTAAACTACGGAACTGATCATGAAAGGTGAATTAGAGAAATTAATTACTAATGAATAAACTAGTATAATAGCTCATGAAGTAACACATTCTTATCCTTGATTGGTTTGTATGGTAATCTACATGTATTTTTTGTCGCATGACCCTAAATTGGTGTTTGTTAACATTTTCAATGACTCTATTTGTGATCTTTATAGGAATATTAATGTCTCTCCTCCAAGATTGTTCTCTTAAAGAACTTGCACAAAAAATAAATCTTAAAATTTATTTTTAATTATTCATAAGTAGATGAAGATCACTAGAGATTTATTACAAATGAAAGATAAAATATAAATTTATTTATTACAAATGAAAGATAGAATATAAATTTATTTATTTAGATTCTAGTGGAAAATATTATAACCATTAATTTTATCTATGAATTGATGAAATAATTTATTAAGTGTTAACCTCTTTTTATAATGTTTGATTATGGACTCATCACTTACTCCCAATTTAGAAATTTCTATCTTATTGGAGTGAGAATATGCTTTACTCCTCTTCATTTAATAAAAATGCAATATGGGAGATGGAGTAGGTTTTTTCTTGTTTTTTGTAGTGTCCACCCATAGTTTTCTTTTTCAATTTTATATTGCCAAACTCTTTTAAGCCACTTTCATGTGTGTGTTGATTTTTTCAACTTTATTATGTGGTTTTGGATGTATGACATTACATGGTGATTTGATATTAATAGTTATGAGATACCATATGTTAGTAGTTAGATGATGTTATTTACTTCGATGATGATTAATTATATATTTTAAATGTTATTTATATTCATGATTTTGCTTACCCCATACTTGCATGTGTATGGGTATCATTTATGTTTTGTCTTTCTGTTTGACGTGTTTGAGATGGTTGAGGGATGGAGTCATAGTTGCCTGCTTGTGGGATTCACACAATTTCACAATCCCTACCATTTCTTTATATATATATATATATATATATATATATATATATATATATATATATATATATATATATATATATATATATATATATATATATATATATATATATATATATATATATATATATATATATATGGATGGATGTACATGTTTCTCTTTTATGTAGGTTTGCAGGTATCAGGCATTGACTTCCCTATTCATTGTCAGGATGAGCTTTCCCTATTGCAATGTCTCAATGGTAAGAGAGGAGAGATAAGATTCAGGTTTGAATCCCAACCTAAGCCATTATATTGTCTTGAAATAGTGGACAAGTTTCTGATTATTACCTTTTTGTATTCGTCTAGGTGATGTGAATTCATAAGTCTTTCCCTTGAGTATGATTTTTGTTTTATTAGGTTCAGTTGGTTTTTTTGATCTTGGGTTGGTTGGTGTGATGGTTGTGAAATGGTTAAATGTTTTATTGAGTCTAAATTATATGATTTAAATAATTAAATCTTAGTAGTGACGGTGAGTTCTGACATGATCTGTTATCCTTGTCTATATGAGAGGATTTTGAGCTCCGCATATGGTCATACTTGAGAGTCAGAGTCCAGTGAAATTGTCTCAAGGGGTTGACATATGTGATGAAACTTCCTTGATTTTATTTTAGGTTTCCTATGTGTGTTGGTTGCCTCTAAATTAGTATGTGTACCTTTGAGTTTTTTGAGTTGTACCTTTGAGATAGGAAACTTTTAGGATTTGTTACTTAGTACTACCTGATGATTTATTTTGGTATTGTTCTCTAAGTGGGGTCTGATGTTATCTCCTCAGCATGGTGGGAGTAGAACCATAGGTTTCCACAAGGTCGGGAGGTAGTGATTCTCTTACCATTTGAGACTCCAATGTTCATGTACCAGTGTTGGATAATTCTTATTGCGGTTGCTTCTTATTTCTTCATCCTTGGAGATTGGTTCCTATTTTTTCTTCCTTTTTGTATTAGTACTTTCTACTTGGATTGTATTTACATACCATGCAACCTGTGCAGTGGATGTGGGTTATCATGTATACCTTATGGTTCAAATGTAATTATTTTTTCTTTTATTAGATAATGTACTTTAGTTTCATTATGTGTAAATCTTATATGATTATTGTACTTAATAGATTAGATTATAGTTATGTATTTCAACATCAAGGAACCCTTGAGATTTGTAATCCATAAATGAGATTGTGTATATGAGAATGTATTGACTTTATGTTATTGCTTCCTCTTTGTTATTCTTTATTGTTTGTAAACTCTTAAGAAAAAAAAATTCTGTACAAACTTAGTAACATGTTTTAGGTTAATTTCTCTTGGGTTCCCTAGTGGGGCATTACAATTTTCCTTTCATTTTGTCTCCATATTTGAAAAGGAAAGAGGCATGAGGATCTAAGAAAAAGAAAGATAGCTATCTAGAAGGCAAGTTGACAATCTCTAAGATAATTTATGAGATAGAGAATAGTTAGTCATATGTACATGAACAATTTCATTTCTAATATTGGTTATTATTTAAGATATGAAATATTTTACAAATTTGACATTGAAAAATCTACGAATATGTTGTAATGTTTGACAAATTATATATTGTATAATTAACATACTTCAATATATTCCATGCATCTTTGCATTGACATTTACAAGTAGAACATATGTAGATATGCATGACAATACAATTGAACATATACCCTCTATCCTATGTGATGATATTGTTAGGAATGAATGCAAAGTATTTTGGTAGTCATTCTGTAGCAATTGTTGCATTCATGACTTGGATTGTCATTGATGTCAACACAGTGATATTCTAGATATCAACAGGAAAGTAGGTACAATTTTGTTTTGCGCACATGTTATATTGCAGATTGGATTTTGCGCAGTTGATGGTATGTTCTTTGGTGTGTTATTAACCTATGGTTAACATCACAAAAAGAAATTCATTCGTTCATGAGAGTTATGAGCATTTTGGTGAAAGCAGTGTTTAGACAGTGTTTCTGTGTAGCAATTTTTGGAAATCGAAGGATATCTCTTAGCTAGGATGGATTCTGATTTTGTGCAGTTGAAGGGATGTTGGAGACTCATTAATGATGATGTGGTTCATAGTGAAAACTTTGAGGATATGTTTGGAGAAAGTTACAGTATCTGCAAGCTGACAGTTTTATGTGAATTTTGTGTGTAGCATGTAGAAATTATTATTTTGTAATTGAGGACCGACTCATTTGTAATTATTTGAGTTTGGTATATAAGAAGGAATGTTTTCCTTGTTGTAATAAGAATTGAGAAAAAGAGAATAGAAAAAAGAGAATTGAGTAGAGAGGATTGAATTGTGAAAGTTGAGATGTGAATATATGCATGAAGTGAAGAAAAGAGCTAATTCAGTGATGAAGGAAGACTTGTGAGTATAGAGATCTGAAATTGTGATCTTGTGTAGTAGAGAGTATGATTTTGGTACAGTGTGAAGGAGGTAATATATTTCATATTATTCTGTTGAATAATTCTAAGATCTTTTGGACAGTGGGTTCAGAGATCTTGCCTTGAAGCTGTTTGGGCAGTGGGTCCTTCTATCTTCCATAAACTCTTAACCGGGTTAGAATCTTTTAACAGGGATTCAAAATCTCCTAACAGGGATTTATATGTACTAAATGTATTTCATAAGACTCCTAACAGGGTCCATCCTCTAACAAGGAACTTTCATTTTAGTGCATCATTTTATGGGCATCATTCCCACCAGGGTTTACTCTTTTCAAGAGGTTCCCTAGTCAACATATCTTATGTTATTGTGCAATTGTGTATGGTTATATTTCTATGGTTGATTACTACATTGATTATATTGTTTAAAGTAGTTGAATGGTTAAATTATCAGATAACTGATTCACCCCCCCCCCCCCTCTCAGTTATCTTAGGGATCTTTACTTTCTAACAATTGGTATCAAAGCAGCAGGTCCTTGAAAGAAAAGTTTAACAACTTGAGGAGATCCATGGCGAATTTCAGGAAAGAAAGCCCTAAGTTTGATGGAGTAAATTTTGACAGCTAGAAAGAAAAGATGAAGACACATCTATTATGTTTAGGACCAAGTTATTGGTTGATTACAAAGAATGAGAAGACTATCATTGAGGAAGACAATCTAGAGGCAGGAACTAAATATGAGCTAGATCTATTCATGTGTAACATACTTGCAAGAGAAGCACTTTTGTTAGCACTACCAGAGAATGAATATAGTCAAGTAAGATGTTTGAAAACATCTCATGCAATTTGGAAAACTTTACATTCTACTTTTGAAGGTGATGAACATGCAAAGAAGGCTAGATTACATAATTGGATTTGTGCATTTGAAGATATCAGAATTATGGAAGATGAATCTATTAGAAGCTATATTGGTAGGATGTCTAAGATTGTAATAGGAATAAAGTCTTTTTGAGGTGATAAGACAGAGAATGAAGTGATATGGAAAATTCTAAGAACTTTGACACCAGTATTCAAGCAGACAACACATATGATTGAACAAGTGATACCTTTTACACCAAACTTTTCAAGAGAGACTCTTCTTGGAAGATTAGAAACAACAAAGATGAATTTGAGATTATCAGGAGAGCTACCTAGAATGCAGACAACATTCAGTGCTCTTAACATTAGACCTACATTATCAAGAAGTACTAGTGTGAATGGAGATTATGCCAGCAGTAGCAGATCTAAATCTGAAGAAGATAAGAAGATTGAAGAAGGTATTGCATTACTTGTAAAAAGAGAACCAGAAGGTAAGAAAATCTTTAAATGTTGGACTTGTCAAGAATATGGTCATTTTGCATCTAAATGTCCTAAAAGAGTTAAGAAGTATAGAAGCAACTTTAAACCTAGGAGATCTAAAGAATGTTATTATGCAAATGATGAAGATCTTGAAGCAGGAATTGAAAGACATTTAAGTGACAGTGATAATGATAACTTTGAGGAAATAAGATTTGTAGCAATTAAAGAAGAAAGTTCTGAATCTGATGAAAGGGAAAAAAAAGAATTAGTTTCTCAAGTTGAAAAGAAATCTGATTGGATTATAGACAGTGGTTGTTCACATCATATGATTGGAGATAAAAGAAAGTTTGTTAAGTTAGACAATTATGATGGAGGAATTGTTGGAGTTGGTAATAATGCACCTTGTTTGATTAAGGGTATAGGATCTATTACTCTTGATGGAAAGACTAACACTGATGATGTTTACTTTGTTGATGGATTGAGACATAATCTACTAAGCATTGGACAATTGGTTAATAAGGGTTATCAAGTTTGGTTTGCTGAGAAAAATTGTGTGATGAAAGATAAAGATGGAAATCTGATTGGAAAAGGATCCAGAACCAGAGGTAATGTATTTCAATTGAATCATACTGAGATGACATGTTTGTTAACTAAGATTGATGACAGTTGGTTATGGCATAAAAGGTTTTGTCATATAAACTTTGATAATATTGTCAAAGTGAGTACTACACTTGCGGTAAGAGATGTACCTAGAATTATGAAACCTACTAACATGATTTGCAAAGAATGTATGATGGCAAAGTAGAAAAGGAGTTCATTTCCCAGCAAGAAGTTCACATCAGCAGAGAAGCTAGAGATTGTTCATACAGACTTGAGTGGTCCTACTAGGACTAGAGGATTCTATGGGGAAAGGTATTTTATGATTCTTGTTGATGATTTTACAAGAATGATGTGGATTGCATTTTTGAAAGAAAAATCTGAAGCATTTGATAAATTTAAGATCATGAAAAGTAAAATTGAGAATGAATCTGGAATGAAGATTAAGTGTCTAAGATCTGATAGAGGTGGTGAATTTACATCTAGAGAGTTTAATACGTTTTGTGAAATGAATGGTATTAAGAGATAACTTTTAGCCCCTAGAACACCAGAACAAAATGGTATTACAGAAAGAAGGAACAGGTCAATAACTAAAGCAGCAAGAGCTATGTTGTTTGAGAATGATTTGGATAAGACCTTTTGGAGAGAAGTAGTGAACACAACAGTATACACTATGAACAGAGTACAAATCAAAGCAGATACAAACAAGACACCTTATGAATTATGGTTTGGACATGCACCCTCAGGTAAGTATTTTAGAATTTTTGGAAGTAAATGTTATATTAAGAGAGATGATGATATAGGAAAGTTTGATCCTAGAAGTGATGAAGGAATATTTCTTGGATATTCTTTGAAAATAAAAGCATATAGATGTTATAACAAAAGAACTAAGACTATTGTTGAAAGTGCAAATGTCAAAGTTGATGAGAAGTTTAAAATTCAGGAAAGAATGCTTGATTATGAATCTAATGGAGAAGCACAACCTCACCCTAACATTGAAAATACAGAATTATTTTTTGAAACTAATAGTGATTTGCTGAATGAAAGCCATACTGAATAAAATAGAGAAGAAAATAGAGAAGAAAGAAAAGAAGAATCTATAGTTGGAACAAGATCAATAACTATGACACCTAATAGGTATATTTCAAGACATCACCCTATTGAGCAAGTTATTGGAAGTTTAGACAGAGGAGTTTTGACTCGAAATAAGGTACATTTATGTTTGATTTCTCAAATTGAACCTAAGACTACTAATGAAGCTTGTGAAGATGAACATTGGATTAATGCTATGAAAGAAGAACTAGAGCAGATTGAAAAAAACAAGACATGGGAATTGGTCCCTAGACCTAAAGACAAGAATGTGATTGGAACAAAATGGGTATTCAAAAACAAGATGAATGAAAAAGGAGAAGTGATAAGAAACAAAGTAAGATTAGTATGTAAAGGATATTCACAACAAGAAGGAATTGACTATGAAGAAACTTTTGCACCTGTGGCCAGACTTGAAGCAGTGATAATGTTTCTAGCATATGCAGCTTACAAGAAATTCAAAGTGTATTAGATGGATGTGAAGTCATCATTTCTGAATGGTGAATTGGAAGAAGAAGTCTACATTGAGCAGCCTGAAGGTTTTCCTTTGACACAAGAAGGAGATATGGTATGTAAGTTAAAGAAATCTTTATATGGATTAAAACAAGCACCTAGAACCTGGTATGCAAGATTGGATAAGTATTTATTCAAATTGGGATTTATAAAAGGAACAAAAGATAGTAACTTATACACAAAAGAAATTGAGAATGGTTTGTTGGTTATAGTTATATTTGTTGATGATATTATCTTTGGAGGAGAAGATGAAGCCAGTGACAAATTTGCAGATGAAATGAAGACTGAATTTGAAATGAGTATGATTGGAGAAATGAAATATTTTTTGGGATTACAGATAACACAAAGCAAGGAAGGTATATTTGTAAGTCAGACTAAGTATTTGAATGACTTATTGAAAAGATTTGGAATGGAAGATTCTAAACCTGTTGGAACACCTATGGTAACTGGACATAAGTTATCTAGCAAAGATGAGACACCAGCAGTTGAGCAGAAAAAGTATAGATCTATGATTGGAGGATTGCAGTACTTGACACATACAAGACCTGATATAGCACATTCAATTGGGATTGTAGCAAGATTTCAAGCAGAACCTAGAGAATCACATTATGCAACAGTAAAGAGGATACTGAGATATCTAAAAGGAACAATGGATTATGGATTATGGTAGGAGAATTCTGATGATTTTACTTTATGTGCCTATACTGATGTAGATTGGGGAGGCAGCATTGATGACAAGAAAAGCACCAGTGGTGGAGCCTTTTTTCTTAGAGGAAAATTGGTCTCTTGGTTAAGTAAGAAGCAGAATTGTATTTCACAAAGTACAGCAGAAGCAGAATATGTTGCAGCAGCAAACAATTGTAATTAGATTGTTTGGATGAAGTAGATGTTGAAGGATATTGGAATAAAGTTTGATGAGCCTGTTGTTATACATTATGATAACACCAGTACAGTGAGTATGTCAAAAAATCCTATTTTACATTCTAAGACTAAACATATTGAGATCAAGTATCATGTTGTAAGAGAGAAATTTGCAAAAAAAGAAGTAAGATTGGAGTACATAAGCACAAAGGAACAGATAGCAGATATATTTACAAAATCTTTACCTAAGGATACATTTGTGTATTTGAGAGGTATGCTTGGGGTTATGCCCCAACCTATTTTTGAGAATTGATGCAGATGATTGCATCCATCCAGTGGTATATGAGCCCTATCTTTCTTCTGGATTGGATGTTGGAACTTCCTCTATGGGGGAGTTTATGAGCTGAGTCATGAGGACTCTTGTTATTGTATTTTTCTGAACAATGTCTTTTGACATTAAGTTGTTGTTGACTTAGTGATGGAATTTCTATCATTGATGTCAATGGGGGAGAGATATACATGAAAAACATTGTGGATTGTATGAGAGAGCTGAATGGGAGAAGGAAGCAAGATTTAATTTGATATTTTGCAATGATGTTGCAGTATTGGATTTTTGGAACATTGGATATTTTTCATCTATGTTGCCATAAATGCCAATGGGGAAGATTGTTAGGAATGAATGCAAATTATTTTGGTAGTCATTCTGTAGTAGTTGTTATTGCATTCATGACTTGGATTGTCATTGATGTCAACATAGTGATATTCTAGATATCAGCAGGAAAGTAGGTACAATTTTGTTTTGCGCACATGTTGTATTGCAAATTGGATTTTGTGTACTTGATGGTGTGTTCTTTGGTGTGTTATTAACCTATGGTTAACAACACAAAAAGAAATTCATTCATTCATGAGAGTTATGAGCATTTTGGTGAAAGCAGTGTTTAGATAGTGTTTCTGTATAGCGATTTTCAGAAATTGGAGGATATCTCTTAGCTGGGATGGAATATGATTTTGTGTAGTTAAATGGATGTTGGAGACTCATTAATGATGACATGGTTCATAGCGCAAACTTGGAGGATATGTTTGGAGAAAGTTACAGTATCTGGAAGCTGACAGTTTTATGTGAATTTTGTGTGTAGCGTGTAGAAATTGTTATTTTGTAATTGAGGACCGACTCATTTGTAAATATTTGAGTTTGGTATATAAGAAGGAATTTTTTCCTTGTTGTAATAAGAATTGAGAAAAAGAGAATTGAGAAAAAGAGAATTGAAAAAAGAGAATTGAGTAGAGAGGATTGAATTGTGAAAGTTGAGATGCGAATATATGCATGAAGTGAAGAAAAGAGCTAATTCAGTGATGAAGGAAGACTTGTGAGTACAGAGATCTAGAATTGTGATCTTGTGTAGTAGAGAGTGTGGTTTTGGCACAGTGTGAAGGATGTAATATATTTCATATTATTCTGTTGAATAATTCTAAGATCTTTTGGACAGTGGGTTCAGAGATCTTGCCTTGAAGCTGTTTGGGCAGTGGGTCCTTCTGTCTTCCATAAACTCTTAACCGGGTTATAATCTTTTAACATGGATTCAAAATCTCCTAACAGGGATTTATATGTAATGAATGTATTTCATAAGACTCCTAACAAGGTCCATCCTCTAACAAGGAACTTTCATTTTAGTGCATCATTTTGTGGGCATCATTCCCACTGGGGTTTACTCTTTTCAAGAGGTTCCCTAGTCAACATATCTTGTGTTATTGTGCAATTATGTATGGTTATCTTTCTATGGTTGATTAATACATTGATTATATTGTTTAAAGTAGTTGAATGGTTAAATTATCAGATAACTGATTCACCCCCCCTCTCAGTTATCTTGGGGATCTTTACTTTCTAACAGATATGAGACTTTATCTTGCCTAGGTAGGATATTGTAGGAAATAAAGATTAGGTTTTACTACTCTTTTTCTTTTACATGAAAGTTCTAATTTTTTTCCAATTAAGTTTTTTTGTGCGGAATTGAAGATATCATTACCATTTGCATTCACATTTTCATGACTACCACAATAACCGAAACCACAACATTCAATAAATTTATTTATTATTTATACTTTAATGAATAATATTTTAGGCCATTGCAAAATTTTTATGTTGGATTAGTTAGGGAGATTGTTTCTACCATTTTCTCTACAATCATTAATCATTTTTTCTCAAACTTTTCCATTTCACAAATATACCATGTGCATATTCTACATCTAGTGTTATCTATGAGATCTCAATTTTAGGGTGACTGTGATAAATAGTCAAGTAGTTTTTCCATGGTTCATATTTTGGTTAGATGTGTTTTACATCTTATATGGAGGTCCATTTTCTACTTTTCATATAGTAGATTTATATAACTAATATAAGTTGATGAATGTAGTATCAAATATTTTATTTAGATGCAAATAGGTAGTCATTTAGTAAAAGGTGTGAGAAATTATTTTCTCCTACCAATTTTTAAGTGTGAAAGTTTCAAAAGATTTTCTAGTTAAACCATATTATGCGCATCTAACAATATTTAAAAATACTTTTCATAGAGTTTCTTGGAGACATTTTCACAAATATCTCATGTACATGTTTTCATGTTCACTTTTTTGTGATTTTTCTATTTCATAAGTAAATAAAATCCATTTTCTACTTTCCATCTAGTACAAATGTAACTAATATAAGTTGATGAGTGTAATATAAAATATTTTATTTAGATGCAAATAGGTAGTCATTTTGTATAAGGTGATAAATTATTTTCTCGTGCCGATTTTTTTGCATGGAAGTTTCATAAGCCTTTATACTTAAACCATCTTATGTACATCCAACAATATTTGAAAAAAGATGTTATAGAGTTCTTTAGAGACATTTTCAAAAATATCTCATGTTCACTTTTTTGTGATTTTTCTATTTATTTTGAAAATCTATTTTTTATGGGAGTGTGTGTACACTTTGATCCACTTACTCTCTCTAATCAACAACTTCATACGAAGTGGAATCATTCCCCATTAGCAGATTTTTTATTTAGGTAATATTTAATATGATTAATATAATAGTCCAAACATGCTTGACTTGGGAAGAGTTTATCTCCATGGTCCACTTTTACAATAGATATAAACTATTATTACAATTTCCTATTTCTCTCCCTAAAATACTCATTTTATACATGAACTAGAGTAAATATCTCCCTACTGGAATTATTCTCTATTAGCAAATATTCCCATTCTTTCAAATAAATTATTAGTCTTTTTGAATTTTTTTGACATCACAAATTTTTTTATAGGAAATATCAGTGGATCTTAGAAAATATTAAAATAAGTATTAATTACCATGGATAATATTTTTGTTTATAAAAGAAAATATTATTATAAAAATGTAGAAGCCCAAACGTGGGAACCACTTATCATTTTTAGAGTGGATTCTATAATATTTAGTTACTACCCATGATTTCAAATATTATATAAAAAATCATGACATTTTTTGAGGTTAAATGTACCCATAGTTTTTTATTCTCATGGAGCCAATTTTATTTTAGATCAATGATTTATGTATTAACATCAACAATCCAAATAATTTTATTTTTTTTATCAGTAAAGGCCGAAGCCATAGTTTTTATATTAAGTAGAAAGTAAAATATACAATATCTATCTACAGCTAAAAACCATAATAGTGTTTGATCATGGAGTGTGAATAAATATAGAGTGCCGGTGCTCTCTCCATGAAAGGAAAAGAGCCGTTATTTGGTATAACAAAATTTCCTTAAATGTAAGTCTATTCATGCTTTCCCTGTTTAGCTACAAGCTTCCCAAAAGCTCTTGATAATGGGAATGTTGTGTGTCCTTCCTATCAGCTTTCTGGATTCTGACGAGGATGCCAACCATTAGAAATTGATCTAATGTGTGTTCTGCATACTGCCATATTAGCCAACTCATCATCTTTACCATTGCCTTCACGGTAGATATGGTTAGCCGTTATTGATTCAAATTTGGAGATAATACTCAAGATCACCTCTAAAAAGGATTGAAGTTTCCAGTTAGTGATGGCTCCTGATCTAATTGCATTTATGATTATCATTGAATCCCCTTCGATTTCCACTTCATTGAAGCCTAAATCCCTGACAAGAATTAACCCATGATAAAGGGCTTTAATCTCTGCTGCATTATTAGTATCTGGTTCTAGAGAGATGGCTAGTTGAGCAATGATTTGGCCCTCTGAGAAATGAATTATGCACCCAGCACCCAAAGGCCCAGGATTACCTTTTGATGCACCATAAAAATTTAATTTCACCCATCCCGGGGAAGGAGTTTTCCAAACACATGACTATCTTTGAAGTCCATTCTTATTGCAGCCTCTTCCTAAGGAACCAGGATCTTTCAACCCATGCCAGCTTTTCATCATCTTATCATCCCAACTGGTGTAAAATTTACATGTATTGTTGAATATGTTTGATTTTGAGAATTCATGATCTCCACTATAGCTGCTTCAATTCTATTCAATATTTTCCCAATATCCATTGATTTATCTTGAAAGATTCTCCTATTTCTTTCTTTCCAAATTTCCTAGAGTAAAATTGAAGGAGAGATAATCCATAAGTTACCACACAAACTATCTTTGAAGAGAGTTGGCCAAGCAAGAAGATGCAATTGGAGATTTTGATGGGGGGCAGATTGCCAATTCAATTTCAAATATAGCCACTCCCAACATTCTGTAGCAAAGGGGCAGGAAAATAATAGATGATTGTGAGATTCTTCATGTTTTAGACACATGTAGCATCTTGATGGACCCAAAAATCCCATTTTGTAAATCTCTCTGTAGTCAAAATGCGGCCTTGAGAGGCCGCCCATAGGAAAATACCAGCTTTGGGGAGGCATAGTTTATTCCAACAAAGATGGAGTGAGATTGTAGAAGACTTTTGAATGTGTTGTGTTAAGGAATTGTATCCTTCCTTCACCTTATAGACGCCATCTTTTGAACCCATCCAAATTAACTCATCATTACCATTTTTCAAGAGGAAAGATCTGTTTTGAACTACAAACTTTAGCAAGTTTGATTCTTGGATATCAGCTCCTATACTTGAGAAATCCTTCCACTCCAAGGATCCATCCTCCTTTGATGAATGAGAAGGGATAATGTAATCTTTAAGCATATTACCCCATGTTGATTGACAGAGTTGCATAATCTGATTAAGGCCTGGTATCGATTAATCCAAATAAATTTTAGTTCTCATGAGAATTTTAAATTGTATTACTTCATGAAATACAAGGAGAGCCATTAGATTATTATAAGTGGCAGCTAAGAATTGGTTACATGGCATTCCATAATTTAATATCTATTTAATATCTTTCTCATCTATGAGTTCACAAGTTGAGGAGACATCATCATCCAATGTTTGAGGCACACCATTGTATCATGTTGAAGGCACACCATTGTCTACTTCCGAAGGTGTGTGCACACCTGTGTATCATGTTGAAGGCACACCATTGTCTACATCCCAAGGTGTACGTACCCCCTTGTATCATGTTGAAGGCACACCATTGTCTACATCCCAAGGAGTAGGAACAACATCATCTCATGTTGAAGGCACTCAAGATGGTATGCAATTCACACATAATAGTTTTGATGCTCCTAGAATTATTTATAGAAAGCCAAAATATTTGACTGATATTGATACTAACATTTTGCAAGAAATGTCTGACAAGATTCCCAAGTGTACTTGTCAAAGAAATGCTAATCATATTTGGAGATCATTTTTTGAGAATTTAAACATGACAGGAAGATGTCAACTATTTATTGAAATGATGAGAAATCTGAAATTTAGGCCCATCATGAAGATTCTTGGGCTAAGAACGATGGATGAGTCAAGTGAAAAATCTATTGTAAAATATCTAATGACTTCATATGAGAGTGTGGGTTCTACATCATGCACGAAAGATAGTAGTGTCACATGACATGTACTTACATTAACGCTAGTAAGCACTCAAATGAAGAAATCTTGACTCATTAGAAAGACAAGAAAAACATTGAAAATAAGTAGAAAGTCTCTAATGAGAGCCTTAGGAATGCATCAAAGAGTGGAAGATCCAAATAGAAATGAGTTATGGGCATTTTCCGGTAGACTATCACGAAAAGATAAAGCAATTATTGAAGCTTTGAAATCCTTGATTGAAGAATTTTGGAAGAATAACACACGGGTATCTCCTAATCAAAGAGATGTTGTAAGGAGGATTGGTAGTTGAATTCCTGTTCCACATCCAAAACATTTTTTGGATTCAACTCAGATACAATTCTTTGCAAAATTTATGCATATGTATCCTCAAATTAAAATTAGTCAAAGATATTTTGAAATGTGTAAACCTCTTTATGTGAAGATAAATCACACACGCACAACTTGTTGTTGTAGGGTACATATTGAATTTTATAACCATTTTGAAGTTTATAGGAATATTGTTGGAATTAGGAGAGATAAGTACTGAGAGGGGAGGGGTGAATTAGTGCCTTCAAAACTTTAGTTTCCAAAAACCATTTTGATCTTATAACTAAATACTGTAATAACCGATCAAAATAGCTTGAATCTAATTGCATAAGTCAATCATCTAGTTAGCTTAAGAAAGTAAACAATATGAAATCAATATGACAATCACATAACATAAGTATTTTGGTAATGCAGAAACCCTTGTTAGAAGGTAAAAACTGTGGTGGGGATGACACCCACAAATTCTTCACTACTGCAAATAGAAAAGGTTTGCCTGTTAAGGCTATAAGTTTTGATCACTTTTGGTGATCTTACCCTATTAGGAGTAACATATTAGATCAGTTAGATCTACCTAGTCATAGGATTTAACAACACTATATGAAGTGTGTACTCAGTTAAGAGATTTATACAAAGACTGTTAAGTCTACTCTATTAAGAGATTTCACAAAAACTCTATCACAATTGTCAGAAAGTAATAGGTACTATTTTCTAGTTGACAACTCAATTGTCTGAAATAGATCTATAAGTTCTTATCAAATTATCACCTTATCTGTGATGGTTCTCTACTCTGATCTACTTGGTTGCCTTGTCTGATTCTACTCAATCTGAAAACCTCTGTACTCTATTTTGCTCGGTAAACTGATTGTCTTGAAGATTGGCAATTTCTTCAAGTGCTCTGTGATTCATATATATCAGTTCAACAACCACATAAAATGGTGCGAACATATACAATATATAGTGTTCTATTTTTGCCGCGTAAACAATAATTAGGTTGCAAAGAAAATCATAACCCTAAGATCTACGGTGCAAAATAACCTAGATCAACTAATACAAATAAGATAATCATTGCATTTAATGAATATATTTTACAATAAATGTTCCTCAATCTTGGTAAACTATTTTACGATCTATTATAACCGTTTGCATAGAATAATGTGGCATTTTTTATTACTATGCCGTTTACTATGATCATCGGTAAACACTGTATAATCTGCTCGGTGTACATTATGATGCTCGGTGTTTACTGACCGTCGGTGTCGGTGTCACCGGTGCTCGGTTAACTGTGTGATGCTTGGTATAAGGCTTTACCGACTACTCTATCTTACTACTAGTTATCGACTATCTCAATGTAAATAACTGACCGACCTGTTTACTATCCTTTGATACTAATGACAACCTAAAATACTCAATAGAGATTAACAATCTCCCCCTTTGGTATTAGTATCAAAACTTCATAATGTATATAGACAAACTGTATCTATATAACCCTTATATCTCCACTATATGCATATCCACTACAAAAGCTTCTAAGTACAAAAGTACTCCCCCTCGATGCATGCTCCCAATATTATGTAATATACATATCAAAAATATATTATTTGGCATATACATGTTTTCCCCCTTTTTGATAATAATGCCAAATACCAAAAAAAATATGTAATGTATACTTACAGCTTGTCAAAAATGTGCTGATGGGTTTTCTTCATAGACTCCAACAGGTTTTCCCATTCCTCTTTCAAGTTGGTAAGAGCAATTTGCTCAAGACTGACTTGTGCATGCATGTCAAAGATATTTTCCAACACTGAAATTTCTAGTGTTGCCACAAGTTGCTTGGCTTTGACAGTATGTGTTTCAAAACTCTTCAGGTAAGGAGTGAGTTCTTTTTGTAACTCTGTGACCTAATCAGTAATGTGCTCTTCCTATTTCCTTAAGTCTGCTATCAGCCACCGGAGTTCCTGAACTCGGTTAATGTGCTTTAAGAAAGTAGTTGGCTCGGTGATAGCTACTTGTGTACTCAACTTGATTTCTTCTTCTAAGCCTTTTATCTTTTCACTGATTTCTATAGTGAAGGTGTCTGAAGTACAAAGATTTATTAGTAGTTGATAGATTACTTGGGCAATAGATTTTAGCTCGGTAATGACCTCAGATAATTTCACCTTGTTTAGTGCCACTTTAGTGCTAATCCTTTCTGCCAATTTGTGTTGAATCTTTGACTCTGCCCATTCTTCTATTCTTTTGTCTATGTCTGTATCAAGGGCATTGATTATGTCAGCAAGGTTGGCAAGTTGATCTAGAATGGTAGTATTCTCATCAATGTTTGTTTCCGATACTATCTGTTGTAGAATATCCCTTACATCATTTAACACTTCTTTACATTTTTGTTCTTGCCTCAATTTTTCTTGTGCCGCTTTCCTCAAACATAACTCCCCATACCGACTTAGCTCCTTGGGGCTTAGAGTTCTTAGGTCACATTCGAGTATACCAACAACTTCCTCAATGGTGACCAGCCCTTTGGCTTTCTTCTTTTTCTTCTTCAGGCCTAGAGGTGACTTCTTTTCACTTACAATAATATCTTTTTCTTCACTCCTCAGAGTGTCCTTACCAATTGACACTATATCATCTTTCTTCTACTCCTCGATGGATTGAGTGGGAGTCTCGGTGGTAGTTCCAGGTTGGTTCACCTCAGTTGACTTGGTTTCTTCAGGTTCCTTCTGTTCTGTAGACTGTGCCTCTAGTTTGATAGGCTCATTTGTATCGGTAGGTTTCTCAGGTGCTTGAATCTTGGTTGTATCTTTGGTTGGCTCAGGATGAGAGACATCAGGTTGTACTTGTGAAATTATTTCAGTGGCCTCTGCAAGTATAGGTAGCTCACCTGATAAAGATGTACACACATTGTCAGTGTTTAAATTTTCATCTTTGTATTGTGTGATTATTACATCTTCATCATCCTTATCATCAGGATCACCATTAGTGATGTCCTCAATGAGTGCATCATCATCATTTTTCTTTTGCAAGTGGATCTTATCTTGATCTGGTGCATCCTGTGAAACTTTAATTACTTCCTTTTGATCGGTGATATCAATTACCTTAGTAACTGATATACCGGTGTCTTCTATTTTCTTGCCTTTATTATCATCAATGAAAATACTTTTACCTTTTGAACTGTGTCTCTTTTTAGACAGTTTCAGGAATGCTTCCTGTTCAACTTTCTCTTCTGCTTTCAAAATTGATGTCCACAGGGGGTCACATATGACATCCATATCTTCTACATTTTCATCCATAATCTACATAGCTCTATTCTTGACTGAAAATCTAGGCTGATACCTTGTCATATATTCACTTACCTTAGCATAGCTAAACTGAGTGGCTACATGGCCTAGAGAGTGTTCTTTTTTTCTTTTCTCTGTATCTAAAGCAATAGCCCATCTTTCACTTATTTTATCATCAAGTTCCTTCGGCAGTTGACATGAAAATACCATCGGTACTCTTTTGAACTTGATCATCATTTGAACAATAGCATATTCTATCTTTGTCTTGTCCTCAATTGACATATTGTTTAATTTGCCTATGTCGGGATCATTAAGATTTCCATTCTCAATAATATCTTCAATTATTTCTTTTATGGTATTGTCCCTATTACGAACTAGTTGGAATTGATTGGGGTCATTTTCAGTATCAGTCTCCTCTATGTCTTCCTTACTCCTTATGTATTTCCTCTTTTTCTTTGGTGGTTTAGTTGAATTCTTGTTCTTTCTCTTGATGTATTTCTTTGTCGGTGTGGCTGCTCTTCTTTTTGCAACTTTTTCTGCTTCTTCTTTCTGCTCGACTGATTGGGTTGTAGTTGTTGAACGTGTCCTCATTCCTTCAGGTTGTGGTAGCTGAGTATCTTATTCATCAGTTGTAGGAAGTTGAGTTTCTTCTTCATCATTGGTGGGAGGAACCAGTGTGTTATCCTTTTCTTTGTCTAACTTGGTCTCCTCGCTGTCATAGGGTTTGTTAGCCAACTGTAACTAATCTTCAGTTGCTTCATCAACCAGTGACTCCTTAGGTGAGTTAGATGTAGTTCCATATTTTTTTGTGAGATCCTTTTTCATTTTCTTTCCCCTCCTTGACATTTTACAAATCTCAATGTCCGTTGTTATTCTAGACTTAGCTTTCACATACACTCCAAACCTACTGGCAGTGATGTCAATTGGTAATGCTAGCAATGCATTGATAGATTTCAAAGTGAAATCATGATTCATTTCATATCCCATTGGTGCTAGCCATTTTATTCTTGGTTCTACTACCTTTATCATTGAGTGGTCTGTGCTTACCACAAAGCATATGTCATCTTCAAATTTGTTTACTAATTCTTTTGGAATTCTGCTTCTTTGTTGCATTCTTGTTTGAAATTCCTTGAAATATGCATGTAACTCCTTGTTCACATTATCTCCTAGACTTCTCATCATATCACCGATTTGGGCAGTTATCAGTCTATCCGATTGCTAGTTAAATTTTCCAATACCTGGTACATATTTTTGCAAATAGAGGTATGTACAGACAAGCAGTGATCTGTACTTACATGTATTGGACTTCTTTTCTTTTATTATTTTCATGTTGTCATGGAGTTGGTGTAGTAGTAGCTTGGCAAGATCAACCTGGTGATTGTTCTTCACAATTTTGTAAGCCATGTCCACAGCGCTGCAGGGTACACTATTTGGTCCGCTTGATTGAAATATCTTGTACCCGATGACATGAGCTGCAAATCTTACCACTGGATCTTTGATAGTTGAAATCTTTAGTGCCCTACCATCCCATTGAGCTCCAGTGTTCTTTTCTACATTGAGACGAGACAAAATTTGAAATGCTTTGGCTTTGTCGATTGTGGGGTACCCAGTAACCCTACTGATAATCTTCTTGGTGACCTCAATTGGTTTGTCTAGCCAGAATTTTCCATCATGGAATCTGCTAAGCACGATTCATATCAAGTCATTGTGAAATGATTGTGGGAAGTATGTGAAACACTGTAACCCTGATTCCTCAATCTTCTTATGCTCAATTTTGATCTTACCATCTGGTCCATAGACTTGCTAATAAGCTGCTATAGTCTCAAAGTCACATACTTCACCGATCTTGCAGTGAATGTAAGCCCTAACATCTTCTGTTAACAAAACCTTATCAGGAATACTAGAGAATGCACCCATATCATCCATTTGTGCTACGACCTTAGGATGAGGTTTGAATTTCTCCTCGGCAAAGTGTTCCCTAATAATTAATTCTACTTCCTCCTCAACATTCTATGATTTGCTTGTGGTTGAAGACAATGCCATAAATTGTTTCTAGGGTTTTCAGCAAGCAAATAGATAATCAATGTTTGATAGGTAGTTGAACTTACTAGTTTTCATTGAAGAATCATCATCGGTTCAATCTAGTTGCTTTGAATCTATTCTGAGAATTGTTAGCTTGAACTCTTCTCTGTAAAATCTCCTTTCTTTGAAATCGCGATGTAACAATGAACTCTGTTTCCGCGTATATATAGGGTTTTCTAAAATTCCCGCTCAAACTTTGATGCATTAAATATGCGACCTAACTTTCAGTATGAGATGACTGTCAGCTCAGTAAAGTCTTTAGCTTGATTAACATAGAGTTTCTTCATCGGTTTGAACTATTGTCAGTTAACCTTCTATAGTGATTACCGACGGGTAACCAACTCATGTTTCCCTTTACCGACCAGATGTCATTTGCAAACTTATAGTATGTAAACCATAGTGCATCTTTATTCATGTAGATTTGGTATATGTACATCATATATAAGGAGCTGTATGTAAAATATGATCATTTAAAATGTCAGTTCCATACAAACCTTTGTCATCTTAAGTGGAGGTACCAGTGTCACCCAATCCAGTGGATGAGGTTTCACCGATAGTGTTACTTGACTTAGCATTCTCATTAGATGCCTTCTTCCACATTGTGTTCCTTAACTTTGTAATTTTTGCAATGTTATATCCACTCTCAAATATATGGTTTTCATCAGGTGCTCGGTCTCTGCCATTCTTGCTTACATGACCGACCTTGTGACAGTGCATACATGCCATTCCTGCATTTGTCCAGTTACTTGATTTTCCAATCCGACTCTTTCTGTAACAATTTTCTACAATATGTCCATACCAACCACATGTAGTACAATTATTCCATGTATTATAATCCCAAACATATGAGTTACCTTGTCTCTTCGATTGATATGGATTTCATTGTAGTTTCTCTTTAGGTGTCCAGACCTGCTTCATTTTCGCCTTATAGTCCCTTGCAGTGTGTCCATACTTATTACAAGTATAACATATTTTATCCTTAGTAGTGTTATTAGCAATGTCACTCTTCTTTTCTCTGCATTCATAAGCTGGATGTCCAAACTTACCACAGTAATAGCAATATCCATTGAACTTAGGAATGATAGGAGGTTTACCTTGTGCTTTGCTTCTGCACACATTAGATGTATGTCCTAGTTTTCCACAATGGTAACATGTCAATACTTTAGGTTTTTGACTTTGATTTTTGTTGACTCCTTTAGCTTTTTGTGATGATTCTCCTTCACCGGTGTAGCCTATACCGGCTTTGCTTCTGAATCTCCTTTGATTAGTCAAAAAATCATCAATCTTTTTAGAGTTGTCCTCGTCTATCTTCATCATCTCATTGTGTTGCTTTTGTGTTTTAATTTCATTTCTCAGTTTTTCATTATCTTCTCTAAGTGTTGCTACATCTTCAAGTCTTCTTGATAATTCTCCATTTACTCAATTCATTTCTTGATTAACTGTCATCATCTGATTTGATACTTGGAAGTGAGGATTAGTGAGTCTCTGGATTTCACTTTCTTTTTCTTGATGTTGTTCAGTCATCAGTCTTCGGTCTTCAATAGCTAGATTCTGATCTTGTTTAGCTTGTCTACCATTGTTCATGGTTTCCACCATTCTCACCATTTGAGATTCATGACTGATTTGAAGTGCTTTCACTTGTTTGGATAGATACTGATTCTTTTCAGATAGCTCAGAGATTATGCTTTCAGATCTGTCAGAGATGCTTCCAGAGCTTGATCCAATATGATCAAATATGTCATCAATAGGTTCTTCATGATAGCTTATTTCATTCTACTAAATTGCAAGGTTCTTTCTTTCAACCAGTAATTTCTTCAGTTCTTCCTTGGCTTGTTTGTATTGTTCCACAAACATCTACATTTGTATCTTCTGATTCTCAATAGTCTTGTCAAGCTTGTATCTCTCCATGACTTAGATCTTTTCCCTTCAGTGGTTAAATTGTTCAACAAGAGGACTCAACTTTGATACCAATTGTTGGAATTAGGAGAGATAAGTACTGAGAGGGGAGGGGTGAATCAGTGCCTTCAAAACTTTAGTTGCAAAAAACCTTTTTGATCTTATAACTGAATACTGTAATAACCGATCAAAATAACTTGAATATAATTGCATAAGTCAATTATCTAGTTAACTTAAGAAAGTAAACAATATAAAATCAATATGAAAATCACATAACACAAGTATTTTGGTAACGCAAAAACCCTTGTTAGAAGGTTAAAATTGCGGTGGAGATGACACCCACAAATTCTTCACTACTGCAGATAGAAATTGTTTTTATGTTAAGGCTACAAGTTTTGATCACTTCTAGTGATCTTACCCTGTTAGGAGTAACATATTGGATCAGCTAGATCTACCTAGTCATAGGATTTAACAACACTATATGAAGTGTGTACTCGGTTAAGAGATTTATACAAAGACTGTTAATTCTATTCTATTAAGAGATTTCACAAAAACTCTATCACAATTGTCAAAAAGTAATAGGTAACTATCTGCTAGTTGAAAAATCAATTGTTTGAAATAGATCTATAAGTTCTTATCAAAATATCACCTTATCTGTGATGGTTCTCTGCTCTGATCTGCTCGGTTGTCTTGTTTGATTTTGCTCAATCTGAAAACCTTTGTACTTTGTTCTACTTGATAAACTGATTATCTTGAAGATAGGCAATTTCTTCAAGTGCTTTGTGATTCATATATATCAGATCAACAACCACATAAAATGGTGCAAACATATACAATATATAGTGTTCTATTTTTTCCACTTAAACAAAAATTAGGTTACAAAGAAAATCATAACCCTAAGATCTACGGTGCAAAATAACCTAGATCAAATAATACAAATAAGATAATCATTGCATTTAATGAATATCTTTTACAATAAATGTTCCTTGATCTTGGTAAACCATTTTACGATCTGTTATAACCATTTGCATAGAATAATGTGCCATTTCTAATTACTATGTCATTTACTATGATCATCGGTAAACACTGTATAATCTACTTGGTGTACACTGCGATGCTTGGTGTTTACTGACCGTCGGTGTCGGTGTCACTAGTGCTCGGTTAACTATGTGATGCTCGGTATAAGGCTTTACCGATTTCTCTATCTTACTACTAGTTACCGACTATCTCAATGTAAATAACCGACTGACCTGTTTACTATCCTTTGATACTAATGACAACCTAAAATGCTCAATAGAGATTAACAAATATATGTGTATATTTGCACTCTAACGATGTTTTGCAGGATTGTAACATAAATGTCCCACCTAGATCTTCAAGGGAATTAATATCTTCCATTTTATGTGAAGGAGTGGATGGTCAACAATTTTACAAGCTCTCATGCTTGAATGGTACATGCATAGATTGCAGAGGTTTGCGACATTTGCCAATTTGTCAACATATGGAGAGTACGCATGCAATCGATAATGAAATAGTGGAATTTGGAAAATATAAGACTGTGAAATACAATCTTAAAGATGGAAAAGAGGCTACAAGATGTGATTTAGTAATTGAAAAAATCTCATTGTATCAGTTCATGGACATTTTTTGTAAAAAAATTATTTATGAGTATGCAAGGCATACACATAGAGAGCGATGGTTGGATATGCAATTCAAGTTGTGCAAGGACACATTCCCACTTGATGCCATTGTTTTAATTGTGGACTTTGCAAAGAACTACACACTACAACCATAGAATGAGGTGCACATAAAGTATTACAGCTCTTAATAGGTTTCTATATATGTTCATATAGCATTCATGCATTCATCACACAGTACAGAGGAGAAGAGGAAGATATTGAGGGAGTATCATTTTTATATTAGCGATGATCGCTCACATTCTATAGAGTTTGTCATGGTTTCTTTCAACTATTTTATGGTCATTTGGAAAATAGGGGCATAAAATAATCATCGACATATCATATGGTCAGATAATTGTGCATCACAATTCAAGAATTCTCATATGTTTTATTGGTTGTGTAGGATGCATAAGATTACTGGAATTCAATATATGTAGAATGTCATAGAGGCCAGCCATGGAAAGGGAGAGCACGATGGTGCAAGTGCATGTACTAAAAGAACCTTAGCATGTCAAGAATTAAAGTACAAAGAGAAAGAAACATTGTCAGATGCGAGATGTATTGTCTAGTGGTGTAATGCTACAATGGGTCTAGGTAATGAAGGTGATTCTATGGTTCATAGATTTTTTTGGTTCATGGATGAAACTAACATTGCACCATATGAGGAGTTTTGTACACTAACAAGATCGAGTGAGCTATACTCTTTTATAAGTTTTAATGCAAGTTCATGGAGGATCCACACATGACATATGGCATTCTTTTGTTCATCATGTGTAGATGAAGATTGGGATGGGTGTGAGTCAAAGGAATGGGTTCATGAATGGTATACACTTATTTTGAGTCCACTCACCTCCTATCATCCCCATGAATCACTACAACTGATAGACATGGAATCATCCATTGACTTTGATCGCTTATCTGATCTAGTACAACTAGGTAAATTTTCCACATACAAATAATCTCAAATTTAGTACTTTATCATAAATATTCAGTAAACTAATGTCCTCATTATGTTTATATCATTACAAGCCATGTTTTTACTGTTATTGCACCTGAAGATAATGAAGAAGGGACAAATTATTATTTGTATCATTGTGTTGAGGCAAAAAATAAATTGGATTACTCGGTTATCGATGGTGAAGAATTAGAATACCATATTGGATCAGTGGTTGTACCTGGTACATGGCTTAGACGGTATGCTATGAAGAACCCTAGGTTGTGGTTGTTCGAGGATTGGGAGACACATAGAAAGATTCTTCATTATTTAAACCTCGTCATTGCATCAAATATAGAATTGATCAGATATGGGGGAAGACCGCATAATAAAACTCTTTGAAAGGTTCGTGAGTCAGACCATGAGGCAATACTTGAGACAACCAAGGGTAGGGAAGATCCAATTGGTTCATTGGACTAAATGGAGATACAAAATATTGTAATGTCAAATTTATATAGCACTGTATATTGGGTGGATTGTAAATTTCTCATGCATTACCCCGTATGTATAATGAGGAGTTTGTAAGATTTAATGACAACCTTTCTCTTCTATTTTTTAGGGAAATACCAGAGGTTTTCTCTTCTTAGCTCTTTCCTCTAGTGCTCCTAATGATCTAAGTTGTAAAAATATTTCTCATTACTAATTAAAAAAACTTTATGATGTTATGCCAATGAATTATAGGCACATAATACTTGGAAGGCCATGGAAGAGCCTTAAGGAACCAACTCAATTCAAGGATGCACTATCTCATTTCCTTTCCAACTTCTCCTTCTCTGAAATAGAAGGTTTACATTTTGGTTTATCCAGATTAATACATTTGCTTCCATTACTAGGTTTTACCTTCTTCCCTTATAGCTGTTCTATTCCTTGTTTCACACATTTTCCCTTTTCAAGTCCAGATGCCTTTGTTGGAAAATTGGTGACAAAATCTTTGCATAAGACTTGTATTTTCTTATTCATATGTGATGGAAGGATATTATGCACTTTTCCTCCTTTAGAATACTTGTAAGGACTACATTCTTTGACAATGAGGAAAATATGGACATTAACTTTAATTTTGTTTTTGCTATCATCTACCTGCTCAAAAATGCAAGCATCTCCATCCTCAAGATTATTGGCAATTGAAAAATATCTCCATCCATAAATCAAGGAAACTAGAGGGAGATCTCTGAGGAATTATATAGGCCATTCCCTTCTATTAGGATCCACAAGAGTCACCATTATTCTTTCTCTTGGTAATTTGAGTTTATCTAAAAATGTGTTCAGTGTTGTCTGTAGAACAAATTTTCACATAAAATAAGCAACATTACCTTAGGAACCATCTAAACACTATTATTCAAAAAATATGTAACAAAACACAGAAACCCAAAATATCCTTTAGACAATAATAGATTGTCTTCTTGAACCCCTATCAAATAGACTTGCAGAGTATAGGAGACTGTAATATAATAGAGATTATTGAATATCACCCCAGATCTGAAGACAATATTTCTAAATACAAGCAGGCATAGAGAGTGGTCAAGGAGTCTTACAAGCCTAAAATATTGGTATACACTATATGGCCTCATAATTACTAGGCCAAAGGGGTTTTTTTATTCAAAAGACTTAGCAGCCTCTAGGCCCATTTTCTTTTATGTTGCATTAATAGGACGTCTGCTAGAAAAATTATGACTATGCAACCCTTTGCTCATCTCTTCAGTTTTTGTTTTTGTAGATTTCACCATCTGACGTTCCTTTTCAATAAGAGATGGATGGAAATGTTCATGAATTTTAGAAGAATGGCCTACATTGGACAATAAAAAACTTGTCATTATTCAAATGGTAAGTTTAGAGTTTCCCATAATTTGGGAGAAACAAGTTTGGAAAGACTTCAATCTTTCATTGAGGGAAAAGATTTTACTTACATTGAGAAGAAACATTAGGTTTTTTCACTTCATTTTCAACATCTTCTGTTGATTTTCTTTTCAAATCAATAGATAATTTTCTATTCATCAAGTGATCAAAACTCATCGGAATAGCACTTGTGGAAGGATTAGGGCATTTCCTCTGTGACTCAAAATCACTCTGGATCTTCTTAGAATGAAAAATAGAAATATCTTTTTCACCGTTCTTCCCATATATCCAAACTCTGAAATACATCCCAAAGATGTATTTAAATACTAAAAAATCCCCAAACTCTATCACATATTGATATACAAAAATTTCCTAGCTTGTGCCAAAAAACTCAATTCTAGTGCTTGTACTACATAATTTGACACCCCACCATTCACCAAACTCTCTCACCAAAAAACCCTAGTTCCTAGGGTCATAAACCTAGGGTCTATTCAAGAATACTTCCACAAACCTCTCCATATCAAGCTAATGGTTATACTACACCATATTGGATATGAACATTCATGTTCCTTCACCAAAAACCTCCAGCCTTAAGTGCATTCACTCCCATGCCCAGTCACTATCCCCAACACCAGTCTATTCATTCACCTTCTTAGCAAATAAAATAATGATTCAAATTCATGGGAATGTAAATAATAAAAAAAAAAATGTATTTACTTTACTGCCCTATCCAAAACACATTCCAGTAAAGCATATGAAATTGTTGTTTCATTGACTATTCACCTATAGCCTCCAATATGTCAAATCAGCCTTTTTCTCCCAATTCTTCCAAGCAACTAAAGGAACTCTTGATTATTTTAGATACCCTTTTGGGTTCTATAAATCCTACCGAAACCCCAAGATAGACTCCTTTGGACCATTTAGTAGATCCAATACCTTAGCAGTCACCAACTATGCCTAAATTCCATCACCATTACAAAGAAACTCATAGATATATTCACTCCCCAAAATCCCAACCAAGAAATAGTCTTTCATAAGGTTTAAAAACAAAAAAAATTCAAGTTTTTAAGGTCTCAACACCTACCCATTCTTCTAGCCACCAAACCCTTGTTTCTAGGGTCACACAACTAGGGCCTACACAAATGGAACCATACTTCTTCTAGATCCAACTAGTTGATCAAACACATCAGTATGGATCTCGAAAATGATAATCCACCATAAAAACATTCACTCTTAAGGATTTACCCTAACCAAAATGACTGGTGCCAAAAAATGGCTCTCCCAATCACTGACTATGACCCCAAATCCAGTCACTGTCAAGAACACTAGTAATTTCCTCTGGAAAGATAAATAACAAACAAGAAAAATTCCTTACATCATAGACCAATCCAAATCACATTTTATAAAAATATTTTAATTCACTAGTCTTAGACTGCACTTTAAGCCAAAGTGTCCCTCAACGTCCCTTCAACATGAAATTGGTGATCTTTACGAGGTCATATTGCGGAGCTCATGTGAGGTAGAATCAAGATGACAGGTGCTACGTGACCTTGTTGATGGGGCCTACAAGAACCTGTCTCAGTTTTTCAAGATTCAAGTTTGTTTAAATTTTGCAACACATTCTCGGTCGATGTCAAATCTCACAGTGTTCCTTAGTTGAAATGGCCAACATTGCATATCTTTCAAACCGTCAGTCATAGCATCAAACCGTATGTTCCAATAGCTCCAAATCATAGGATAAACACTAGGGGAAACCTCACTTGCCATGCATAGTTGTTCGAACACCGCCGATGACTTTGGGCCAAAGTGTCCCTCAAGGTCCCTTTTGTTAATCTGTATTGAGCATTTAAGGTTGTCATTAGTATCAAAGTATAGTAAATAGGTTAGTTGGTTACTTATATTGAGTTGGTCAGTAACTAGAAGTAAGATAGAGCAGTTGGTAAAGCTTTTACACCGAGCATCACATAATTAACTGAGCACCAGCGACACTGACACCGACGGTCAGTAAACACCGAGCATCACAGTATACACCAAGCAGATTATACAGTGTTTACTGATGATCATAGAAAATGGCATAGTAATCTGAAATGGCACATTATTCTATGCAAATGGTTACAACAGATCGTAAAATGCTTTACCAAGATCGAGGAGCATTTATTGTAAATAGATAATCATTAAATGTAATGTTTATCTTATTTTAATAGTTGATCTAGGTTATTTTGCACCGTAGATCTTAGGGTTATGATTATTTTTGTAACCTAATTTTTGCTAAGGCGGCAAAATAGAACACTATATATTTTGTTTGTTCGCACCATTTTTATGAGGTTGGGTGAACTAATATATATGAATCATGAAGCACTTGAAGAAATTGCCTATCTTCAAGACAATCAGTTTACTAAGCAGAACAGAGCATAGAGGATATTAGATTGAGTAGAATCAGACAAGGCTACCGAGCAGAACAAAGTAGAAAACAATCATAGATAAGGTGATATTTTGATGAGCACTTATAGATCTATTTCAAATAATTAAGTTGTCAACTAGTAGATAATTACCTATTACTTTGTGACAATTGTGATAGAGTTCCATCGACTAGAACCCAAAAAGAATGAAATTTCATCACCAACATAGGGGAAGAATCAAGGGAATATCTTCTCGGTTGATAAATCTCTTAACATAGTAGACTTAACAGTCTTATGTAAATCTCTTAACCGAGTACACACTTCATTAGTGTTGTTTAAATCCTATAAGTAGGTAGATCTAGCTGATCTAACATGTTACTCCTAATAGGGTAAGATCACCAGAAGTGATCAAAACTTGTAGCTTTAACAGACAAACCTTTCTATCTGCAATAGTGAAGAATTTGTGGGTGTCATCCCCACTGCAATTTTTCCCTTCTTACAAGGGTTTCTGTGTTACCAAAATACTTGTGTTATGTGATTGTCATATTGATTTCATGTTGTTTACTTTATTAAGTTAACTAGATGATTGATTTATAAAATTGTATTCAAGTTATTTTGATTGGTTATCACAGTATTCAGTTATAGATCAGAAAAGTTTTACAAGTAAAAGTTTTGAAGGCACTGATTCACCCTTCCACTCTCAGTACCTATCTCTCCTAATTCCAACAATTGGTATCAGAGTGTAGTTCTCTTATTGAATAGTCTAACCATTTAAGGGTAAAGATTGAATTCATGGAGAGATACAAACTTGACAAGACTATTGAGAATCAGAAGATACAAATACAGATGTTTGTGGAACAGTATAAACAAGCCAAGGAAGAACTGAAGAAATTATTGGTTGAAAGGAAGAACCTTGCAATTTAGCTAAATGAAATTAGTTATCATGAAGAACCTATTGATGAAATATTTGATCATATTGGATCAAGCTCTGGAAGCATCTCTGATGGATCTGAAAGCATAATCTCTAAGTTATCTGAAAAGAATCAACATCTATCTAAGCAAGTGAAAGAACTTCAAATCGGTCACGAATCTCAAATGGTGAGAATGGTGGAAATCATGAACAATGCTAGACAAGATGAACAAGATCAGAATCTGGCTATTGAAGACCAAAGATTGATGACTGAACAACTTCAAGAAAAAGAAAGTGAAATATAGAGACTCACTGATCATCACTTCCAAGTATCAAATCAGATGATGACAGTTAATCAAGAAATGAACTGAGTAAATGGAGAATTATCAAGAAGACTTGAAGATGTTGTAATACTTAGAGAAGATAATGAAAAATTGAGAAATGAAATAAAGACACAAAAGAAACACAATGAAATGATGAAGTTAGCTGAGGATAGTTCTAAAAAGATTGATGATTTCCTAACTAATCAGAGGAGACTCAGAAGCAGAACTGGTATAGGCTACATTGGTGAAGGAGAATCATCACAACAAGTTGAAAAAGTCAACAACAATCAAACTCAGAAACCTAAAGTGATGACATGTTACCACTTTGGAAAACAAGGACATACATCTAATGTGTGCAGAAGAAAACCACAAGGTAAACCTCCTGTCATTCCAAAATTCAATGGATATTGTTATTATTGTGGTAAGTTTGGACATCCAGCTTATGAATGCAGAGCTAAGAAGAATGACATTGCTAATAATACTACTGAGGAGAAAATATGCTATACTTGTAATAAGCATGGACACACTGCAAGGGACTGTAAGGCAAAAATGAAACAATTTTGGACACCTAAAGAGAAACTACAATGAAAGCCATATCAACTAAATAGACAAGGTAACTCATATGTTTGGGATTATAATACATGGACTAATTGTATTGTATATGATCAATATGGACATATAGCAGCAAACTATTATAGAAAGAGTCAGATTGGACAATCAAGAAACTGGACAAATGCAGGAATGGCACGTATGCACTATCACAAGGTTGGTCATGTAAGCAAGAACTACAGAGACTGAGCACCTGATGAAAACCATATATTTGAAAGTGGATATAACATTACAGATATTACAAAGTTAAGGAACACAATGTGGAAGAAGGCATCTAATGAGAATGCTAATTCAAGTAACACTGTCGGTGAAACCTCGTCCACTGGATTGGGTGACATCGATACCTCCACTTAAGATGACAAAGGTATGTATGGAACTGAAATTTTAAATGATCACATTTTACATACAGTTGCTTATATATGATGTACAAATACAAAATCTACATGAATAAAGATGCACTATGGTTTATGTGTTATAAGTTTACAAATATTACATAGCCGGTAAAAGAAGAAACATGAGTCGGTTACCCATCCATAATCGCTATACAAGGTTAACTGACAATAGTGAAAACCGATGAAGAAATTCTATGTTAACCAAGAAAAAGAAACTATAGACATAATCGAGCCGACAGCTATTTCATATCAAAAGTTAGGTCATGCATTTAATGCATCAAAGTTTGAGTGGGAATATCAAAAAGCCTATATATATGCGGAAACAGAGTTCATTGTTACATTGCGATTTTGAAGAATAGAGTTTTTACAGAGAAGAGTTTTAGCTAAAGATTTTCAGAAAATATTCCAAGCTACTATAGATCAAACCGACAACAATTCTTTGACGATAACGAGTAAGTTCATCTACCTACCGAACACTGGTTATCTATTGTTTTTCGAAACCCTAGAAATAATTTATGGCAACGACATCAACCACAAGAAAATCATAGAAAATTGAGGAGGATGTGGAATTAATTGTTAGGGCACACTTTTTCGAGGAGAAATTCAAACCTCATCCCAAGGTCGCAGCACAAACAAATGATATGGGGGCATTTTCTAGTATTCCAGATAGGGTTTTGTTAACAGAAGATGTTAGGGCCTACATTCACTACAAGATCGGTGAAGTATGTGATTTTGAGACCATTGCTGCTTATCATCAAGTCTATGGACCGGATGGTAAGATTAAAATTGAATACAAGAAGATTGAGGAGTAAGGGTTACGATGTTTCACATACTTCCCACAATCCTTCCACACTGACTAGATAAGAATTGTGCTAAGCAGATTTCATGATGGAAAATTTTGGTTAGATAAACCGGTTGAGGTCACTAAGAATATTATTAGTAGGGTTACTGGAGCTTAATGGGATGGTAGGGAACTAAAAATATCAACTATCAAAGATCCAGCGGTAGAATTCATAGCTCATGTCATCAGGTACAAGATATTCCAATCTAGTAGACCAAATAGTGTACCCTACAGTGCCATGGACATGGGTTACAAAATTGTGAAGAAAGATCACTAGGTTGATCTTGCCAAGCTACTACTACACCAACTAAATGACAATATGAAGACAATAAAATCAAAGAAGTCTAATACATGTAAGTACAGATCACTACTTGTCTGTACATTTTTCTATCTACAAAAATATGTACCAGGTATCGGTAAAGTAAACTTGCAATTGAACAAACTAATAACTGCTCAAATCGGTGAAATGATAAAAATTCTGGGAGACAATCTGAATAAGGAATTCAATACATATTTTAAGGAATTTCAAACAAAAATGCAACAAACAAGTAGAATTCCAAAGGAATTTAGTGAGTAAATTTGAAGATGATATATGCTTTGTAGTTAGCACAGACCACTCAATGATTAAGGCAGTAGAACCAAGAACTAAATGGCTAGCACCGATGGGATATGAAATGAATCATGATTTCACTCTAAAATCTATCAATGCATTGCTAGCATTACCAATAGACATCACTGCCAGTAGGTTTGGTGTATATGAGGAAGCTAAGTCTAGAATCACAACAGACATAGAGATCCATAAAATGTCAAGAAGGGCAAAGAAAATCAGTAAAGATCTCTCAGCAAAATATGGAAATGTATCTGACTCACCTAAGGAGTCACTGGTTAAAGAAGAAACCGAAGGTCAATTACAGTTGGCTGACAAGCCCTATGATAGCGAGGAGACCGAGTCAGAAAAAGAAAAGGATCACACACCGGTGCCTCCCACCAATGATGAACAAGAAATGTAGCTACCAGAACCTGAAGGAATGAAGACACGGTCGTCAACTACTGCACAATCCATCGAGCAAGTAGAAGTAGTAAAAGTAGCAAAAAGAAGAGAAGCTACACTGACCAGGAAATATGTTAAGAGAAAGACCAAGAAAGTAGCTGAGACACCAAAGAAAAAGAGGAAATACATAATAAATAAGGAAGATCTAGAGGATATAGAAATTGAAAATGATCCTGATCAATTCAAGTTAGTTCATAACAGGGAAAGTACTATAGAAGAAATAATTGAAGATATAATTGAGAATGGAAATCTTACAGATCCAGGCATAGTTAAATTTGACAAAATGTCAATTGAGGAACTCGCATGTCAATTGCCAAAGGAACTTGATGACAAAATAAGTGAGAGATGGGCTATTGCACTAGATACAGAGAAAAGGAAAAGAGAACGGTCACTAAGTCATGCAGCCTCCCACTTTAGCTATGCTGTGGTAAGTGAATACATGACAAAGTATCAGGCTACATTTCTAGTCAAGAATAGAGAAATGTAGATCATGGATGAGAATGTGGATGATATGGATGTCATATGTGATTCTCTATGGACATCAATTTTGAAAGTAGAAGAAAAAGCTGAACAGTAAGCATTCCTGAAATTGTCTAAGAAGAGACACATTTCAAAAGATAAAGGTATTTTCATTGATGATAACAAAGGTAAGAAAATAGAAGACACCGGTATATCAGTTACCGAGGTACTTGATATCACCAAAAAAAAGGAAGAAATCAAAATTTCATAGGATGCACCGAATCAAGTTAAGATCCACTTGCAAAAGAAAATCGATGATGATGCACTCATTGAGGACATCACTAACGGTGATCCTGATGATGAGGATGATGAAGATGTGACAATTGCACCATACAAAGATGAAGCACTAGACACTGATAGTGTGTTCACATCTCTACCGGGTGAACTACCTATACTTGTAGAGGTAGTTGAAATAATTTCACAAGTACAACCCGATGTGTTTCATCTTGAGCCAAATAAAGATACAACTGAGATTCAAGCACCTGAGCAACCTACAAATACAAATGAGCCTAACAAACTAGAGGCATAGTCTATAGAAACAAAAGAACCAGAAGAAACAAAGTCAACCGAGGTGAACCCACCTGACACTACAACCGAGACTCCCACACCATCTATTGAGGAGAAAAAGAAGGATGATACAGTGTCAACTGGGAAAGATACTCCAAGAAGTGAAGAAAAAGCTATTGTCATAAGTGAGAATAAGTCACCTCTTTCCCAAAAGAAGAAGAAGAAGAAAGCCAAAGGGCCAGTCACCATTGATGAAGTTATCATTATACTAGAATGTGACCCGAGAACCGTAAGCCCTGAGGAACTAAGTAGGTATGGGGAATTATGTTCAAGGAAAGCAACACAAGATAATTTAAGGCAAGAACACAAATGTAAAGAAGTGTTAAATGATGTGAGGGATATTCTACAATAGATAGCACCAGAAACAAATATTGATGAGAATACTCCCATCTTAGATCAACTTGCCACAATTGCTGACAAAATCAATGCTCCTAATACAGATGCAGACAAAAGAATAGAAGAATGGGCAGAATCAAAGATTCAGAACAAATTGGCAAAAAGCATTAGCATAGAAGTGGCACTAAATAAGGTAAAATTATCTGAGGTCATTATCGAGGTAAAATCTATCACCTAGATAATCTATCAACTTCTAATCAAGCTTTGTACTTCAGACACCTTCACTGTAGAAGTCAGTGAAAAGATAAAAAGTTTAGAAGAAGAGATAAAGTTGAGTACACAAGCAGCTATTGCCAAGCCAACTACTTTCTTAAAGAATATTAACCAAGTTTAGGAACTCCGGCAGCTGATAGCAGACTTAAGGAAACAAGAAGCACACATCACTGATCAGGTTACAGAGTTACAAAAAGAACTCACTCCTTACTTGAAAATTTTTGAAGCACACATTGTCAAAGCTGAACAACTTGTGGCAACACCAGAGATTTCGGTGTTGGATAATATCTTTGACATTCATGCACAAGTCGGTCTTGAGCACATTGCTCTTACCAACTTGAAAGAGGAATGGGACAACCTCTTGGAGTCTGTACAGAAAACCCATCCACACATTTTTGATAAGATGTAAGTATACACTATATATATATTTTTTGCATTTGGCATTATTATCAAAAAGGGGGAAAACATGTTTATGCCAAATAAGTATACTTTGATACGTTACACACTACCGGGAGCATGCACCAAGGGGGAGTATTTTGTTCTTAGAATTTTTTGTTGTGGATATGTATATGGCAGAGACATAAGGGATATATAGAAACATTTTTTCTATATACATTCAAAGTTTTGATACTAATGCCAAAGGGGGAGATTGTTAAGCTCTATTAAGCATTTAAGGTTGTCATTAGTATCAAAGTATAGTAAACAAGTCGGTTGGTTACTTATATTGAGTTGGTAAGTAACTAGAAGTAAGACAGCAGTCAGTAAAGCTTTTACACCAAGCATCACATAGTTAACTGAGCACTAGTGACACTGACACTGATGGTCAGTAAACACCGAGCATCGCAGTATACACCGAGAAGATTATACAATGTTTATCGATGATCATAGAAAATGGCATAGTAATCTAAAATTTCACATTATTCTATGCAAACAGTTACAACGGATTGTAAAATGATTTACCAAGATCGAGGAGCATTTATTGTAAATAGATACTCATTAAATGTAATGTTTATCTTATTTTAATAGTTGATCTAGGTTATTTTGCACCGTAGATCTTAGGGTTATGATTATTTTTGTAACCTAATTTTTGCTAAGGCGGAAAAATAGAACACTATATATTTTGTTTGTTTGCACCATTTTTATGAGGTTGGGTGAACTAATATATATGAATCACAGAGCACTTGAAGAAATTGCTTATCTTCAAGACAATCATTTTACCAAGTAGAACAAAGCACAGAGGATATCAGATTGAGCAGAATCAGAGAAGGCTACTGAGTAGAACAAAGTAGAAAACCATCATAGATAAGGTGATATTTTGATGAGCACTTATAGATCTGTTTCAAACAATTAAGTTGTCAACTAGCAGATAATTACCTATTACTTTGTGACAATTGTGATAGAGTTTTTGATAAATCTCTTAACAGAGTAGACTTAACAGTCTTATGTAAATCTCTTAACCGAGTACACACTTCATTAGTGTTGTTTACATCCTATAAGTAGGTAGATCTAGCTGATCTAACATGTTACTCCTAATAGGGTAAGATCACCAAAAGTGATCAAAACTTGTAGCTTTAATAGGCAAACCTTTCTATGTGCAGTAGTGAAGAATTTGTGGGTGTCATCCCCACCACAATTTTTACCTTCTTACAAGGGTTTTTGTGTTACCAAAATACTTGTGTTATGCGATTGTCATATTGATTTCATGTTGTTTACTTTATTAAGTTAACTAGATGATTGATTTATACAATTGTATTCAAGTTATTTTGATCAGTTATCACAGTATTAAGTTATAGATCAGAAAAGTTTTACAAGTAAAATTTTTTAAGGCACTGATTCACCCCTCCCCTCTTAGTACCTATCTCTCCTAATTCCAACACCTTCAGCATGAAATTAGAGATCTTTATGGGGTCATATCTCAAAGCTCATGTGAGGTAGCATCCAATTGTCAAGTGCTATGGGACCATGTTTCCAGGGCCTACAATAACCTATCTCAATTTTTAGAGATTCAAGTTCATTTAAATTTGGCAACACATTCTTGGTTGATGTTAGAACTCAAAGTGTTCCTCATTTCAAATGGACAACATTGCGTGTCTTTCAAACCATCGATCATAGCATCAAACCATCTATTCCAACAGCTCCAAATGGTCGAGTAAACACTAGGGGAAAACTCATTTTCCACACACAGTCATTCAAACGCCACCGATGACTCTGGGCTAAAGTGTCCCTCAAGGTCCCTTTAGCATGAAATCAATGATCTTTACAAGGTCATACCTTGGAGCTTGTACAAGGTAGAATTGAGTCGTCAACTCCTACGAAACCATGTTGCCAGGGCCTACAATAACCTATCTTGGTTTTTAGAGATTTAAGTTTATTTAAATTTGGCAACACATTCTTAGTTGATGTCAAAACTCAAAGTGTTCCTCAGTTCAAATGGCTAACATTGCGTATCTTTCAAACCGTCGGTCGTAGCATCGAATAGTCTATTCCAAAAGCTCTAAATGGCTAGGTAAATGCTAGTGGCAACCTCATTTTCCATACATAGTCATTCAAACATGGCTGACCACTCTGAGCTGAAGTGTCCTTCAAGGTCCCTTTAGCATGAAATCAGTGATCTTTACGGGGTCATATCTCAAAGTTCATGTGAGGTAGCATCAAGACATCAGGTGCTACGGGACCGTGTTGCCAAGGCCTACAATAGCCCTTCTCATTTTTTAGAGATTCAAGTGCATTTAAATTTGGCAACACATTCTTGGTTGATGTCAAAACTCAAAGTGTTCCTCAGTTCAAACGGCCAACATTGGGTATATTTCAAACCGTCAGTCGTAGCATCGAACCATCTATTCTGACAGCTCTGAATGGCCATGTAAACACTAGGGGAAACCTCATTTGTCACACACAATCATTCAAATGCCACCGATGACTCCAAGCTTAAGTGTCCTTGAAGGTCCCTTTAGCATGAAATCATCAATCTTTACAAGGTCATATCTCGAAGCTCGTGCAAGATAGCATCAAGCCTTTAGGTGCTACGAGACCATGTTGTCAGGGCCTATAATAACCTATCTCAATTTTTAGAGATTCAAGTTGGTTTAAATTTGGCAACACATTCTCGGTCGATGTTAAAACTTAGAGTGTTCCTCAGTTCAAATGGCCAACATTGTGTATCTTTCAAACCATCAGTCGTAGCATCGAACTATATGTTCCAATAGCTCCAAATGGCTAGGTAAACACTAGTGGAAACCTCTTTTTCCACACACATTCATTTGAATGTCACTGACCACTCTGGGTTGAAGTGTCCCTCAAGGTCCCTTCAAGATGAAATTGGAGATCTTTACGGGGTCATATCTCAGATCTCATGTGAGGTAGCATCGAGACGTTAGGTGCTATGAGACTGTGTTGCTGAGGCCTACAATAGCCTATCTCATTTTTTAGAGATTCAAGTTCATTTAAATTTGGAAACACATTCTAAGTTGATGTCAGAACTCAAAGTGTTCCTCAGTTCAAATGGCCAACATTACGTATCTTTCAAACCATCGATTGTAGCATCAAACTGCCTATTTTGACAGCTCTGAATGGTTGGGTAAATGCTAGGGGAAACCTCATTTTCTACACATAATCATTTGAACACCTTCGATGACTTTAGGCTGAAGTGTCCCTCAAGGTCCCTTCAGTATGAAATTAGTGATCTTTACGAGGTCATATCTCAGAGCTCATGTGAGGTAGCATTGAGTTGTCAGGTGCTACAACACCATGTTACCAGGGCCTACAATAACATGTCTCAATTTTTAGAGATTCAAGTTCATTTAAATTTGACAACAGATTCTTGATCGATGTCAAATATCACAGTGTTCCTTAGTTCAAATAGCCAACATTGCGTATCTTTCAAACCATTGGTCGTAGCATCAAACTATCTATTCCAATAGCTCTGAATGGCTGGGTAAACGCTAGGTGAATCCTCATTTTCCACACATAGTCATTTGAATACTGTCAACAACTCTGGGACAAAGTGTCCCTCAAGGTCCCTTCAACATGAAATCAGCGATCTTTACAGGGTCATATCTCAGAGATCATGTGAGGTAGCATCGAGATGTTAGGTGCTACGGGACGATGTTGCCAGGGCCTAAAATAACATGTCTCAGTTTTTAGAGATTCAAGTTCATTTAAATTTGGCAACACATTCTTGGTTGATCTTAGAACTCAAAGTGTTCCTTAGTTCAAACGACCAACATTGTGTATCTTTCCAACTATCAGTCTTAGCATCAAACCATCTATTCCAATAGCTCTAAATGACTAGGTAAACACTAGTAGAAAAATTCTTTTCCATGATCATTCAAACACCACTGATGACTTCGGACCGAAGTGTCCCTCAAGGTCCCTTTAGCATGAA
This sequence comes from Chamaecyparis obtusa, assembly GCA_027943335.1. Lineage (NCBI taxonomy): Eukaryota > Viridiplantae > Streptophyta > Pinopsida > Cupressales > Cupressaceae > Chamaecyparis > Chamaecyparis obtusa. Next base: position 277,292 of record BSBK01000232.1, read on the forward strand.
ATAAATGATCTTTACGGGGTCATATCTCAGAGCTCATGTGAGGTAAGATTGAGCCGTTAGGTGCTACAGGACCATGTTGTTAGGGCCTACAATAACCTATCTCAGTTTTCAAAGATCCAAGTTCATTTAAATTTGGCAACACATTCTCGGTCGATGTCAAAATTCAAAGTGTTCCTCAGTTCAAATGGCCAACATTGTGTATGCTTCAAACCGTCGATCGTGCCATCGAACCGTCTATTTCAACAGCTTTGAATGGCTACGTAAATGCTAGGGACAACCTCATTTTCCACACACAGTCATTCAAACACCACCGACAACTTCAGGCTAAAGTGTCCCTTAAGGTCACTTCAGCATGAAATCAGCGATCTTTATGGGGTCATATCGTGGAGATCATACAAGGTAGAATTGATACATTAGGTGCTACAAGACTGTGTTGTTGGGGCCTACAATAACCTATCTCAGTTTTTAGAGATTCAAGTTCATTTAAATTTGGTAACACATTCTCAGTCGACGTCAGAACTTAAAGTGTTCCTCAGTTCAAATGGCCAACATTGCGTATCTTTCAAACCATTGGTCATAGCATCAAACCATATGTTCCAACAATTTTGAATGTCAAGGTAAATGCTAGGGGCAAGCTCATTTTCCACAAATAGTCATTCAAATGTCATTGATGACTCCAGGCTGAAGTGTCCCTCAAGGTCCCTTCAGCATGACATCAGTGGTCTTTACAGGGTCATATCTCAGAGCTCATGCGAGGTATCATCAAGCCATTAGGTACCACGAGACCGTGTTGTCAGGGCCTATAATAACTTGTCTCAATTTTTAGAGATTCAAGTTCATTTAAATTTGGCAACACATTCTTGGTTGATGTTAGATCTCAAAGTGTTCCTTAGTTCAAACGGCCAACATTGCGTATCTTTCAAACCATCAGTCATAGCATCAAACCATCTATTCCAATAACTCTAAATGGTAGGGTAAACGCTAGGGGAAACCTCATTTTCCACACATAGTCATTCGAATGCCACCGATGACTTTGGGCTGAAGTGTCCCTCAAGGTTCCTTCATCATGAAATTAATGATCTTTATAGGGTCATATCTCGAAGCTCATGTGAGGTAGCATCAAGCTGTCAAGTGATACAAGAATGTGTTGCCACAACCTACAATAACCTGTCTCATTTTTCAAAGATTCAAGTTCATTTAAATTTGGCAACACATTCTCGGTTGATGTCAGAATGCAAAGTGTTCCTTAGTTCAAATGGCCAACATTGTGTATCTTTCAAACCATCGGTCATAGGATCAAACTGTCTCTTCCAACAACATTGAATGTCCAGGTAAATGATAGTGAAACTTCATTTTCCACACATAGTCATTCGAACACCACCGACCACTCCAGGCTGAAGTGTCCCTCAAGGTCCCTTCAGCATGAAATTGGTGATCTTTACAGGGTCATATCATAGAGCTCATGAGAGGTAGCATCAAGATGTGAGGTGCTCTAGGATCATGTTATTGATGCCTACAATAGCCTGTCTCAGTTTTCAGATATTCAACTTCATTTAAATTTGGCAACACATTCTCGGTCGATGTCAGAACTCAAAGTGTTGCTTAGTTCAAATGACCAACATTGTGTATCTTTCAAACCGTTGGTCGTAGAATCAAACCATCTATTCTAACAGTTCCAAATGGCTGAATAAATGCTAGGGAAAACCTCATTTACTACACACAATCATTCAAACATCGTCGAAGGCTCTCGGCTGAAGTGTCCCTCAAGGTCCCTTCAACATGCAATCAACAATCTTTACAGGCTCATATCTCAAATCTTGTATGAGGTAGCATCAAGCCATCAGGTGCTATGGGACCATGTTGTTGGAGCCTACAATAATCTATCTTAGTTTTTAGAGATTCAAGTTCATTTAAATTTGGCAACACATTCTCAATTGATGTCAAAACTTAGTGTTCCTCAGTTCAAATGGCCAACATTGCGTATCTTTCAAATTGTCAGTCATAGCATCGAACCATCTATTCCAATAGCTTCAAATGGCCAAGTAAATGCTAGTGGCAACCTCATTTTCCACACACAGTCATTCGAACACCATCGACCACTTTGGGCCGAAGTATCCCTCAAGGTCCCTTCAACATGAATTTGGTGATCTTTATGGGGTCATATCTCAGAGCTCGTGCAAGGTAGCATCAAGATGGCAGGTGCTACAGGACCATGTTGTTGAGTCCTACAATAGCTTGTCTCGATTTCAGAGATTCAATTTCATTTAAATTTGGCAACACATTCTTGGTCGATGTCAAAACTCATAGTGTTCCTTAGTTCAAATGACCAACATTGCATATCTTTCAAACTGTCGATTGTAGCATTGAACCATCTATTCCAATAGCTCTAAATGGCCAGGTAAATGCTACTGACAACCTTGTTTGGCACACAGTAGTTTAAACTCCGTTGACCACTCCGGGGCGAGGAGGAGGATGAGTGAAAATATGTATTTAGATGCAAAAGGGCTTGTGGTCCATTTTGAAATTTTATCATGTATTTGGATCATGGAATGTTATTTGGATCATGTATTGATCATATTGTAACCCAATCTTAAATGTAAGCCTTAATGGCACTGATAAGCCTAAAAGGTACCTAGGGGTCACTAGGAATGGTTATGTATTGATCCTAGGTTAGGGGTTGATGGAAATAACTTACAAGGGTCTATTATTATGTACTAAGGCCATTAGAGCCTTTACATAGTGTTAAAAGCACTAAATGTGAACAATCTTGTAAATTGCCTATATTGGCAATATAAGCCAAATAGGGCTTAATTGGAGTTAGTAGAGGTTAGTAGGAAGTCTAAGTTATTTTGGCTTGTAAAGGTTGTCTCTAAACCTTTTATAAGTAGTTAGAGTGGGCAAAGGGTTTTGGGTTTACGAGTTGGCAACTTGACAACTAATTCTAGTGTTTATCATTAACAATAAGTTAGTTAGGGGACAGTTAGAAGTTAGTTTGTAGGTTCCAATTGGTCTTTTGGAAGATTAGAGTCCATTTGGAAGGGATCCACGTGAGTGGATAGGGTGAGAATGATGTTGATTTGAAATGGATCGAGTTTGTATTAGCTTGAATCAATAAAATCAAAATTTCTTTGCGCATTAGTATTCCACTGGCCTATGGCTACAGTCAACAACAGTGAACTGTTGTACTTGATCTGAATGTGATCCTTGTTTAGTTTGATTTAGGAACATTTATTTTCATTTTTTTTGACTTGGCTATAATATCTTTTCATTACCTTCATCACTGATAACAGCAAGGATTTAACTGGTGTATTGATAGTGACTGGTACAGGGATACAGTCAGCAACTAAGGGTTGAAATTCCCTAAAATGTAAGGGTACTCCCACCCCTATGTTAATTTTAGATTTTTGGGAGATTCCTTGTATATATTTCATGCATTTCATATGACTTTAAGTGCAGGGAAGGAGCAAAGGTGGTGAGAAGGAACAGTGGTAGGCTTGGTGAACCCATACAGCGAAGGGTGTATTTGATAAGCACCAGTCATGCCTAGAAGATTCCCTATGAAGAGAGTGGGTAAGGGATGGTTTAAATGGTCTATGTGGATGTTGGGGAAGGTGTTAGAACCTTTAGTGTGGTTGTGAGTTGCAGGTAAGGGTAGTTTCCCTAAAACCCTAGGTTATTGACCCTAGAAACATGGGTTTATTAATTTGGGAGTTTGAGGAATGTTGGGACTTTAAGAGTTTCAAAATATTGTGTTTTGGAAGGTCTAAGAAGACTTTTTCAAGCCTTTGAGTCCTGGAGATAAGCGTGGATAAGAGTTTCTTCTTTGAGCAAGGGATAATTAAGCCTAGATTGAAAACTAGAGGATGGATAAAGTCTTCACCAGTCAAATGGTAGAAACCTGAGGTTGTTAGGAGTTTAATAACTTTAAAAAGGGTATTTGAAAATGTAAATACCTTGCTAGGTTGTTTGGGGATTTTGTGAGTAAATTGCTGATTTCAGGGTGTGAAGGGCTACTAGACAGGCCTAGAAAGGCTATAGAAGAGAAATGGTTGAAGTTGAGTTTATGGGAGTGAATGGGAAGTTGGAACATGGTAAATAGACCATGATAAGATTATTTATGGAATTGGGAACAAGGTGAGAGGTCTAGTTGTAGTTTTGGCATGGTGGAGGCACTAGGTGCACTAGGTGGCCTAGGATAGAGTTGATGCTAGAAGGCATTGGAACAAGGAAACAAGGAAGTGAATTTGAGTAGTATGGTTGTCGGAGTGACTTAAAAAGTTAGATAACTCAACTAGATCCTTGAGTGAGGTTATTTCCTTTAGTGGATTCCAAGTTGTTTGTAGAATCCTCGAGTTGAGTTAGTCTCCTTAGGGTGATAGTGAATGTTTTCGAAGTTTATCGTAACAAGGAATGTTAATCTCCTTAGGGTGATAGTGAATTTTGTCGAGTTAGTCTCCTTAGGGTGACGGTAACAATATACATCGATAAACATACAAGCATAACTATAAGGCATGCGAAATTTACAAAGCATAAGACATCCACATAAACATAAATTAGTATACATCAATACACCAAACACATGAATTGCATACCTAAAGCATAAAAAATATATATTCAAAGGGCATGAAGCCAAATATATATGTCCAATAATATCATACATTGAATATATTCAATACAGTTAAACTGGCTTCCTCAAAGCCAAATGGATGTATAATGTATCACTTATACAATATACAAAAAATATGTCCACTAATGCCATATAGGAATACAATCTATATCCCTAATCTAGTCCTTTCCCACCAGGGGAAGAAAATAAATCCTGAGCTGTCTTCGATCGTCACGTTGATGGAGATGCAATGGATGTTGTAGTCTTTCAAGTGCACACACTTGTCCTCTTGTCTAAACTCTTCTATAGGTCGAGCTGATAAAAAAAAATTTAAGCATCAATAACTAATAGACATCAAAATTGAATTATACAATGACATAAAATAGAATATTTGCTTACCACAAGTAAATAGTCACTATTTACATCCACTGAAGGTGCATGCTGATGATCTGGAATAATAAGTCCCAACAACAATGATCAACATAATAAGTAAAATACATACATGAATATCATTATAAAATTCAATACAAACTATTAAAATTAGGTGATCTCTTTCATACCTTAGTCAGTGCTTCAGAACTAGCTATTTTTGTAGCTACTCCACAATCCAAAGTATCACAAATAGAAGGAGGAGTCTATGATGTCAATAACTAAAAATAAAATAAAAAAAAGTATTATGCAGTTATCAAGATTACATATATTTTTTACAACCCTACTAATGAGTAAATGATACCTCCATGAAGGTTCCACCACATCCTTCGGTGTGTGGTGTCGATGTCGAAGCTCCAACATTCAACTAGTGCACATGTACATGGAAAATTATAAGATAACCATTCATATAAGAATATACTACTGACATGTTAATTATAATGCATTATTACATATATACCTATGGACTCAATGATGATGTCACAAAGCTAGGTGAAATAATGTGATCATCGTGCCTTTGGATTTTGATCATAATTTGTCTAGTAATTTAGTTATTCATTTATTTATTAATTAATTATAATCAAGTAAATCAAATTAACATGCAAATAAAGATACCTCAAGGAAAGTGACATAATGCCCTTTGCTATCTGTTGTGAACATCGACGGTCCATCAGTGAACATCGAATGCACATGCACAATAAGTTATGATACAATTATTCATATAATTACATAATAATCAAATATACTAAATAAAATGTTTTATTCGATACATACTTGTGGAATTGATGATGATGTGTAGAAGGGGACACAAGGATCATTGCCACTGCTACTGCAACCGACACTCTTGCCCTAAAATTTGATCATAATCAATAGATACTAAATTAATTAGTTATTCTTTTATAAATGAAATATGATCAAAATAATTTAATGAACTTGGAAATATTTACCTATGTGTCAATGCCAAATGTCATAGTTAGAAAATCATCAGTCATCAGTCTAGAATCCTCTTCCTCTCTCTTGGCAGTACCAAATGTGCACAAGGATCCACATGACCAACAAATATGCCCCCTCAAAGATTGACCATGGTCACCCTCAACTAAAGGAGTGGCACACTGAATGAGAGTCTCTATCAGAGCACTAATCATGCCTAGTGTGTCTGCCTCTACATGTTCCTTCATAATGGAAGGAATACTAACATGATCCACTTATGGCTTGCCAATAGGAACCCTAGGTGTGTTAGGGTCCCGATGTGCCCCCACTCTATCAAATGATGACCCCACTCCTATACCCTGAGAATCTAGATAGTCAAAATAATTTGGCACCTCCTTGAGTACAAAATTGCAATAGAGTTTCCTTAAGAAATATATAGGAACCTCATGATTGTAACAATGAGGGGAATCAAAGACCATCCACCATCTCTCCCAAAAAAATTTTTTAATGTCTTCATTTAAGCACAAATAAATTGGGAACCTCCTTGTTGTAGTTCTAAGAGTATCTGTGTCCCCTGGTTTTTTAAAGAGTTTGCAAATGTCATCTTTTGTATTTTTTTCTTTTTTACGTCCGCATAAGTTAATTTATTTGTATAATATTGTTTTTGTTCTTCTCTTGCATCCTTCCATAAATTAATTTTCCCACTAATCGAGCCTACGTGGGTCAATATTGCTTCCAATGATTTTTCAAGTCTTTCCCTTCCAATATTTGTACCAATAGAATCTTTTAACCTCCTAATTAAAGATTCTAATTCTTTTTTTCCTCTTTCAATTTGGTTGATCAAATTTTCTTGTGTTCCAGGAGGAGGTTTCTCGATTGGAGGCAATTGAGGTTCATTTTCTTGGTTATTTTCTTCATTCATTTCTTCATTTTCTTGGTAATTAAAAAAACAAGATTTTAAAATCTTAATTAAACACAAATTTTAACAAACCAAATTGCTTCAAAACTGAAATTTTAAAACAAATAAGAGGCATGCGGTGTAAAAACACTTACCTCTTCTTACGGATCGAGCTTGACGATGTCATGGAGCCATTCTCTATGAAAATTTATGGATCAATGCAAAGAAATGAATTGCCCAAGCAAATGGATTCTGCGTGCATGCTTGGGAAGCCCTTCTTAGCTACAAACGTGCATTTGTGGAAAGAAAATGGGCTTTCCCAAATGCAGAAAACACTATAAAGTGTTTTTACAAAGAGTGTGGGCACTATAGGGTGCATGCACTTTGTAAAAACACTTTTTAGTGTTTTACAAAGCGTGTGCACCCTATAGGGCACACCCGCTATGTTTTAGATTGCCCAAGCCTAAGGCTTGGGCAACCCAAGCCATAGCACATGTGCCCTATAAGGCGCATGCGCTTTAGTGCATATGCACTATGGTCGATGGGGTACCAAAAAGCAAAGTGGTACCTTTTTGGTCCCCCATCTTTGTGCATATACCCTTATTGTACATATCATATAATTTTATCATCATATAATGTTGTATGCTAGGTGGCTTCTTAGTTAATATAAGTATATTTTTCTAATATTATCCATATCATTGCCCTCAATTGTTTCCTATTATCATATTTTTACTCAATCTTAGATTGGAGACCTAATTACCAGATGATGCTAAAGTGCCCTAGTTTGTGTTATTAGGTGATCTTGCTTAAGTTTGTGTTCATTTCATTGCAAAACTACGTGAAAATAAGAGGAAATGAACTGCATCTAAAGCTACACATGCATGTACTAGTGATATATATACTGTACAAAAGGGAAAGAACTTAAAGAAAAAGCATCTATCTGAGCTCACATAGGTCGTGAGCATAGCTGTTACTAGAATTGAATGAATGAGTATACATATACATAAAGAAATAATTAAATAATGGGGTACCAAACATTGCCTAGTATTGGTGTCTAGATCCGGTCTTGTCCAATGAGCTCCTTATATCCTGAACCTGCAAGAAGAAATGAGGGGAGATGGGTTAGATCCAATGGATCTATGCAATGGCTAGTATCACAATATCTACAAAATGCATATGTACACTCAGCCATGCACCTTTGACAAAGGTTGTGCTCAGGGCATGTGCATAAGGCTCCAAAGAACAAAGAGGCACCATGTTTTCACTGACATGTTTGTTTCATGTGCAGATACAGGGGAAGCTGATCCAAAAAATCCCATGAATGACCTGGGCCCTTGATGCGGATCATGGTAGAAAAACCTCAAGTTTTCTGTCGATGATCGCATCAAGGGCCAAGAGCACCCATCATAAGAACAAAGGGACATCCAAATGATGCGGCATCAATGACAGTCATGAAAAGCAGATCATGGAAGCAGCATAGGAAACATGAAAGTTCAAATGGAAAAATGATTATAGGGGCATTGTAACACAAGGTACAAACATGAGCATGACATCTTCCAAGAGTATCAAATAAATCTCATTAAGCACAATGAATCACTGTAAAAAATGAGAAGTGGGAATACAAAATCTACACGTCAAAGAAAGGGCACACCATAACATAATATGCTCCAAGGATGCATTCATGCATTGATATTATGGCATGGGCACACCAAACATGTGTGATGTAGCATGAATCAAATGTCGGCACCAAGCAAAAATAGAAATCATCAATGTATGAACATGATCAAGAACTACATGATGAACCAAATACAAGGGGTACAGTTGCTACATGATCTGACACATCTCATATAAAATAGTGAGCAATATGTGCATATGGAAATAATTTAAAGTTATCATAATGCTATCAATATCTACCAATAATGGGTTACATTAAAAGAGATCATGCCAACAAGCAATGAATCAAACAATGTAGAGATGCCCCATTTCAAGTCCTTGGGCCCTCATAAATTTACACTATGAAATAATGTCAGAAATTATGCAAATAATGCCTTATTTTATAGCAGAGATTCATAACATTCCCTCACCAATTAAGGATCAAGAAATATACCAAGGAATAGTCAAGAAGATTTCACAGTTTATCCAACTTAATAGTAGAAAATAGATGAAAGAGTCAATATATGAGCCAAGATATATAATAGTCAGCCTTAATAAATAGTGATACAACAGCCATGGAATCAATGAATAGTGGAGCCAATGAGTACCTAAGATAAGTAGATACAAACACCATATCTTGAGGCATAGGCTATGTAGAATAGAGGGACCAATAGACACATAGGTCACTAGTACCATATTCAGAGGGGCATACACAATGGTAGCATGAATCAATCAATCAAAGAACGGTGATAATAGTTTCAACATAAGTTGCCAGTGAGGGCACTAAATTCAAATGAAGAGAAAGATGATTAACAGTAAGATCATATACAAAGAAATGCAGTGCCCTCATTATCTTTAAGGAATAAGAAATGGAGCCACCGTGATAAAATAGAAAATAAAGATTGTAATACTTCCAAAGCAGTATCATCTTTACTAAGGCATGATAGTAACAGCAACAGAGAAATACATACAATATAGGCTGGCATGGAATAATGAAACAATTATAATCATTGATGCCCTAGGTGCCACAGTGATGCAAACTAGGAGACCTAAGACCTAAGTAGCTTGTAGGTTGTGAACTACATGGTGCCCTAATCTCCCATTTTGTAGGCTATCAAAGAATGCAGTAATAGGCATTAGAAGATAAGCAGTGAGCGCTAAGCATGTCACACTCACGGGCCCAAAAGACATGCCCAATATGATGCTTGGGTTGAGGATGCTAGGCGCCATGAGAAAATAGGTTCGCAAGCTATCGAAGTATTAAGCACCGTATTGGGACACCAAGCATTGAACAAAAGGATATTGGTGTAGCACACAATCCTCTATTAATAATAATATTCAATTACCAGATAAAGACATAGATTTGAAACCTTCAATATTGTTCATTCATCACTCACTACCTCTACAATTCGCTGCAAAATCTTAAGTAACCAAAAAACTAGAAAAAAAACAAGAAATTCAAAAACTACCCTTTCTGGCAGTTTTTTCCCACAGGTTGTTTTTGCCATTTTTGGTAATTTTTGAAATAACACCTAAAAAGCTAAGATTTTCCCTAAACATGACCTCGACTAAGTTAGAATGAATTGCCAACTAATATCTGAGATTTGATAATGTAAACTTGAATTTACTACAAAATAGAACTTTCTAAAAACTAGAGAAAAAACACTAAAAGCTGATTTCGGAGCCCAAGATGAAACTTTCAGCTCCCAAAAATGTGCTAAAACGGACCCCAATCAATCTGAGATCATTGGAAAAACAAATGCCACCACCTGAGGCACACACCCAAATTTTTTTAACAAAAACCCAAGACCTGAGTCAAAAGTTATGACCTCCGAAAGTTTTTGTATGAGATTATGACCTACAGAAGGCCCTACATCAGATATAGTGTGTATGGATACTGAACAGTGTTAAGCACAGTAATAGCTCCCAAAGCCCATGCCCTAGTTTATTCATAACACTGACAGAGAAGTGAAACAATACATATGCAATGTTACAGAATAGAAACAATAAATCAAATCAACACACTGGCACCAAGTGTCGATAGCAATACCAATAAATAATGCCCTAGTCTTTTTCTCATGGGCTATCATACAAAGATCAAATGACTATAGCAGTGCCCTACCCATGGGTCATGGGGCCTCACAATGAAATAACAGCTTGACAATTATGCTCAACATAGAAGATAATGCGGTATGAATTGGGATTTGAACCATCATAGTGCACATATACCGTGAATGCCATTTTCATGCCCTCGAGTATGAAAAGGGACAATGAGCAAGACACCATCACTATACAGAGATGTTATTGCATTAAATAAAGAATGGACTAACATAGCCAGGGCCATTGATTCATGTGCACTACATAGGAGGGAGAAAATTGTGCCCTAGCTCATGAGCTATGAGCACAACAAAAGATGGAGCATCATATATGAAACCCCAAAGGAGCCAAACACTGTGCCCTCGAATCATGAGTAAAACAATATCAAATACCAAATACACAGATCAAGCATGCAGTGATATCAAATACAACAGTACCCTCATGATGCAGAAAATATGCCAGACATACAAAAGCCATGAAATATACAGCAAAGGCACAACATTCAAGCATGGAAAAGTAGTGAATACGGGTGCATTATCGAACACACAGTACACAACAATGATATTGAAACTAGATACAAAGGGAAAATGAAATCAATGCCTACCTCATGTTGATGATGCCATGAATCCATTTTTGTTGTTTCCAAATCCAATTTCAGAGACTGCTAGCAAGGAAATAGCAACTTGCCATATGTCAGATAGGAAAGTCCACAGTGTCAGCGGCAGAGGGGTTTTTGAATAAAATGGTTATTGAATTTTCTTTTCCTTCTCCCCTTTTTAGGGTCGAGATTCATTAACCATCTTTTTCTATGCATCTTAGACATGGTGGGTTTTTGGTGATCATTAGGTGGGATTTTAATCCTATAGTTGTATGCTATGTATTGATGATTTTTTTTTTATTAGCGAATGTGGGTCATCAAATATGCTTTCCCCTTAATTGGGTTGAGAGTCATTTGTTTGACTTAGGATTTTAATCCTTTTCTTAGGCATAGGTGGATTTGTGAAAATGTAAATACTCTTAAAATGTGTTTTCCCCTTTTCTAATATTGGGTTGAGAACTATTCTTGGAGGCATATTAAATCCATTTTATGTCATAGGGGTCATTTTTAGAATGTAGCAATCATGGCACATCCTATTGTAAATTTTGACAGTGGTATTTTATAAACCATTGTCAGAATCATTTGGTGCATGACTTAGTGGATAGAATGGTCTCTTTTGACCTTTGGCCCCACTTTCCTTGCCCCCTAAAAATTTGGGAATCTGGCATTCAAATTAGGATACAGCCTCATGGGTTCTTTATTGACCTTTTTCAATTCTTAGGAGTTAGTGGAGTTTGAATGCAGATTCCTAGTTTTTAGTTTATATACCTCTCACTTTCGGTGATTGAGGTTAGCTCTTCATTCTTTCTCTCTGATATGAGTGTTGTAGCTCTGAGAGACACAATTGTACTTAGTTTCTTTTCGGCAATAAAATTGATCCTTCTTGTTCTCCTACAATTATGGGTTTGCTTTTGAATGCTATGCAGGATTATTGTGATGTCCTTGTATCCTTAATCTGCATATTGAATCCAAGTTGGTGTTCAAGAATTCATCTTAATTCAGTAGTGTGACTTGTATGCAATCAAGAATATCAGAATTGTGAAGATTTCTTCCTTTTCTGCATTTCAAGTACCTTGTTTCACTAAGAGTTAAGAAAGTGGGATTGAGTTGTGAGTTAAGTTTATTTTGTTATTGGAGTAAACTTATTTTCGGTTGTGGATCTTCTTCAAATTTTGATGGATCACCTTTGTTTTGTTTCAGCTATAGTTGTTAAATTTCATGCATTTCCTCTCCCTTTTCTCTTCAAAGTTTAGATAAGTTTCAAGTGATCCAAAGGGAAGCCGATGCTTATTCCAGAGGTCTATTCTCGGATAGGTTACCCATAGCTTGAGAATAGTCCCATGTTTCATAGGATTAATGGGCTCAACACTTAGCAAATTGGGTGCAATCCATAGTGACAATAGTTTTTGGCATGCCCAGTGGGACTCTAAAAGACTCAGTGAGTTAGGTTTCTAAGAAAGATTTATGCAAGTTATTGTGTGGTATGAGTAGTGAAAAGCTTTTGAAATCATACCTGGAAACTCTAATGGTGTTTTATGTAGATCAGTATATAAGCTTATGAGTGGGATCCCAACTAGATAGAGTAAGAATCCTTTTGTGTATGCAGAGCTGCCATCTGTAAAAAAGAGGTCTAAAGCAGCCCAAACTAGTGCATCAAAATCTATAAATCCTACTCGTAATATTGGTCACATCCTTGCAAATACTCTCCAAATTCAGCTAGTGCAAGTAGGACTAGTAATTCAAGCTCCCCTTAATCCTCCAATGTCCAGACACCATCCTTTTGTGGCCTTTAATCAAGGTATACCCTTGAATTTGCAGCAGCATAATGGCATACCCATATCAGCCCTTAACAGTTTCCCTATTTTTACAAGAGAGCATCAGACCTCAACTATTGAGCATATAAGAGATGTAGCATCCCTTTGTGCCCTTCATAATATAACCTAGGATAATGTGGTTGTGAGGTTGTTGGCAGCTTCTCTCAAGGGAAAAGCATTGTAATGGTTTAGAGGCTTAGCGGTTGGTTCTATTGCTTATTGGGATGGGTTGGGTCAAGCCTTGACCAATCAATTTGAAGATAAATCAGATCATCTCTCATTAGTTGAGCATTTAACTACTGTCAAAAGGTCACCCCAAGAATATATGATGGATTTTAACTTCAGATTTAAAAGGACATGGAATAGAATACCAGCCACAGTTAGGCCCTCGATCCAACATGCTTTTCTATACTATCTAAGAGCCCTTAACAGTGATATCTCTATTATGATCCAATCCATGGGAGGGACTAATTTACCAGCAGCATATGATCTTGCCTTAAGAGCTGAAAATAGCCTAATCCAAGAAGGAAAAATAGCCCCAACACCTCCAATGCCTATTTTCTCTGAGCTTCATCCTGTCTGTGAAGCAATTCCAGCCTTGGCATCTATTCCACCTCTCCCAACTCCTCCTCAACAAGTTGCTAGCCCAGTTATAAATCAATCCCAGGAGCTGAATGAGATCAAGAAAGCCTTGCAAACTGTTACTAATAAGTTGGTTAGTCTAAAGAAGTAGTAGTCCCAACCTTACCAACAACCCTATCAACAGCCTTATCAGCAACCCTATCAAAATCATTACCAGCAAAATAGGCCCCAATACCAAAAAGGCCAGCAAGGCCAAGCAAGAAATTCTAATAAAAAAGCTAGCTAGCCTTATAATCCTAGCACTCCTAGTGCTTCTAGAGAGCTAGTTCCTGTAGCTCAAAATAATATGGCACAAGGATACCAATGGGGTTGCCCATGCAATCAGTAACACATCCAAGGAATGTGTCCTAATGGCTATGCTTAGGCCCTCATGGTGTAGAACAATGTGATGATGCCACAGGAGATGGTTCAAGAGCTAGAAATACATCAAGGTCTAGTTACCCCAAGTGAGTTGCAGGCACCTGAGGTGGCACTAGTGAATTTCCAGAAAGAACATTTTTGCAAGGTGAATTTTTCACCAAATGATAACCCAAACTATATCCTAGTTGTAGCCAACACAAGGTCTAAAAAGAAGGCTTTGGAGGTTAAACAAGTGGCCTCAACCAGTCAAAAAGTTCCTATTGTGAATCCACAACCCAAAGCAGTTCAAGCTCCAGCCCTAAACCAGTCAAAAGAGGCTAAGGAACTAGTCAAGGTAGCTACATAGTTGGTGTCCATACAAATAGAAACTGCTACACCAAAAGGATAGTCTAAAGTAAATTTTGGATCTTTTAATATTGTGGAGAAAATGAAGAAGACCTCTATCAATGTGCCTTTAATGGACACCCTGGTGATCCCTAGTTAAAAGGAGCTAATACTTAGTGAGTTGGATAAGATTTCATCAAATCAAGAAGGTGTTTTAGAACAGCCTAGGGTCCTAGTGGCTAAAACACCTCAAAAGGAGAAGCAAAATGAAGAAACCAGCTTGCAACCCATTGTTTCCCCATAGGTTAAACCTCCTCCTTTCTATGTAACTCTTATTGTTGGAGACTTCTTGGTTCATAATTGTATGATAGACTCAGGAGCAAGTAGTTTTGTGATTTCTAAACAGTTAGCAGATCTCCTAAGATTGTCTTATGAGCCAATAGATAGGCTTGTTGTTCAGTTGGATGGGTCATCAGTTAGTACCTTGGGAGTCATTAAAGACCTAAGCCTCACTCTGCATGAATGTCCCAATTTCTCCATTCCCCAGGATGTCTATGTCATAGATCTGCCTCCTCATTTTGCTATTTGTTTAAGCATAGAGTTCACTGCTAGGTTGGGGGGATATCTCTCAGTTGTTTAGTCTCATTTATACTTTAGAACCAGGTATCGAACTAGAGTTAGAATCAAGTCTAAGGCTTTTGCAAAAATCCATGCTAAATCTTATACCCCAAGCCCTATAAATGCTAATTTGATGTTTCATGAACAAGACCCAAGTGATTCTGAACCTAAAACCACTATTGGAAAGATTCTTGATATTGTCCTAGATGAGTGAGCTGAAAGAGATTTGGAGGAGGATAACCCTTTTAGAAACATGGAGATTTCTGGCATTGGAATGTATATCATTCATGAAGAAGGTGTTGTGATCCCAGATTTGATGAAGAAGGAAGATAAGCATTCTGGAGATCAGAGTGATGATTTGTGGCAGTTGTTTTTTGATGGTGCCAGAAGCAAAGTTGGTTCAGAAGGAGGAGCTATCCTATTTTCTCTCAAAGGAAAAAGGTATTACTTTGTAGTTCATTTTTCCTTTAGTTGTACTAACAACACAGCAGAGTATGAGGCTTTGATTCATGGTTTAAAATGGGCTAGATAAAGAGGAATCAAATGCCTCAAAATTATAGGTGATAGTGAGTTAGTGGTCAATCAAATTCATGGCACTAATCTCACAAAAAATGATACACTTAAGATGTATAAGCATAGGGTTTGGGATTTAATAGAAGATTTTTGTGCTTTTAATCTGGTTGCTGTCCCAAGAAATCAGAACAAATAGGTAGACAAGCTGGCTGCCATGGGAGTAGAATATGATATCCCAAAAGAGATCACAAGTCCCAACTCGCAGCATGTAAAGGTTTTGGTAAGACCATCCATACCAAACAATCAGGTGAGCTGGAAAGTCTTTGAAAATGATGAACATATTTTTAACTTTTTGATAGAAGAAGATGAGTTCTCTAAAGTTAACCAGAACAAACATGCTCACCAGTATAATGACCAGATGCTACAATCAAAAAGTAACAAGCTGCCCAAGGGACTGGTCACCCTTGAGTCCATATTTAACTCTGATGATCAGCTTAGAGGAGATAAAGCTAGTATGATAGTCAAGGAAGAGCACTACCAATCTGTGGAAGTTCTCAAGGACAAACCCCTTAAGCTTGGAAAGGTATGCACATAGCCAGAAAAACAAGCTTTTGTTTCATTATGTCAAGAGTTTAGTGATGTTTTTGCATGGGAATACTATGATCTGAAAGGATTTGATCCCCACTTAGCCCAGCACACCATTGAGCTAGAACCCCATGCCAAACCAATGAGACAAAAAATAGAGACCTATCAATCCTATGTTAGAGGTCTTAATGAAAACAGAATTGAAAAAAATGATTGAGGCCAATATTATTTTTCCCATTAAACACACCTCTTGGGTTTCTAATCTAGTACTAGCTAGGAAGAAGAAAGGTGAAATCTGGTTATGTGTGGATTTTAGAGACCTTAACAGAGCCTCACTCAAAGATCATCACCCACTACCCTCCATGGAATAGATTTTGTAGTACGTCTCAGGGTCTAATAGATTTTCTTTGTTAGATGGCTTTTCTGGTTATAACCAGGTCCTGGTTAAAGAGGAAGATCAATATAAAACAACATTCACCAGCAAATGGGGCACCCTAGCATACATGAAGATGCCTTTTGGGCTATCTAATGTTGGTGCTACATTTTAGAAAGCCATGGAGATTTCATTTGCTAGTTTAATGAACAAGTTTGTCCTAGTTTATTTGGATGATATAACTATCTTTTCAAAAGACACTAATGATCACCTGGTTCATCTGTGATAGATCTTTGAAAGGTGTAGAGAGTTTGGAGTTTCATTGAATCCTAAGAAATGCATTTTTGCTATCCATGAAGGTAGATTACTAGGAAATATTTTTTCTAAGCAAGGGAACACCATTGATCCTAAGAGGATAAAGGCCATTGTGGCGCTACCTCTACCAGCTCACAAGAAAGGACTATAGAGGTTTTTTGGGAGAATCAGCTTCTTAAGAAGGTTCATTCCAAATGTTGTAGCACTACTAAAGCCTATGACATAGATGCTGAAGAAGAACTCAACCTTTCATTGGATAAATGAAGGAAAAAGGTGCTTTGAAGAAATCAAGGAAGTAATTGCATCTACTCCTACTCTGGTAAACCCTGACTTTTCTAAAGACTTCATCCTATATGCTTTTGGGGACACTGATAGTATCTTTTCCATACTAGCTCAACAAAATGCTGAGAAACAAGAACAAATAGTAGCTTTCTATAGCCAAGGTTTAGATGGTTATGAACTTAATTATACTCCTGTAGAAAAGCATGTCCTAGAAATCGCGACGAGTTTGAAAAAGTTTAGGCACTTGCTATCCAATAACACAGTACACCTAATGGTTGCTCACCCTTGCATAAAAGACTTTCTGTTGAATAAAGACTTGAGCCATAAGAGGGCTGGTTGGGTCACCAAAGTCATGGAGTATGACATCCAAATTAAAGTGACCAAGCTAATTAGAGGAAAGGGGTTGTGTGAGCATCTCAATGAAGGAATAGTAGACCCAAACTAGCAAAAAGAGAAAGTTGTTCTGATGAACCAGAATACAGAGTAGAACACAAGCTGGACAACAGAGATGAGACATGATCTCTCAATTGGTCAGTGCCCTTAAGGCCTTGAAAGGAGTAAAAGAAGGTACTTTAGACTCCAAGCTATTCCATTTGTCATTATTGATGATGTTTTGTATAGAAGAGATCATAGTGGTGTCTTGTTGATATGTGTTGAAACTAGCCAAGTGGATAAAATACTAGAGGAGTTTCATGATGGAGGTTCTGGAGGACACTTTGCAGCCAGGACCACTACTCTGAAAGTGATGAGATTCAGGTACTATTGGCCTTAGCCTATACAAATATGCATTTGATTGGGTAAGGAAATGTAAGAACTATGCTTTGTTTGCTGGGAAACAAAAGTTAGCAGCCCTCCCTCTTCATCCCATCAAGGTAGAGTAGCCTTTCTCAAAATGGGGATTGGATTTTATTGGACCTATCAACCCCCCATCTAGTGCTAGACACATATGGATACTTGATACTATAGACTATTTTACCAAATGGACAGAGGTTGTAGCACTGAAGGAAGAAAATGGGACCTCTATCCTAAACTTCTATCAAGACATTGTGTCTAGATTTGGCACTCCAGATTCTATCATTTTAGACAATGCTAGGGCATTCCTAGGAACTAAAATCTTAGAATGGGCACTCAAACACAATATCTTCTTGAGTACCTCTTCTAACTATTACCCTTGGGGTAATGGTCAGGCAGAATCAACAAATAAGAACTTGTTGAGAATCATCAAAAGAACTATAGAAGGAAACCAGAGAGATTGGCACAAGAAGTTGAAGTTGGCCTTATGGGCAAATAGAATAACACCTAAGAGGTCTATAGGTAACTCACCCTATGCACTTGCATATGGAAAAGAAGCTAGGATTCCTTTGTCTACTGAGTTTCCTACTTTGAGTTTAATCAAGGATATTGATCTTGTGAAGGAAGATTCTATGCAAGTCAGGCTTGCTGAACTAGTTGAGCTCGAAGAAACAAGAAAACTAGCACTAGAGAACCTAGAAGATCATCATGCTCAGATGAAAAGGAGCTTTGATAAGAAAGCCACACCTAGGGATTTTAAGGAAGGGGACCTTGTCCTCAAGTGGGATGAAGCAAAATACAAACCAGCGAGGCATACTAAATTTGATTCCATATGGAGCAGGCCTCTCATAGTGATTGGATGCAAAGCCCATAATGCTTTTCAACTGGGTAGTATGGATGGAGAGGAGCTTCCCATTATATTTAATGGGATTCACCTCAAGCCTTGTTTCTGAGGTCTATTTCTACCCTGTACATTAGTAGGTTAGAGGTTTCTAGTTTTTTGTGTTCCCTAAGTGCCTGGCATAAGTTTGTTCTCAGTTTCAGTCACTTTTAGTTTGGCTTTCAATTTGGTGTGAGTAGTAATAAGCCAAAGAGGCTATCTCTACCAGTTACCAATTTTGTTAAAGAAGGATTGGATGTCCAAAAGAACTAAGTTCAGTTTGAGGCTTACAAGACTCTATGCCCAATGGATCTTTAAGGCAGCTAGTCAAGATTCTTAGTAGGCAAGAACTTCAAAGAGGTCGCTAGAATATTATCATATTTTCACTCATTCTTAGATTAGAGACCTAATTATTAGATGATGCTATAGTACCCTAGTTTGTATTATTAGGTGATCTTGCTTAAGTTTGTGTTCATTTCATTGCAAAAGTACATGAAAGTAATAGGAAATGAACTGCATCTAAAGCTACACATGCATGTACCAGTGATATATATACTATACAAAAGGGAAAGAACTGAAAGGAAAAGAATCTATTTGAACTCACATAGGCTATGAGCATAGCCATTACCAGAATTGAATGAATGAGTATACATATACATAAAGAAATAATTAAATACTGGGGTACCAGACATTACTTGGTATTGGTGTCTAGATCTAGTCCTATCCAGTGAGCTCTTGAGATCCTGAACCTGCAAGAAGAAATGAGGGGAGATGGGTTAGATCCAATTGATCTATGCAATGGATGGTATCACAATATCTATAGAATAAATATGTACACTCAGCCATGCACCTCTGAAAAAGGCTTTGCTCAGGGCATGTGCATAAGGCTCCAAAGAATAAAGAGGCACCATGTTTTCACTGACATGTTTGTTTAATATGCAAATACGGGGGAAGTTGATCCAATAAATCCCATGAATGACGTAGACCCTTGATACAAATCATGATAGAAAAACCTCAAGTTTTATGTCGATGATTGCATCAAGGGCCAAGAGCACCCATCGTAAGAACAAATGGACATCCAGATGATGCAGCATCAATGACAGTCATGAAAAGTAGATCATGGAAGTAGCAGAGGAAACATGAAAGTGCAAATGGAAAAATGATTACAGGGGCATTGTAACACAAGGTACAAACATGAGCATGACATCTTCCAAGAATATCAAATAAATCTCATTAAGCACAATGAATCACTGCCAAAATAGAGAAGTGGGAATACAAAATCTACACATCAAAGAAAGGGAACACCACAGCATAATATGCTCCAAGGATGCGTTCATGCATTGATATTATGGCATGGGCACACCAAACATGTGTGATGTAGCATGAATCAAATGTCGACACCAAGCAACAACAAAAATTATCAATGTATGAACATGATCAAGAACTGCATGATGAACCAAATACAAAGGGTATAGTTGCTACATGGTCTGACACATCTCATATGAAATAGTGAGCAATATGTACATATGGAAATAATTTAAAGCTATCATAATGCTACCAATATCTACCAATAATGGGTTACATTAAAAGAGATCATGCCAAAAAGCAATGAATCAAACAATGCAGAGATGCCCTGTTTCAAGTCCCTGGGCCCTCATTAATTTACACTATGAAATAATATGAGAAATTATGCAAATGATGCCTTATTTTACAATAGAGATTCATAACATTCCCTCACTAATTAAGGATGAACAAATATACCAAGGAATAGTCAAGAAGAGTTCACAGTTTATCTAGCTTAACAATAGCAAATAGATGAAAGAGTCAATATATGAGCCAAGATATATAACATTCAACCTTAATAAACAGTGATACAACAACCATAGAATCAATGAACAATTGATGAAGGGTGCTCCCCTTAATACCACAACCACATGAGAGAAATAGAGAAACAACAACAATAATCTGCAAGAACAGAAAATTGGCTTCTTATTATGTCCACAAATGTGGAATTACAAACTTTCAGAATTACAATATGCAAAGCCACATGGGCATTCC
This sequence comes from Chamaecyparis obtusa, assembly GCA_027943335.1. Lineage (NCBI taxonomy): Eukaryota > Viridiplantae > Streptophyta > Pinopsida > Cupressales > Cupressaceae > Chamaecyparis > Chamaecyparis obtusa. The sequence continues at coordinate 298,059 of BSBK01000232.1, forward strand.
CTTACAATATTCTATAGGACAAAGCCTCGAATCAATACCCAGATCTACTACCCAGAACTATTCTGAACTCCTAAGACAATAATACAGCCTTCCTTATATAGGCAATTTTCCATCGCCTGGGAAGGTTCCAGAATTTTAACCAATAAGGCCGACCAAACTTAGAATTATTTTATTTTACATTTTATTACATCATAGTCGGCTCAAGATAACCTTTGAAACCTGAACATAAATTTTGAAGAAAATTATTTTCTGCCATTTCGGGTGGCCCAACTTCCGAAGACCATAAGCCATCACCAGTTGACCCAATCGGCTATTATAACCCCATTTCAGAAATGCCACGAAGCGCTCTACAGGGTTGACTGGTGCAAGTACCTATCACCCAAATTTTTGACCTCATCCGGGGCCTCTAAAGCCTTCAAAACTGAGTTCAAAGTTTTTGTACCCTGCTACCAATACCAAAAATCTTCAATATCTTCCAATATACACTTGATCTGGCAATGAAACTTTACTGACAGACTTATATGACCAAAATGAACCTCCAAGAAAGAGATCAGATCATTTTGAGCACATACAAAAATTAGCAAAAATAGTAACTTTCCATAAATAGCAGCTCTGCACAAAATAGCCCTTATTGAATACAAAAATAGAAATATTTTTGGGTGATGCAAGATTGCTCTTACACCCAAGATGCTCCTGCATCATACACCCAGGGTAATTTGAGAAGTGACCCTATCACGACTCAGGTGTGCAGAAGAAAACCAAGATGGCTAACCTCCTCCTTTGTCAGCCATGATGAATCTTCAATAGGTCATCCTTTCCACTTGACCAGATATTCTTCATATGTCCCATTCCTTGTGCTTCTGCCAACACGACTGTCCAGTATATCTTCGATCTCCTTAGTGTCTGAACTACTTGCTGGAATACTCCACTGTGCTGCTATGATCTCATCTTCAACACCTCCTTCATGATACTCTGTCAGATCTGAAATGTTAAACACTGGTGAAATATTTAGCTCAGTAGGCAATTCTACCTCATATGCGTTTCCTGAATCATGTTTCTTCAGTATCCTACATGGTCCAAACTTCTTCATTTTCAGCTTGTTATATGTACCAATTAAAAACCGCTCCTTCCGCAAATGAACCATGACTTCATCACCAACCTAAAATTCCTTATACCTCCTTTTCTCATCTGCCTTAGCCTTATACTGTGCATTCATCTTGGTAATATGCTTCCTCACCTCCTCATGGATGTTCTTCAAGTGTTCTACAAAATCCTCAGCTTCAGCACTACTTATTTCTCCTTTATCTATCTTCCTCAATTCAGATGCATTTCTTGGACTACTTCCATATACAATCTGGAATGGTGATTTACCAGTGCTCCTATTGATAGAATTATTGTATGTAAATTCTGCCTATGGTAAAATCAAATCCCATCCTGTTGGCTTATCTCCAACCAAACATCTCAGCAAATTTCCCAAACTCCTATTCACCACCTCTGTCTGTCCATCAGTCTGTGGATGATGTGATGAACTAAACTTCAAATCTGTCTTCAACTTCTTCCACAATGTACACCAGAAATATCCAACAAACTTAGTGTCCCGATCTGAAACTATGGTCTTTGGCAAACCATGAAGTCTCACTACTTCTCTGAAAAACAATTCTGCTACATGAACAACATCATTAGTGTTCTTGCAGGGAATAAAATGTGTCATCTTTGAAAATCTGTCAACTACCACAAAAATTGAATCGTGTCCCCGCTGTGTTCTTGATAAACCAAGAACAAAGTCCATGTTGATATCCTTCCAAGGCTTCTCTGGTACAGATAATGGCTGATACAACCCAACCACTTCAATCTACATTTCTGTCAGTAATAGTTGCCTTCTGCTAAGAGCATCTGTAACCCTATTAGACTTTCCACTCCTGTGTTTCAAAACAAATGTATAACTCTACAAAAACTCAACCCATTTCAAATGCCTTTGATTCAATTTTCCTTGACTATTCAAATATTGCAAAGCTTGATGATCAGTATACAAAACAAACTCCTTAGGAAGCAGATAGTGTCTCCACTTTTTCAATGCCTGAACTATAGCATAAAATTCCTGATCATAAATAGAATATTTTCTCTTGGCATCATTTAATTTCTCACTGAAATAAGCAACAGGTTTACCTTCTTGGCTCATAACAGCTCCTATTGCAGTACCACTAGCATCACAATCTACTTGAAACACCTTATTAAAATCTGCTAAAACAGGTTGTTCTGTAACTTTTTATTTCAACAATTGAAAACTCTTTTCTGCTCCATTAGTCCACTTAAACTCTTTTCTATCCCCTCTCATTGTTTCAGTCAAGGGTCCACAAATACTGCTAAAATTTTTGATAAACTTTTTGTAAAAGCTAGCTAGACCATGAAAAGATCTTACCTCAGTAGCACTCCTTGGAGTAGGCCATTCAAGGATAGCCTGTACCTTCTCTGGATCCATTTTTAGACCTTCTGCTGAAACTACAAATCCCAAATACACTAACTCTTTCTTCACAAAACTGCACTTCTTCAAATTAATCAACAATTTTTCATCTCTCAACTTCTCAAACACTATACGAATATGCATCATATGTTCCTCCAATGTCTTGCTAAAAATCAAAATATCATCTAAGTAAACAATGACAAACTTGTGTGCTATAAATGTGTCACACTTCTATGAATCATTATATGCAAGGAAACTCAAGAATGAGCCCTCACTAAATCGATCCATAGCTCCCTAGACATGGAGTGCAAGGGTTTTTAAGAATGCTCTTAGCTAGAGCTATTTAGCCTATAACCTTGCTAGTAAACCATGCAATGAGAGATTCAATGAAGACAAGGGCAAGAATGCCAATATCCTCAAGAATCAAGAATGAAATGCAATGCAAGCTAGTTTAAGAATGGAAATGCAAGCTAAACTATGGAAATGAAAGATGCAAGTATTAGAAAGCCTCCTAGTTAAACTAGATGAATTAATCTAAAGCATAAATGAAATCTAAGCTAAAAATGCCATGAAAATGAAGCTACTATGCAAGAAATGAAATCTAACTATAAAGCAAGAAAGCCATGATGATGCAAGAATGAAGACAAGAAGATAGAGTGTTGATGAAGATCTAAGATGAATGCCAACAATGCTCCAAATCTTCAAACCCTACATGCAAGAATGTCTCCAAAAGCTCCAAGATGACCTAGAAAACTTGTAGCATAATAATAGCATAAAAATTTGTGGATCTAGAATGAAGAAAAGAGCTCTTCTTTTATAGAAAATGAGAAGGAATGGACCATGGAGATTAAGAGGCAAAAGATTTAATCAACGGTGGAGCTTAAAAGAGGAGCAATCCATGTGCACAAGTATCCAACAATAGGAAAATAAGAGTTGACTTTTGTATTCATATGAGACAAAAAGTACTTTTTCTCTTTTTATAAATAAGAATAATGCTTTATTTGTGCAACTTAAGATAAAAAGAAAAGTGGGGGCTTTTTATTTATTAAAAGGGGAGGAAATATTCCTTTTAAATAAATAAAGACTTAGGATAAAATGGTTAGCCCATAGAAAATAATCGAATAAATGATAGAACTAGGATTTGATCAAGAATAAGCAATTTATGATTTAGCAAAAGGGGCTAATAGTCTAGGTGACTATTTTTAGGTGTATACATTTGCCCCTCTTTGACATGCAATTTTGACAAAATATTCAAGCAAGAGGCACCTACAACCACAACTTGTTAGCTCCACAATGGTTAGCAAAATTCAAAATCTAACAATGGTTAGCACATGAAAAATCAGATAATCTTGTAAAAATAACTAATCAAATGACAAAATCTGAAAATGAAACCATCATGGTTGGATTAGGCTTGGAAAGACCTTTCCAATGATATATAACACTTAAAATTTTGATATCATTTGCAAAAAATTTTCAAAAATGGGCACCCATTTTCCAGAGTGGCACGGATTTGAAAATGCTGAAATTTTCAAAAAAATTGAAAACAACAAATAAACTAGCAAAATTCAACAGACAATACTAGGCGACATTTAATAGCTAAAATGCGACATTTAAAAGCTGGCAGGCATGATTAAAATGTGCATAGGCGTGAGCAGAATATGCAGACATGTGAATAGAATATGTGGACGCGTGAACAGAATGCGTAGAGGCATGAATAAAATGCTCATAGGTGTGAAAAGAATGCTTATAGGCGTAAAAAGAATGTGCAGAGGCGTGAAAAGAATATGCAGACGCGTGAACAGAAAATGTAGACGCGTGAACAAAATGCTCACAGGCATGAACAGAATGCTCACAGGCGTGAACAGAATACTTGCCTGCGTGAACAAAATACTCACAGGCGTGAACAGAATGCCCACAAGCGGTGTTTCACCTGTTTGCGCAAAATTAACGAAAATAAATGATGAAAATGCAAAAAATGAAAGACAAAATGAAACTATTCTGCCCCACGGTGGGCGCCAAAAATGTGTGCTATAAATGTGTCACACTTCTATGAATCATTACATTCAAGGAAACTCAAAAATGAGCCCTCACTAAATTGATCCATAGCTCCCTAGGTATGGAGTGCAAGGGTTTTTAAGAATGCTCTCAGCTAGAGCTATTTAGCCTATAACCTTGCTAGTAAACCATGCAATGGGAGATTCAATGAAGACAAGGGTAACAATGCCAATATGCTCAAGAATCAAGAATGAATATGCAATGCAATGCTATGCTAGAAATGGAAATGCAAGCTAAGCTATGAAAGGAAATATGCAAGTGTTACAACCCAAGCTAATTAATCTATGTGAGCTAATCTAGAGCATAGAAATGAAGCTAATCTAAGAAAACATAAATATAAAGCTAAGCTAAGAATGCAAGAATGAGATGTAGAATGCAAGAATGCTCCAAATCTTCAAAAGCTCTAAATGTACCTAGAAAACTTGCAGCAAAATATTAGCATAAAAAGTTGGGGATCTAGAATGAAGAAGAGAGCTCTTCTTTTATAGAAAATGAGAAGGAATGGACCATGGAGATTAAGAGGCAAAAGATTTAATCAATGGTGGAGCTTAAAAGAGGAGCAATCCATGTGCACAAGTATCCTCCAATAAGAAAATAAGAGTTGACTTTTGTGTCCATATGAGACAAAAAGTACTTTTTCTCTTTTTATAAATAAGAATAATGCTTTATTTGTGCAACTTAGGATAAGAGGAAAAGTGGGGGCTTTTTATTTATTAAAAGGGGAAGAAATATTCCTTTTAAATAAATAAAGACTTAGGATAAAATGGTTAGCCCATAGAAAATAATCGAATAAATGATAGAACTAGGATTTGATCAAGAATAAGCAATTTATGATTTAGCAAAAGGGGCTAACAGTCTAGGTGACCATTTTTAGGTGTATACAAAACTTACCCAGAAATTCTTTCAGAACCTCGTTCATGAGCCGCATGAAAGTGCTCGGTGCATTGGTTAGCCCAAAAGGCATGACTAACCACTCATATAGTCCTTCCTTTGTCTTGAAGGCAGTCTTCCATTCATCTCCTTCTCTGATCCGAATCTGATGATATCCACTCTTCAGATCTATCTTTGAGAAATACACAGCTCCACTCAAACAGTCCATAATATCATCCATTCATGGCAATGGAAACCTGTACTTGATTGTGATCTTGTTTATTGCCCTAGAATCTGTACACATCCTCCATTCTCTATTCTTCTTTGGTACTAATACCGTTGGTACAGCACAGGGACTCAGACTCTCATGGATCAATCCTTTCTGTAACAGTTCATGTACTTGTCTGTTCAACTCCTCACTTTCTGTAGGTGTCATTCTATGTGCTGCCTTATTCGACAAACTCACTCCTAGGATCAAGTCCATCTGATGACTGATCTTCCTAACTAGTGGTAATCCATCAGGCACGTTATCGGATACAATATCCTGAAACTTATTCAACAAATCTACAACTTCTACAAGAACATCTTCTACTTCCTCTTTACCAGCTTTTGGAATTAAAGCAAAACATACATGCTCATGCCTCATACCATCTAGGAAATTTCTTCCATCAACAAAAGTTATCCTTGCATTACCACATACCTTTTCTTCGGTCTCCTTCAATGGTTTTAGCTTATGTCGCACTCCATCCTTTGTCAGGAGATAGGTATTCGTATGACCATCATGTATAGCACATCTGTCAAACTGCCATGGTCTACCCAACAACATATGACATGCATCCATAGATATGATATCACACAATACCTCATCTTGGTATCTGCCAACCTTGAACTTTACTAGGCATTGTTCATTGACCATGACCTTGTGGTCATCCTGTACCCAAGCAATCCAATATGGATGTGGGTGTTTCTGTCTCTTGAGCTTCAAATTTGTCACCATCTCTTCTGACACCAAATTGTCAGTGCTTCCACTATCAATGATCACATCACAACATTTACCTTCACACTTGCACCTGGTGTGAAACAAGCTCCTCCTTTGCTCAGGTTCATTCTCACCACTCAACAGGACTCTTCTGTTAATCAACGTTTCTCCTCTTTCAGCATCTTCAGAATTTGATGATCTGGCATCTTCATCTACATGTGCAACTCTGGCCTAGCCTTCATTTCTCCTGTCTATTCTGCCTTGGCGCTGACGACATTCAAATGCCCTATGACCTTCTTCTCCATAGTGAAAACATGTTCCACGGAAGCCTCCTCTTCCAGATCCTTGTCCTCTTCCTCTTCCTCTCTGATCTCTATTATTCTGATCCTAGAAGTGATTGAAATTATTTCCACACTGATTCTGACTGCTACTGGCCTCATCCTTCTTTTTTAGATCTTCATTTCGGCCACCATATGACCATCCACCAGATCATCCACCGCGACCTCTTCCATTTTGTCTACTCTCAAACTTCTTGTTCAGCTTTTCCTCTACTTTTAGGGCAAATTGGTATGCCTCCTCAATACTGTTCATTCGAACCAGATTCAACTCCTCCTGAATGCTTGGCATTAACCCATTAAGGTATCGGGCAACTTTCTCCTTATCAGCTTCTGCATGGCCTGTTCTGATGAGGAGTCGATAGAACTCCTTTGTATACTCCTGAACAGATCTTCCTGCTTGCTTCAAACTTTGCATTTTTTTTAGTAGATCAAGCTCATAATCAACAGGAATGAACTTTCACTTCAATTTATCCACCATCTGATCCCATCTTGTGATTTTATCTTTCCCTCTTCTATTTCACTCCAATTGAATTTCTTGCCACCAGATCTTCGCATGACCTTTCAGTCTGGCCTTCGCAAATTTGACCCTATCAGGATCCTCAACATCTTCATACTCAAAATATTCCTCACATTCATTGATCTAGTCAATCAATTCCTCTGGGTTAAGATTTCCAGAAAATGTAGGAACCTCAATCTTAGGTCTTTTCCCAATCTTGGAAATCGCCCGAAAAAGTCTTTCTTCCTCCTGGTTCACAATTTCAGCTTCTCCTTCTTGATATTCTTCTTCGGCTTCATCCTCGCTTTCGTCTCTGACATTAAGATTCATTCCTCTACGAATCTCTTCTTGTAATGCTCGCACTTGTCTCTGCAGCTCTCTAACCTTAGGTGTTACAACACCAGCTCTTCCGCCACGTTCCCTTCATGGAGGTATTTTCGCGATGCGCACTGAAACCCTAGCCACGGTCGTGGTGCAAACTGCCTCACAGTCAGTGATCTATTTACACACTCAGGACCTCTTGCTCTGATACCACTTGATGAAGGGTGCTCCCCTTAATACCACAACCACATAAGAGAAATAGAGAAACAACAATAATAATATGCAAGAACAGAAAATTGGCTTCTTATTATCTCCACAAATGTGGAATTACAAACTTTCAGAATTACAATATGCAAAGCCACATGGGCATTCCCTTACAATATTCTGTAGGACAAAGCCTCGAATCAATACCTAGATCTACTACCTAGAACTATTATGAACTCCTAAGACAATAATACAAGCTTCCTTATATAGGCAATTTTCCACCGCCTGGGAAGGTTCCAGAATTTTAGCCAATAAGGCCGACCAAACTTAGAATTATTTTATTTTAAATTTTATTACATCATAGTCGGCTCAAGATAACCTTTGAAACCCGAACAGAAATTTTGAAAAAAATTATTTTTCGCCATTTCGGGTGGCCCAACTTCTGAAGACCATAAGTCATCACCAGTTGACCCGATCGGCTATTATAACCCCATTTCAGAAATGCCACGAAGTGTTCTACAAGCTTGATTGGTGTAAGCGCTTGTCACCCAAATTTTTTACCTCATCCGGGGCCTCTAAAGCCTTCAAAACTGAGTTCAAAGTTTCTGTACCTTGCTACCAATACTGAAAATCTTCAATATCTTCCAATATACACTTGATCTGGCAATGAAACTTTACTGGCAGACTTATATGACCAAAATGAACCTCCAAGAAAGAGATCAGATCATTCTGAGCACATACAAAAATTATCAAAAATAGTAACTTTCCATAAATAGCAGCTCTACACAAAATAGCCCTTATTGAATACAAAAATAGAAATATTTTTGGGTGATGCAAGATTGCTCTTACACCTAGGATGCTCCTGCATCAACAATGGAGGCAATGAGTACCTAAGATAAGTAAATAAAAACACCATATCTTGAGGCATAGGCTATGCAGAATAGAGGGAGCAACAGACACATGGGTCACTGGTACCGTATTTCGACGGGCATACACAATGGTAGCATGAATCAATCAATCAAAGAATGGTGACAACAGTCTCAACATAAGTTGCCAACGAGGGCACTAAATTCATATGCAGAGAAAGATGATTAACAGTAAGATCATATACAAAGCAATGCAGTGCCCTCGTTGTCTTTAAGGAATAAGAAATGGAGCCACCATGACAAAATAGAAAATAAAGATTGTAATACTTCTAAAGCAGTATCATCTTTACTAAGGCATGATAGTAATAGCAATAGAGAAATACATACAATATAGGCTGGCATGGAATAATGAAATAGTTATAATCATTGATGCCCTAGGTGCCACAATGATGCAAACCGGGAGACCTCGGACCTAAGTAGCTCATGGGTTGTGAAATACATGGTACCCTAATCTCCCATTTTGCAGGCTATCAGAGAATGTAGTAACAAGCATTAGAAGATAAGCAGTGAGAGCTAAGCATGTCACACTCACGGGCCCAAAAGACATGCCCAATATGATGCTCAGGTCAAGGATGCCAAGTGCCATGATAAAATAGGTTCGTGGGCTATCGAAGTATTAAGCACTATATTAGGACACCAAGCATTGAACAAAAGGATATATTGTGTATGGATACCGAACAATGTTAAGCATAGAAATAGCTCCCAAATCCTGTGCCCTAGTTTATTCACAGCGCCGACAGAGAAGTGAAACAATACATATGCAATGTTGCAGAATACAAACAACAAATCAAATCAACACACTAGCACCAAGTGTCAATAGCAATACCAATAATTAATGCCCTAGCCATTTTCTCATGGGCTATCATACAAAGATCAAATGAATATAGCAGTGCCCTACCCGCGGGTCATGGGGCCTGTCAATGAAATAATGACTTGACAATGATGCTCAACATAGAAGATAATGTGATATGAATTGGGATTCAAACCATCACAGTGCACACATACTATGAATTCCATTTTCATGCCCTCAAGTATGCAAAGGGATAATGAGCAAGACACCATCACTATATAGAGATGTTATTGCATTAAATAAAGAATAGAGTAGCATAGCTAGGGCCATTGATTCATGTGCACTACACAGGAGGGAAAAAACCATGCCCTAGCTCATGGGCTATGAGCACAACAAAAGATGGAGCATCATATATGAAACCTCGAAGGAGCCAAACATTGTGCCCTTGAATCATATGAGTAAAATAATATCAAATACTGAATGCACAGATCAAGCATGTAGTGATATCAAATACAACAGTACCCTCATTATGTAGAAAATATTCCAGACATACAAAAGCCATGAAATATACAGCAAAGGCATGACATTCAAGAATGGAAAAGTAGTGAATGCAGGTGCATTGTCGAACACAGTACACAACAATGCCATTGAAACTAGATACAAAGGGAAAATGAAATCAATGCCTACCTCATGTTGATGATGCCACGAATCCATTTTTGTTGTTTCCAAATCCGAGTTTAGAGACTGCTAGCAGGGAAATAGTAACTTGCCATATGTCAGATAGGAAAGTCCACAGTGTCAATGATAGAGGTGTTTTTGAATAAAATGGTTATTGAATTTTCTTTTCCTTCTCCCCTTTTTAGGGTCGAGATTCATTAACCATCTTTTTCTATGCATCTTAGACATGGTGGGCTTTTGGTGATCATTAGGTGGGATTTTAATCCTATAGTTGTATGCTATGTATTGATGATTTTTTTTTTATTAGTGAATGTGGGTCATCAAATATGCTTTCCCCTTAATTGGGTTTAGAGTCATTTGTTTGACTTAGGATTTTAATCCATTTCTTAGGCATAGGTGGATTTGTGAAAATGTAAATACTCTTAAAATGTGTTTTCCCCTTTTCTAATATTGGGTTGAGAACTATTCTTGGAGGCATACTAAATCCATTTTATGTCATAGGGGTCAGTTTTAGAATGTAGCAGTCATGGCACATCCTATTGTAAATTCTGACAATGGTATTTTATAAACCATTGTTAAAATCATTTGGTGCATGACTTATTGGATAGAATGGTCTCTTTTGACCTTCTATTTTTAGGGCCCCACTTTCCTCGCCCCCTAAAAATTTAGGAATTTGGCATTTGAATTAGGATGCAGCCTCATGGGTTCATTATTGACCTTTTCCTATTCTTAGGAGTTAGTGGAGTTTGAATGCAGATTCCTAGTTTTTAGTTTATATACCTCTCACTTTCGGTGATTGAGGTTAGCTCTTCATTCTTTCTCTCTGATATGAGTGTTGTAGCTCTGAGAGACACAATTGTACTTAGTTTCTTTTTGACAATAAAATTGATCCTTCTTGTTCTCCTACAATTCCAAGTTTTCTTTTGAATCATATGTAGGATTATTGTGATGTCCTTGTATCCTAATCCGCATATTGAATCCAATTTGGTGTTCAAGAATTCATCTTAATTCAGTAGTGTGACTTGTGTGCAATCAAGAATATCAGAATTGTGAAGATTTCTTCCTTTTCTACATTTCAAGTACCTTGTGTCACTAAGAGTTAAGAAAGTGGGATTGAGTTGTGAGTTAAGTTTGTTTTGCTGTTGGAGTAAACTTATTTTCAGTTGTGGATCTTCTTCAAATTTTGGTGGATCACCTTTGTTTTGTTTCAGTTGCAGTTGTTAAATTTCATGCATTTCCTCTCCCTTTTCCCTTCAAAGTTTAGATAAGTTTCAAGTGATCCAAAGGGAAGCCTGCCCTTAATCCGGAGGTCTATTCTCGGATAGGTTACCCATAGCTTGAGAATAGTCCCATGTTTCATAGGATTGTTGGGTTCAACACTTAGCAAATTGGGTGCAATCCTTAGTGACAACATTTCCCTTGATGTCAAAGACACATAGAGGCACTTGATTAATATGTAATTAGTTGATGTAGTATCTCTTACATTTCAATTAGTACACTTGATTCAATTGATGTGTTATCTCTTTATGTGGGATCTCTTTCATTTCAATGCATTTCCTATTGGTATGGCATCACTTGGTATGTCAACAACATTTAATTTGTACATGGCCAATACATGTTTAATTTCAAAACATACATTATGACATCATGATTTGTTTTTAGTTATTTTTTGAACTAGTATACTTTTGTTACATTCATAGGGTGTTGGCTCAAGTTTTCATGGTCATGCTTGGTCCATCCATTTTGGAATATTATATCAGCATAAGAACATATCATATTTATTGGAATAAATAAAGAACTTTGGTTTACAAGGCATAGTAGTGGTAATCTTATAGGTCTCCATGATAGCCCATTGATAGTAATAATAGATTTCTCGTAATCACAATGGTAACGCGAATAAGTTTGATATTCATACAATGGACATATTGATTTTACTTTGATATAGAGATTTTACTTGGATATATATATAGTTACATGCTTCTTGATGAAGGATGCTCCCCTTAATACCACAAACACATAACAGAAACAAAGAAACAACAACAATATGCAAGAACAAAAAATTAGCTTCTTATTATCTCCACAAATGTGGAATTACAAACTTTCAGAATTACAATATGCAAAGCCACATGGGCATTCACTTACAATATTCTGTAGGACAAAGCCTTGAATCAATACCCAGATCTACTACCTAGAATTGCCTAGACAACACTACAGGCCTTCTTTATATAGGCATTTTCCACTACTCGAGAAGGTTCCAGAAATTTATCCCTTAGGGCCGACCAAACTTAAAATTATGTAATTTTTCAATTTATTACATCAAAGTTGGCTCAAAATAACTTTTTAAACCCGAACAAAATTTTTGAAGGAAAACTATTTTCTGCCATTTTAGGTGACCCGACTTTCGGAGACCATAAGTCATCACCAGTTGACCCAATTGACTATTATAACCCCATTTCAGAAAGGCCATGAAGCGCTCTACAGGCTTGACTAGTACAAGTGCTTGTCACCCAAATTTTTGACCTCATCTGGGGCCTCTAAAGCCTTCAAAACTGAGTTCAAAGTTTATGTACCCTGCTGCCAATATTGAAAATCTTCAATATCTTCAAAACTAGACCTAATCTAGCCATGAAACTTTACTAGCAAGCTGATATGACTGAGATGAACCTCCACATGTAAAATCAGAAAATTCCAAGATCGTATGACCAACTTATTAAAAATAGCAAGTTTCCATAAATAGCAGCTTTGCACAAGATAGCCCTTATTGAAAAGCAAATAGAAATATTTTTGGGTGATGCCAGATTGCTCTTACACCCAAGATGCTCCTGCATCACTTCCTTTCTTGGAATAAATAATGGTATTTGTATTGCAACATCTTCTTTGTAGGAGTAACTGATTTAGTACTTTGTTGATCATGTCCTTGATGTTGCAATGATTTTTTTCAATGCATATGATAGTGAAAATACAATTTTGGTTTGGGATACTACTTGATATCCTTATCCTTTTTGTTTTCATCTCTATTAACTGGCAATCTACATGCCTTATTTTTACTTAGCTATAAATGACTTATATATCTCTATTTTGAATAATTAATTAATTATTTATCTACTTTTGTTGATAAATAATTAATTTCTTATAAATACCAAATATATATGTTACTAATAACTTGCACATATAATCCATATTTGTTATACAGTGGCAATATGTAAATAAGGATTGTAATAAGGATATATTACTCTTAAAAATTTGATAAGTTTATCATTTCTTTGGTTTATTTTGAAATGAAATTTGAAAGAAAAAATTGGTGCCCTTTTGACCATGGGCATGGTAATCATTGTGAATGATCCTTGTATTGGTCATCATATAAATATATAGAATTTACTTAATTATTGAAAATTTTCAAAGGTAATTGGCATCATTTTATTTGACACACTCATTATAGTGGTCAATAATTTTGAAGGTATTGGTATTGGTGTTTGGTCATAATCTGACTTTTTCTTCGGTATTATTTTATAATGGGCAATTAAATCCCATCAAAATTCACTAGGGTTTCAAGTGAATCATTTTTTTTCAAAATAGTTATGTCATTTTTCCAACCTAAACAAAATTTCTAGGGAAAGACATGGAGAATTTTCCATTGTATTTTATTTAATATAGGCTCAATGGCAGTGGTGATTTGTTTGAGTTGGAAAAAAAGATGTTTCTAAGAATGTGGTGGTTATACATGTTTTTGGTTCTTCTCTCTTCAAACAGTTATCAAATCTATTTTTATTAAATTTACTCTTATAGCCTTAATAAAATTTATCATAATATTGGTTTTTTTTAAGGATTCAATTGGTTTAAGAATGGGTTATCGTCAATAGTTTTTCTTTTGGTAAAATGATAGTTTGTCGAATAGCTTTGGAATTCAACTTTACATTGTGTAATGAGGAGATCTCTCTATTTCAAAAGGGGGTAACCTAATTTGTTTATGGATATATACATATGGGTTTTTGTTTTTAAGATGATGTGCAATACAAAGAGAAAAAATAGATAATTTTTTTGTACAAATAGTAAAAAGTGTTTCAGTGTTTTAATTTCTTGTGTAAGATAAATGGGGACTAGCTTAGGGTTTCTTGGAGAAATTTTTTGTTGAAGGGTTCGTATTTTTTTCATATTTATTCATAATTTTGGTAATGCAAGTTAGATTATTTTTTATAAGTCAAAACATTGTAATAGGATAAAGAGGAAGCACCCTACTACAAATAAATAAGAGGAATACCAAGATCCCTCCACAAGGGAAACCCGATTGGTACAAAGGGGAAAGTACCAATATGTGACCTTCCTAATGTGTGGAATACTTTGGGTTTTGTTTATCTTTTTCCTAAGTGAAGGAATTTTAATTCTATGATGAAAGTAAGCTCTATGAATTGATTATGCAATCTAATTTGTGAAAGAAAGAAGTATGAAATGGTAGAGGGGAAAATATTCTTACCAAGATACAAGCCTATAAATGAACTATCAAATTGAAGAACAAACTGAAACTGAACCTGATATGGGATCTGGAAGCCTGAATCTTCAAACCCATTAAATTTGAAGGTCTTTGGTAAGGGACAACTTCTAGGGTCCAAGTCGAGATGAGGTCAAGGTTGGGATGAGGATAAGGTCGAGATGAGGTAGAGGATGACCTGGGTTGAGGTTGAGGTCAAACTCAACCTATTTTGTACAAAAATTTGAGATCCATAAAATCTGACAGAAGTTAAAACCCTAGATTTATGAATATTCTTTTAAAGAGATGTAACCTACACCTACACACAAGAAAGGGGGGAATTTGGTTGGTGGGGAGGGGCTTGCCTCGGTCAAGCCCTAGTTGAGGAATCAACCTTAAATTAAAATATATGAAAATGAAGGAGTTCTAACATGTAGTATAAGTAGATGTAATAATGAAGAGTATCATAGCAATGTTGGTGTAATTATGTATAATATGTGATCAAGTGTTTTAATGTAATAACCTTGAATCAACACAAAAAACAAAAACAAAATCATGTAAGACAAAACCCCATGTATGTAAGTTCTTGCAATATGTCTTAATAAATGCTTAAATTTATGAAGGTGGATCTCCTCCTTGATGGCCAAACTCTACTATCTTTAAGAAGGAAGCTAGATCTAGGAGAGAAAATGTGCATGATGAATGATGAAGATCTTGAATGCTTTGGATAAATGTCTTGATTACTTGTTTTCTTGAAGACTCCTTGAATCACTTTGCTTAATTTATTGAGAATGGATCATGCATGTATGAATGTAATGGATGGCTAAATGAGGTGATAAGGCCTCCTTTTATATCAATTTTGGGTGTCAAAATTGAAAGGGTTGACTATACAAAGCAGGAAATAGAAATATTTTGTATTGGGCCCAAGTTTCATACAATTTAAACACCTAGGTAAGGGATGACCTCATCCATTACCCCCCAAGTGAGGGAAACAATTATCCCTTACCCTAGGTAGGGGACAATGTTATACCTTATCTGGATGTGTAAACCCCTAGAAACAGGCTCTAGGTTCGAGAAATATTTTTGGGGTCGGAGAAAAATGAAGGTGTATGCTGTAAAAATAGTAAAAAATGCATTTAAAGCATGATTTATGTGATTGGAGGGGTAAATGGAAATCCATGCATAAAAATTGATGAACATAGAGTTTTGAGCAAGATCAAAGAAGAAAAATGACCTTGATTAAGTTATTACATGCAATAAGAGGTCCTAGTGTACCAAACCACACTAAGGAGGTCTAAATGGTCTTAAAAAGAAAGTTTGTACACTTTTTAATATGGTTTAAACATATACATAATATATTCATGTTGGGTGAAAATATTTGTTTATAGGTTTGGAAATACATGTTTTCTTCTTAATCTCAAGAAAGGGATATTAAGGAAATTCTATGACATAAAATAGAGATAAAAATTTGTGCTTGTATAGATTGGGTTATATGGTGATTTGTGATAAGTTATAGCTAGTGAGGCATTACATGTAGCTAGTTATAATTTTCAACTCATGTAAATTCATGTGTCATGATCTTAATCTAAGGGTTTTGTTTTGCATTTTGTGTGCTATTTGATTTCATCATTCTTGATGCTAAAAGGTTATACTTTATCATTTCTAAAACATTTGAATTAATAATTTAAATTTGATTTGAATCATTTATTCACCCCACCTCTTAGTGATTCTTTTACTCCAACAAGTGGTATTAGAGACATACCTCTTTATGTCTAAACAACTTAAGGGATTCTTGTTAGTGGAGTGCCAATCAAGAAAAAACAATAATGTCTTTCTAGTTTCATAGCACCACTATTTGATGGTATAGGATATGCTTTCTAGAAATTCAGGATAAAATGTCACTAACATCTTTAGGATATGAAGTGTGGTTAGCTATATAAATTACATTTACTAGTACAACTCCACCTACTACCTAATTCACATATTCCTATGCATCATAAATCAAATATATTTAATATTTTTCAACAAACCATTCAATAACCACAAGACATATAGGGATGCAATCCAAAGAAAGATAGATTCCAATAATTTGAAACAAAACTCATGTAGAAATATCATTTCAAAATTTCAAATACACAAATCTAAAATCACTAGAATACTATATTTCTTTTCATTCAAAGATCAAAAGTATCTTCAGAAAACATCACCATAATATTAATACAATTATTTGCTAGAAAATAACTATTAACCCTTTGTCGATCTTATGATTGCATATATATACTCTTTTACATCACTAGAAATAATTTTTTCAGATCTCTTAACTCAAGTTCAGAATAACTAAAATTAGGAACTACCAAAAATTAACTACCAACAAAGATCACAAAACATTCATGTCATTTAACACAAAAACATGGCGATGTGGATAAAACTAGATTGTTGTTCTTGATCTAGTGGATTGAGCATGTTGAGCCTAAGGGGTACACATTACCTTCCATTCCTTGTAGGCACTAACAAATTCCTAAATCTCCTAAACATTCAAAATGTTTATGTGGGATATCCATTTTCTCCACACTTCATTTTCCCTCTTTATCTACATGAGCTTTTCCACTTGCACTAGTAGATGGCCTAAATATATGTAAAACAAGGCCTCTACTCTGCCCATCTTTGAAAAATAGATTCTATCAGAAGAGATTTTTCTTCTTTCAATTATTCAATTTATCCTTTCAATGTCTTGAGCATGTCATCCACATCTTGATTCATATTTCCATCTTCACTAGCATACATAACATTATTACAGTGGAGGTCACTCAGAAGAGATTGAGCGAGATCATTTAATTCCTTTCCAAGTTTAGTGAAATCTTCCTTCCCCTATTTTAGCATTGAGTTCCTCCATTCTATGTTCTTTTTGTAGGTATACAATACATTCTCATCAATATTTTTCAAGGGCTTCTCTGATAGGAATTTAGAAGCTCCATATTTTTGGATTTCATTCATCTGGAGTGCTACATTGGCCCATTTCATTTCTTCCTTCTCCTAGGGAAAAAATTGTGTTTCGAGTTCTCTTGTAGCTGCAACTATATCGGTACAGTCCTCCCTTGATTTTTTGATGTATTTATTTCCCTATTGGATTATACTTTCCATCCATTCATCAAATACTCCTAAATTACCATTTTCCCTTGACGAATTTGACTGAGGAATTTTTGGTTGGCTGGGGACTTTGCATCATAGGACATCGACTCTTGATAAATTGGATGTTGGCCTAAACCACGAATAGAATTGATGTATTTGGACACTAATTTTAGCATCTATTTTAGTTTCTTTTTATCTTTACCATCTTTTCGTGACCTACTTAACATCTTCTTTGTAGAAAAATTGAAATTATAATTATCTACGTCTCTTGTTGCCACTCTAAGATCTACCTTTCTCACTTCAAAATCACCAGCAATGGGCTCTTGAACTTCATCTTTAGTGAGTGGTTTAGCTATTTCTACAAAACAGCTCCCTATTTTAGGATTCACTTCCATCCTTGAAGTGACTTTCAATTTCTTGGATTTGGGTGTCTTCCTGAATTATTTACTAATCGTATCATCTAGTGCCAGAGTAACTAGAAAAATATTTCTTTCTTACTCACTACAACTTCTAGTCACTTGAGAGTAGCATCGAGTGTACCTATTTTAAAAGATGGTTGGGTGGGAATTTGATTGACCATAGCGAGCGATTCCATAAAATCAATTATTTCATTAAGGTCGAAGGTTACCTTTTTTTGAAATCCTGTATCTATTTTATAAAAATATATCTCTTGATTATCCATCTTCTTTTCACCCTCTTTGCCTAAATCCAGATCAATAATTTTTTCTTCTATATTTCCTTTCTTGTCCTCGTCCTTAGACTTGGATCTAGTTACCCAAATAGGGGAAGTAACCACTAGTGTTATTTTAGACTTTTTACTGTTGGAACATTTCATTCTCTCAACTTTGGATTTACCTCTTTGAATCCAAATCTTCTACAACTTCATACTTAAGAAAACTCTAGTTGCCTTGTGTATCACTTCCTCCTTGCCAAAAATTTCTTTTCTATTTCTTGAAGTATGAGGTTACCCTTAAATCCTTTCAAAAAATATCCAAAGTAATGGCCTAATCTTTCATTTATACCAATTTGATTCACAAAACTTTACATTAAATATAAAATTTAATTACCTGTCTTTTCAACATATGGGCTTATTGGTTCATCATTACTATCCCCTTTTGGGAAACTACAAATTCATATTGTATCATATACTGCCAGAATATTCCCTATTACCAATCACTTTTTCCTCAGAATAAATAATTCCTTGTTGGTAAACCTTTGCATGATTTGAACTGAATGAACTTGTTGAACCCATTGAAGCCCCATAAAAGGTTCAATCAGTTCAAGACTTTTTACAAAACCAGCACACATGACAAGGATAAAGAGAAAATGTGACTCAAATATATTGAACCTGTTGAACTTATTGAACCCATTGAACCCTAAAAAAGGTTCAATTGCTTCAAAGGTTTAAATATTTCAATGATACGATCTTTCTACTTAGATGGAACTTAGCACATAACTTTTTAAAGGGAGGACATAACGTGTAAAAGGGGGATTCAAATCCTCTTTTATTTGAAGGCATATTTATGTAAAAGGTTTTGAAGTATAATAATTGGGGGTGGGATAACCTCATCTTTTACTTAGGACTACATTTTTGGACAAAATGCAAAGAACTCAAAATCTTTTGTTATGCAAACATTAAGACAAAGGAAATAACAAAGGGACAAAGAAACACCAAAAATAGGATAGAGACCATACCATGCAGAAATAAAGAATAAATATATACAAATATGGAACTTCTATTTAACATTTAGAATAGCTTAATCAATTTAATATATTTCCCATTGTAGGGAAAGGACAACACATATCCATCAAATTAAATGAGTTAGAGTTCAATACCTTGTGGATTTGAAGGGGCCTTTCCTAATGTAGGAGCATCTCGGGTCCTTGGCAATCCTGTGTCACCAAAAAGATTTTGAAGATTGTATGTGTTTCTCAGTTCCTTCTGTGACCGAGTTGGCTCAATAGTTGGTTGGTTCCCTTTGGTTATTGAGTTTGGTCAGTTATCTCCTAGGTGGTCAATTGTTTCACTGGCACTCAATGATACTTGTTTGTTGCTCGATCATCCTTGCTTATCGAGTAGTTTATTTTGAGTTTCTTTTGAGGCCGACTTGTGTTTTGATTATGGGTTGCAAATTTAATGCTGGTATCCATCATTGGGAAGCATGTGGTCCCAAATATGACTGTTCCTTCTGTTGATTGTGGATCTGAAGGATGACTCAGTTTGGTAGCCTCTTATATAAGTATAGTTAGAGTT
Organism: Chamaecyparis obtusa; assembly: GCA_027943335.1. NCBI lineage: Eukaryota > Viridiplantae > Streptophyta > Pinopsida > Cupressales > Cupressaceae > Chamaecyparis > Chamaecyparis obtusa. The sequence goes on from BSBK01000232.1 coordinate 318,025, forward strand.
TAGCAAGGAATTTTTGATAGAAGATAGAAGATAGTAGAATTAAGATCATTGGTAGATCCTCGCATGTCTGAGGAGTTTTGTAATTCATTGTAATATCTGGCTGAAACTGGGAAGGCCTTAAAGCCTGGCATGTATGAATCAATTTGAATGATAATATATCAATGATACTGGTTTCTCTCTCTCTCACTATGTTGTTGTTGCTTCCACGTGTTGTTGAGCAAGGTGGGTCAGGTAGGGTGCACCATATTGTTTTGGTCCCTTCTATCCCTCCTCTTGTGCCAGGTGGTATCAAAGCAAGGTGAGATCTGGATATAGGTCTATGGATCTAGGTTTGTAGGTTCCTTCTTGTGAAGCCCTAGTTGAATTGTTTTCGGGTGGAAGATTGCGATCTGACCTACAATTTTAGAGCATTTTCAAGATGGTTCATGGGAGGTGAGAAGCAGATCCAAGATTGGTAGGCATGTTGAGACAACTTTCTGCTAGATTAGAGGATGTTGAAATAGCCCAGAGAAACATCTGGAAGATGTTAGTGATGATGAAATTGAAGTGGAACAAGATGAAGTAGAACCTACACCTATGATGGATTAGGGTGAGGAAAGATTCTTGAAGGCTTTCACAAGTCTGAAGTCAACACCACATTTCAATCCTCCTAAGGATAGTGGGAAATTGGATTATGATGAATTGATAGACTAGATCACTGAGATGGATAAATATTTTGAGTATGAAAATGTATCTGAGGAAAAGAAGGTGAAAATTGTAGGCACAAAATTGAAAGGTCATCCATCCTTGTGGTGGGAGCATTTGTAGTTGGATCGGAAAAAGAAAGGAAAAGAAAAAATCAAGGTATGGAATAAGATGGTAAATAAATTGAAAGGAAAGTTCTTACCCTATGATTATCAGATTAACCTAGTTAGGTGAAGACAAAGTCTAAGGAAGAAAGATAGCTCGGTAAAAGAATATATTGAGGAATTCTATAGATTAGATATCAGATCTGGACATGGTGAGGATGATGTGGAAATAATTGCTAGATACCTGAATGGTTTGAGAGTTTCCATCCAAGAGGAAATCAGTTTGGTCAAATTGGAGAACATTGAAGAGGCTTATCAATTTGCATTGAAAGCTGAGGAGAAATTGAACAAGAAACATGAGCAGAGACAAAGAGGTCAAGGTGGTAGATTCCCTAGAGGAAGAGGTAGATCTTATGGTGACAATGGTAGATCTTAACAAGAAAAGACAACTCTAGATAAAGGCAAGACCAATTGGAAAGGTGAAATTTCATCTAGAGGTAGAGGCAGTAACTACCGAGGTGGTTATAGGAGAGGGAATTTTTGAGGAACTTGTTACAATTATGGAGAGGAAGGACATAGATCTTTTGAATGTACACATGCTAGTAAGAAGGCTAGTAGCAGTAGAAATACTTTGGTGCAAGAGGAGTCACCGAATCAACCTGAGAAGGAAAATAACCTGATGGTGAGAAGGGCACTGTGGAATGAAGGTAAGAAGGAAGATCCAGTAAGGAAAAGTTTGTTCAAGACCATATGTAGAGTTTTTGAAAATTTTTGGAAGGTAATCATTGACAGTGGTAGCTTGGAGAATCTAGCATCTGAGGAAATGGTCACAAATTTGCAGTTGAAAAGGTTGGAGCATCCAAAACCCTATCATATTTCATGGATCAAAGATGAGCATACACTCTTGGTAAGTGAACAATGTTATGTGAATTTGAAAATTGGAAAGCACTATGATAAGGTGTTGTGTGATATCATGCCTATGGATTGTTGTCATATTTTGTTGGGTAGACCTTGGCAATATGATAGACATGCTATATATGATGGGAGATTGCATAAGTATACTATTGTGGCTGATGGAAGAAAACAAATCTTGTTACCTTTGATGGAAGAACCTGTTAGTAATGTTTGCACATCTGTGAAATTTTGTTTGATGGAAGGAAGTAAATTTGTTAAGGATTTGAAGAAAAATGATGTATGTTTTTCTGTAATTCCTAACAAACCAAGTAATAAAATAGAGGATAGTGTTCCTGAGGAGATTGATAAGTTACTCACTGAGTACAGTGATATCATTTCTGATAATGTACTTGATGGTTTTCCACCGAAGATAAGTATTGATCATTGCATGGATCTAATCCCTGGAGATAGTTTACTGAAAAAGGCACCTCATTAGTTGACACCTACCAAGAATCAGGAATTGAACTGATAGATTCAAGAGTTGCTAGATAAAGGTTTGATCAGAGAAAGTTTGAGTCATTGTACAGTACTTGTAGTATTGGCACCTAAGAAGAATGGAGAATGGTGAATGTTTATTGATTCCAAAGCAATCAATAAGATAACAGTGAAGTATAGGTTTCCTATAACGAGAATGGATGACATAATGGATAGCTTGATTGGAGAAAATTATTTTACAAAGATTGATTTGAAAAGTGGGTATCATCAAATTAGAATCAAAGAAGGTGATGAATGGAAGAATGTTTTCAAGACAAAAGAAGGTTTGTATGAGTGGTTGGTTATGCCTTTTGGTTTAACTAATGCACCAAGTACTTCTGTGAGGTTGATGAATGAAGTTTTGAAGAAATTCTTGGGTAAGTTTGTGATTGTATATCTTAATGATATTCTGATATTCAGTAAGACTAAAGAAGAACATTTGTTGCATGTTAAACAAGTTTTGCAGAGATTGAAAGAAGAAAAGTTGCTGATAAATCTGAAAAAGTGTTCATTTGTGAAAGATGAGATTGTGTATTTGGGGTTTGTAATTTTAGCTGATGGTTTGAAGATGGATCCTGAAAAGGTTGAAGCTATTCTGAATTGGCCTAAACCTGTGAATGCTAGTGAGGTAAGATCATTTCATGGTTTGGCAAGTTTTTACTAAAATTTCATAAGGAATTTTAGTTGAATTTGTAATGCTATGACTGAGACTATGAGAGGAGATAAAAGAGAATTCAAGTGGACACATGGAGCTGATAAGAGTTTTGAGACCCTGAAGCAAAAGGTTGTTGAATTGCCTGTGTTGGCATTGCCTGATTTCAATAAGGTATTTCAAGTTGAATGTGATGCAAGTGGAAGTGCAATTGGAGCTATGTTGAGTCAAGAAGGTAAACCTATTGCTTTCTTTAGTGAAAATTTAAATGATGCTAGAAGGAAATATTCTATGTATGATCAAGAATTCTATGCTATTGTTCAAGCATTGAATAAATGGAGACATTATTTTATACCAAGTGAATTTGTGTTGTATATTGATCATAAGGCTTTACAATATTTGTGTAGTTAGAATAAGTTGAATCAGAGACATATGAAATGGGTTAAATATTTGCAGAGTTACACATTTGTGATAAAACATAAAAGTGGAGTCACTAACCAAGTTGTTGATGCATTGAGTAGAAGAAGATCTTTGATGACCGAGATGAAAATTGAAGTTCTTGGTTTTGATGAGATGATAGATTTGTATGAAACTGATCTTGATTTTTCTGAGCCATGGAGAAAGTGTAGAGAACCTATTCAAGATCAACCAAGTACAAAATGGGAAGAATATTTCATTCAAGAAGGTATGTTGTTTAAAGGTATTCAGTTATGTATACCGAGATGATAAATGAGAATTAATTTTATAAAGGAGAAACATAGTAGTGGTTTGGCTAGACATTTTGGTATTGATAAAAATTTGAATTTGCTTAAGGAGAAATACTTTTGGCCATAGTTGTATAAAGATGTTTAGAAATTTGTGAAAAGTTGTGGAATTTGTCAAGTTGCAAAAGGAGGAAGTCAAAATACTAGATTATATACACTGATTGTTGTACTTGAGGAACCTTGGACTGACATCAGTATGGATTTTGTTCTTGGCTTACCAAAGACAATAAGAGGTAATGATTCTATATTTTTTGTGGAAGATAGATTTTCAAAGATGGCACATTTTATACCTTGTAGAAAGACATCAGATGTAGTACATGTAGCAGATCTTTTCTTTAAGTAAATTTTTTGATTACATGGATTACCAAAGAGTATTATCTCTGACCAAGACAGTAAATTTGTTGGATAATTTTGGAAGACCCTTTGGAGAAAGTTTGGCACTGAGTTGAAATATAGTTCTACATTTCACCCACAAACCAATGGATAGATAGAAGTTGTAAACAAAAGTTTGGGAAATCTTTTGAGATGTTTAGTTGGAGACAAACCTAGTAATTGGGATTTAGTGTTGGCACAAGTAGAGTTTGCATATAATAATTCAGTGAACAAGATTACTAGAAAAAAACCATTTGAGATTGTGAATGGCATACAACCAAGAGGTATATCTGATTTAAGGGATGTTGCTGATGAAAGTAAGAGAAGTGCTAAAGGAGTGAAGTTTGTTGAATACATGAAGATGTGAAAATCAAGCTGGAAGAGAGTAATCAGAAATAAAAAGATAGAGCTGATAGATCAAGGAGACATGAGACTTTTGATGTTGGTGATGAAGTGATGGTTCATTTGAAGAAAGGTTGATTTCCTATTGGAACATATGGGAAGCTAAAGATGAAGAAGTTTGGACCTTACAAGATTTTGAAGAAATTTGATAGTGTAAATGCATATGAGATTGAGTTTCTTGATGACATGGACATATCATCGATTTTCAACATTGCTGATTTGTATGAGTACCATGAACTTGAGAAGACATGACCGTACGATGGAGTATCCTAAGAAACAAGATGAACAAGTTGAGCAAATTTTGGAGCAAAGAGTTAGCAAAAGGACAAGAGGTAAACATTATATGGAATATCTGGTAAAGTGGAAGAATAGACTGATTGAAGATAGTTCATGGATTTCACAGTCTAAGTTGGATGCAGCTCAGATCATACCTAAATGATTTAGAGAATCATTTCTAAATAACCCCAGGTGTCTGATGCAGGAGCATCTTGGGTCCTTGGCAATCCTGTGTCACCAAAAATATTTTGAAGATTGTCTGTGTTTCTCGGTTCCTTCTTTGACTAAGTTGGCTCAGTAGTTGGTCAATTCCCTTTGGTTACCAATTTTGGTCAGTTATCTCCTCGGCAGTCAATTTTTTCACTGGCACTTGGTGATACTTGTCTGTTGCTCGGTCATCCTTTCTTATTGAGTAGTTTATTTTGAGTTTCTATTGAGGCCGACTTGTGCTTTGATTATGGGTCATAGATTTAATGCTGGTATCCATTATTGGGAAGCATGTGGTCCTAGATTTGACTGTTCCTTCCATTGATTGTGGATCTGAATGCTGACTCAGTTCGGTAGCCTCTTGTATAAGTATAGTTGTTTGGTTAGAGTTTAGCAAGGAAGTTTTGATAGAAGATAGAAGATAGTAGAATTAAGATCATTGGTAGATCCTCACATGTTTGAGGACTTCTATAATTCATTGTAATATCTGGCCAAAAATAGGAAAGCCTTAAAACCTAGCATGTATGAATCGATTTGAATGATAATATATCAATGATCTTGCTTTCTCTCTCTCAATGTGTTGTTGTTTTTTCCACGTGTTGTTGAGAAAGGTGGATCAAGTAGGGTGTGCCATATTGTTTTGGCCCCTTATGTCCCTCCTCTTGCACCATTTCCATAGTGAATCAAATTTTCCATGTGCAACTTTGGGTTCTCTTCTATCCCACAACAACACCTTGTCTCCCTTAATAAATTTTTTGGGCCTTTCCTTCTTGTCAAAAATTACCTTAACCTTTGCTTGGTTCTTGATATGCAGTGATTATATCAACCATCTCACTCCTTTTTTCTTATAGTTTAATCAAATACATGATCCTTTTCTCTATAGAGATTTGAAAAAAATGATCTTCTGCAATAACATATAATTTGGAAGCCTCCAGTTCAAGTGGCAATAATATTTGTGCACCTATTTTATACACTAGCTTGAATGGTGTCATACAAATTGCCTTCTTTGGTGTAGTCCTATTAGACCACAAAGATTCATAATTTTTTTGTGACATTTCTTTGCATTTACACTAACCAATTTCTTCATAATGTAGATCAATTTCTTATTACTAAATTCCTCTTGACCATTCCCTTGGGGATAATGATATGAAGAATGAGAAAATGATATGCTATGATTTCAGAGGAGTAGTGATTCTCAACTTGGATTCAACTTGACTCACTCTTAAGGCCTCTTCAATAGACCTATTTATGGACTTCTCTAATCCTAATCTCAAGAGAAAGTCACTAATATCTCTACCCTTCTAACCAAGCTCCACCCTATCAACAAGGTACTTCAATCCTCCCTAATTTCCACATAGTGTTTTCTACCAACCTATGCCAACATGCTCACCATGGATTGTAGGGTTGAGTTTCAATCACTTTAGGTCATATAAAAACTAACTTGAAGGTTTGGAATCCTTCTCCAACCTCCTTCCCATTGAGTTTAGGTAAAATTTAGGAATTAGGCCTAGTTGCCCCTTGTAGCCATGTCCAGGTAAAAAATATGGATTTCCTCACAATTTTGGTTAAGGACCCCCAAAACTAGGTTAGGATCCAAATACCCTTTTCAAAAACACAAAATATTTTCAAGGTTAGGTTTCTCTTAAGTTTTACGTACAGTTCCTTCACACCTTTAGGGACTCAGTCCTTAATAATAGGGCTAATTGCTCTTTACATTGTTCTTGTCTTCATGGATAGATGAAAACTTGTCACCAAGTGCCACCACTTCTTGGAGTGTTGTATCTTTATTGATTAAACATTATTCAAATCTTGGATTACTTCCACTGATCCAACCCTACAACTTCTTGGTCTTTGTTAGTCTTTTTCCCTAGTCAGGCTATGGCCAAGCTCGCCAAGGGAGGGAGCTCAAAATTCATTCCTATCACTTCTACTCCTTAAACAAAAAATGAAATCTATGTACAATGACCCCTCTAGTATTCCATCTAGGCCCATTTAGTTTTCTATAGATTTAAGAAGCTCGAGAGGCCATTTTTCTCTGTACAGTCCAGACTGGACCAACGAACTTCAACCTTAAAGAAAATTAAAAAGAAGATGAAAAATATAAAATTATTTAAAAAATATCAATACACAGAGTTATGAGACTAACTTGAAAAGATAATTACATTGGAAATCCAATCAAACTATTCTATGAACAATTCTATTCAATCCAAAATGTCTTAGAACAGTCACAGTCATTGTCTGCCACTTCACAGTCTATATAAAAATAGTATAAAACTCATCCAACCTTGGGATTTTTTCCATGGAGGTGATTAAATAGTCTTCTCCTCTTCAAAACAACCTATCCAACTAACCCATTTCATCATTTAGGTCAAAAGCCTTCTTTTGGACAAAGTTGTCGAGCAACTTTTCAAAATTTGCAAAGTTGCAAACTTGCTATTAGAAACTTTTTCATATCTCCTAACCAAATTAACTTTTTATTTTTTCCACCATGGACAACTCACCTAAACCCTAGCTTGACTTTTAGAGACTCAAAACACTTCAAAATGGACCTCCGAAGGATCTAGAGGGTTCATTCCACATTTTGACTCATTTTGTCCTCTAGGACATTACAAGGAGTGGATTAAACAAAAGGCCTCCAAATATTAACCTAACAACCCTAACCAATTCAAAATCTTCCTAATATTTATTAATCAACTTTAAAAACTAGGAAATAACACAACCAAATAAGGAAGCACTTTTCACCTAAGGTTCTCCTACACCATTCTTCCCTAACAAAAAGAAGTTATGCTTCATTTGATGGAATCAAGTTGGGATCTATGCCTAACTTGTGAAAATTTGTATCTAGGACCCAATTTTATTTTGAATCCTCCTTAACATGAAATTTAATTAAATGTTCCATGTATACCTTGGTTCTTGTCTTCTTAGAAACCCTTGACTCCAAAATCTTCTCTTCTTGGAGCTTCGGTGTGACTGGTAACTTTAGTGCTTTGATCTCTTTTGCATTCTCTATTTGGTTTTGATCTCCTTCAAGATCTGGTCCTTTATATGACACCAAATCTACAACATTGAAGATTGGTGAAAGTCCCATGTTTGTTGGTAGTTCAAATTTATAGGAATTTGGTCCATACTTATCTAGAATAGTACAAGGACCTAGTCTCCTCATTTGAAGCTTATGTGGAACACCTTTTTGTAACCTTTCCTTATTCAGGTGAACCATAACCATATCTCCTACCTAGAATTGAGCTTCTCTCTTGCTTGCATCTACCTTTTTCTTGGTATGAGTAGCACTCTCCATTAGGGCCTTCTTCACTATGTCATGGACTTCTTTCATAGAATGGCAAAAATCCTCAGCATAACCACTCTTCTCTGCATTAATGCCAAGGTCTATGAGTTCACGTATACCCCTAGGATGTATTCCATAGATTATTTCATAGGGTCTCTTTCCTATTTACCTATTGATTGTGTCATTATAAGAAAACTCTTATTGAGAAAGTAATTGATCCCATGGTTATCCATATTTCTTGGTGAGACACCTTAAGAGGTTTCCTAAGCTCCTTGACTACCTCAGTCTATCCTTCCATTTGTGGATGATATGAAGAACTGAAGGAAAGATTTATGCCAAGTTTGTGCCATAGGGTCTTCTAAAAATGACTCATAAACTTAGAGTCTCTATCTAATACAATTCTTATAGGTAAACCATGTATTCTCACTTCCTCTATAAAGAAGATATTTTCTATGTAGGATGCATCATGGGTAGTTTTGCATGGCACAAACTGATCCATCTTACTAAACATGTCCACTATTGTAATACCCCAAAAATGGGCTATATGTTCATTAACCTCCTATATCATCAAATCGATCAAAATTGATTCAAAAGTCCTAACCAAAGGCACATCTGCACATCTAAACATCGAAACCTAATTGATTATCTTAATTTTGTATCCAAGGAATATTCCTTGAATGTTCCTATTTATCATAATTATCTTTAAATTAATGATTATTTGGTGATAAATTTTATTTATCCTAAAATTTGATTTATTGAATATTCTGAATATTTAATTAATCATTTTTAATTCTACCACTTAATTATTTAATTTAATTTAATTCTATTTATTCCTAAATTGTATTATTTAATTTTGACAATAAATCAAAAATCTTATGACTAATTGATTAAATTCTTATTTAATTAATTAATGTCAGTTGTCAATATTTAATAATATAGTTTTGAATAAAAGTTTGATTTAATAATTGATTAACCCATGCATCAGTTATTCTTAAATTTAAAATCAGTTAAGTTGAGAATAAATCATTTTATTTTTAAATTAATTCATAATTATCCATGCACATTCAAGGAGCAGTTAAACTTTAAATCAAAAAATCAATTCAAGTTGTTATCTTTTGGAAACTCAACATTTATTTTGAGTTGAAAATTGAACTAAACTTTTGATTTGAGTTAAAAAGTTGTTCTTGCATGATTTTGCATGATTTTGTGAGTTGATCTATTTCTAATTTCTTGTTAACTCAAAAATCAACCTAAGTTTATCAAGAGTGATTTATGGCTTTTCTTATGCATCCTCAAGCCCTAGATTTCTATAAAATCAAGGCTCAGCTCTTCACAATTAACAACCCCTCGAATTTGAACAATTACTCCGGCAAATTTGCGATTGAAGGATTAAGCACTTGTGATAGGCGATTTGTGAGATCTTTCATTATTGGTCATAGATTTGCATAGTTATCATATCATAACATTGATTCATTCATATCATTCTTAGATTAAATCTGCATATCATTTTGATTCATTCTAGATTAGATTCATACAGTTTTTCATCCTAATTTTATACAAAAAAAAAAGAAAAAAAGAGATTAATCTACATTCATACCATTTCTCATTCTTTTGAATTCAAATCCTTCCTTTTAGTGTTGCATTGTCACTGATCTTGATTTCAATCTAAGAACATCATACTTGCACCTACTAGAAGGCAGTAAATTGCTTGGTTAGCTTAGTTTCAATTACTTGCAGATTTTGATTTTTCTAACCTCTAATGTTTTACTGAAGTGTTGTGTCCGCAGCTGGGTACAAATTTCACACACACATTTATGTCACCCACTGTGAGGCCTTGAAATGGGTTTCCATTTCTTTTATATCAATTTTTATCTATTTTCTATCATTTTCTAATCAATTCTATGATTTTATTCTATGTCCGTACAATTTTTGTATGAGTTTTGTTAGAAACTAGTGCCAAGACCCTCTGAGTGTTGTATGACATTCAACATTTTTGAGGCTTGTAGCAGCAACTACAGATTATGATTTGGAGACTTCTTTATCATGCAGGCAGATACCCACTGTCGTACGAGTTTCCAGAAAGTCATGCCAAAGGTGACCCACTATTGTATGAGGTTTGGATTGTCATATGAGAGGTAACCCATTGTCGTACAAGTTTTGATACCAGGATTCAATTTTCATTTCATATTTTTAGGTATTTTGTCATATTTGATTTTTAGATTTGGACTAACGGCTAACCCTAACAATTGAGCTCTGCTATTTTTGATTGATATTTCTTGATTCTAATTGGGAAAGTGCAACAAAATTGCTAAAATAGGTAAAATCTACTAAGCGCATTATGAGGAATTCAGGTCTTCTTCTATAAATGATAACACTTTGATTTGGACATTTAAAATGAACTCTCTTGTGTCAAGCTTGTGTGACTTTTCTTGCTTTCATATCACAGACTTCATTTTTTGGGCTATAAAACAAACATAGATTTGCTTTCTGCATATCTATTACACATTGTAAATAGGCCCTATGAACACTATTTGTGGATGATCTTGAGAGAGTGGGCTTCTTTCTCTTATTCATGCATATGAAGCTCTTCTTGACGAAGGATCCCCTTGTAGGTAGGTAGGATACTAAGATTGTCTTGCATTCTACTAGGTTTTTGAGTCTTCAACTTTTGATTGATACATTCTCTCTCTAGAGAGATTGATAGAGAATAAGTTGTTGACATCACAGATCTTGGTGAGACAATTTTAGTCTTAGCATGTCAGATTAATTTGTCTGCTTTATTTTGGTGAAGTGAAGAGGCTAGGGGATTATGCTCTACTTCCTTTTTCGATAGTACTAGAAACCTAGATCCTTCAATCTGATCTAGTCCCACAGTGGTATCTTTTGTGAGTCACCTTTAGAGAGGGTTAACCTTAGTGGACATTCCCTTAATTGGGTCAACTATGGGGATAGAACCTCAAGTAATAATAGCCATTTTTGTTGTGGTAGCAATAGTCGCTATATAAATGTCCTTGTGGAGGAAATCTTCATAGGTGTGGTCTCTTGTTGGGCTGTTAGATCTCTCTAGCAGCTCCTAATTGATTAAATTCTCAAACTGTGTCAAAACCCCAGTGCTCCTAGATTGGAGTTTGCCCTCTTGAGATCACAAAAGTTGTAGAGTCAGACCATTACTACAAACCCTAGCAAGGCCAAATTTTTCATTTTCTAGGAATATGTGCATTATTGAAAAACTTTTTGGAACTTACACAAATAGCATTCCTAGGGATTAGCACATTAAGTCACTTGATTGTTCATGCCTAAGGTTTCTTTGTCCCCTATTCATTATTTTTAGACATGCTTGAAATCACTTGCATGTTATTTTGTGTGCTTGTTTACTTACTTGGTTATTGAAAATGAACGATCCCGAAACAAACTTCAGATTTGGAAAAAAAAACTTACAAACACACTGATTCTAAAAAATAGAAAAATTGCAAAATCTAATGCAAAATTCCTTCTTAGAGTCAAAAGTTATCCCACAAGATCAGAAAGTTGTACGAGTTTTGAGCATTTGTCGTATCAGAACCCCCAGATTGTCATATGAGAGCCTGTATATTATCATACGACTCTCATCAATTATCGTGCCAAAGCTTACCCACTGTCCTACGAGCCTGTAGAAAGCTATATGAGAATTTTTGCTAGAAACTTGTCCAGATTGCTAGAAATCCAATTTTTACAGCCTACTTCCAGATTCTGTCAAACAAATCCCTATGTCAAGAATAGAGCAGAAACTAGAAATAATTTGATCATTTTCCTAAAGTGGTCTCTTGAGTCTGATCTATCCTTCTGATCTATCGATTTGAGTCTTTTTCATCTTGTGTCAAAACCTTGTCAAAATTATCTTCAATTCAATCTTTGTCTAAAAATGGCTAAGTGTTGCAATCTCATGTCTACCATCTTTTGGGCATCTACCCATACTACTAGGGCACAATATCCTTCATTTACGTCCAATCTATCTTTAATCAATCCAATCTTTGCAAGGTTGCGTCATTTGATCTTCTTGAATCAGGTCATTCTTCAGTTGTCTCCATCCTTCTCTTTTGCTTCTCCCAAGGCTAATGGTGGAAACTAGAGCTTCATCATAGCAAAAACAAGGAGAAAAACCCAAAATCTCTTTAGAGACATCTTCTGTGATTGCTCAGACCATTCATCAATCCTTTGACACAACTAAATTTGTAGAAGACACTCTTGGAAATCTTTACTTAATAAGTGGTTACGTCACCCCTCCTGCATCAACCCACGCAGGTCATCAAGAAACTCCTCATCAATCAATCCCTAGTATTTCTCTCAACAACACTGTCTCAAGGAGGTGCAAGCCAAGGGTCCCAAGGACATCAATCCAAACATGGTGCGAATCAAGAACCCACACCTTCTTAAATTTTTTGATATCAAAATGATGATGAATTCAAGAAAATGATGAGGCATTTCTTGAAGGAAGAAAGAGAAACATACTTCCTAGAGTTAGCTCGTCAAGGTGATAAACTTCCTCCCAAATTTAATGTTGAAGATATCATTATGCATGAGGAAGAAACTCCAATCACAGCTATGATGAAATAGATGCATGTCATGCAAGTCAAACTTAACAAACTCAAAAAAGAGAAGGAACCTAAGGAATTCTCTATGGAGGCCCTATGCCCTTTTCCATTTGATAAAGACTTGTACATGCCGCCATTCCCTAAATGAGTGGAAATATCTAAATATGATAAGTATGATGGAAAATCTGATCCTCAAGATCATGTTAGATAATTTTGTACTCAATCTATGGAGTTCATGTATGAACCAACCTACCTAATGCATCTTTTCCCTCGATCTCTGGGAGGGTCAGCTATTCATTGGTTCTCAAAAATGCCTCCAACTATCAAAACTTTTGAGGAGTTAATCAAACTATTCTATCAACAATACTCCTACAACATCTAGCATCTGATCACCATGATCAACATCTACAATCTGAAACAAAACTCAAGATAACCATTCCTAACTTTTCTCAAAAGATGGAGGAAAAAGTTTTCTCTATATGCTAGACCTATTCCAAAAACTGAGAAGCTGGAAATTTTCATCAACAATCTTGTTCTAGAACTCAACTACCATTTGCAAATGCAAAATCATACATCCTTTGATAAAATGGTAGAAAATGCAATCAAATTGAGAAAGTACTTGTACAAAAATGAGACATATCACTCCAAAAGGACAAGTATGAATCTGGATCTAATTCTAAAGACAAAAGAAAAAATTGGAACAAGAATAAAGGCATCTTCACCGACGGTGTTGTTGATACTATCCATGCTCCATCTAAGGCACCTACTTTCAATCTCATTGTTGGCACCCAAGCCATTAAAGCTTTCAAAGCCAAAGAAAAATAATCTAACAAGAATCCATTTGACTATATACCTTGGGCTACAGATCCTGAATGTAAGTTTACTCATCTTGGAGAGTCCTTGGAATCTTCCATGAAAACTTTGTTGGCTAACAACATCATCACCTTGCTTGAGATAAAAGTCTTTGATCTTGAACCTAAACCGAAATGGTGGAGAGAGATTGATTTCTGTGACTTCCATCACAATAAAGGTCATAAGACTAATAACTGCATATGCTTGATACACATCATACAAGACAAAATTGATAATGGAGAAATTGTAATTGACAATCAAAAAAGTAATAATGATCATACAGCATTAACGGAGCCATTTCTAAAACATGGTCAAGGAGATTTATCTTCTCAACCTAATATGGGTGCTAAAGTAAATTATTCTTACTCTAGAAACAATGTTGTCATCAATATGGTTGAACCATGCCTATCTGAGCATTGCAATGTCATCACAATTGTAAGAAAAGATAGAGAAAATCAATCAGCAAATGCAATTACTCGATCACAAGCTTAGGCGCATCTGCAAGGACAAATCCCAGATTCATCAAATATCCCTAAGATGCCTTTCAATCTCTTGTCTTTTTCTAAAAAGAAGGCTGCCTCTAAATCATCAAATCCTAAAAACATGAGGCCAACATCATATATTATTGTCCAACAACTCTAGCATACCAATGCTAAAATCTCCATGTTTGAGTTGCTTCAGATATCTCCAGCTCATAGAGCCATTCTAGACAAAGCTCTGCTTGGATCCAATGTTCCTAACAACCTTGACTTAGACAAATTCCAGACTATGGTTGGTCATCTAACGTCTCCATAGTATATCTCCTTTTCAGAGGAAGATGACAACTCCTTGAGTCATCCGCATAACCAGCCCTTGCACATTGAAGTCTTGATCCAAAACCATTATGTCAAATGCATATTGATAGATGGAGGTGCTGATCTCAACATTTTTTATTACAACTTGATCACACAATTGGGATTATCTAAAGCTAACACTGATCCTAAAAAGAAGATAACTATCAAGGCATATGATGAACAAGAATGATCCTCCAAAGGAATAATTGTATTGCCTATCAGAATAGGTCCATTAAAAGTATCAAATTTCCACAATCCATTTCAAATGTCTTTGTTATTCCTTTTTTTGATCCTTTTTCATTACCTTTTTGTTTTATATTATTCCTTTTATGAGAAAAAGGAAATTTTTCCTTTTTAATCCTTCATTTGAAACTATTTTGTTCTATTATTTGGTCTATTTTTTGGTCTATTTTCCTTTTTAATTCCTTTTTTCATTGTTCTTTTGGTCTATTTTTATAATTTTTTGGTCTATATTCTTCTTCTTCTTTTTTTGACCTTTTTTGATCTTTTATTTCTATACTATTTAAGTGGTCTTTATATATATATATATATATATATATATATATATATATATATATATATATATATATATATATATATATATATATATATTATAGATATATATATATATTATAGGTCCATACACTTAAATATTATTATTAAATATAAACCTAGATGTCTATATTTAATAATACTCATTTATTTGTATAGATATTTATTCTCTTTGTTATATTTTGGTTCCTTGCTCTTTAGCTTTATTAATAATAGACCTATGTGTCTATACCTAATAATACTCTTTTACTTGTTTGGTTTTTTACATTAGTGTTTCACTCTTTCTATATATATATATATATATATATATATATATATATATATTCTATTTTTCCTTTTACTCTTTTGTCTTTGTTTTATCTTCCTCTTTCATATAGGTGTGGTCTTCCTCATTTTTCATTTTTGCTAATTTTTTATTTTTTGTCTTTATATTTTACCTTATTATATAGGTGTTGGTATATATATATATATATATATATATATATATATATATATATGTTTGTGTTTCTTCTTTTTTCTTTAGTCCTTTTAAGCTTTTTATAGTGGTTCTTTCTTGCTTTTTCTGTATTTATAGAGTCATTTAAGGCTGTTTTTAATTTCCTTTATATATTCATATCCTTTTTCAATCCTTTTTTCTTTTTGTATGTGTGTGCTTTTATTTTTTTATTTTTCATCTTGGGATTTCTTATTTATTTATTTAGTTTTGTATTTTCTTCTTTTTTTCCCTTTCTACATAGGTTCCTAGGCCACTCCCTCTCCTTTTATATCTTGAGACTAGCTTGGTCTGCAGCTTTATCTCTACATTCTTGCACTTTCTCATCCTGATGATGGATCACAGAGTGTGATCCGAAACATTGATGCTTAAAAAATATACACAATCTAATCCAGAAGCACACAGAGACATTTGAAATGGATTGTGGAAATCTGATACTTTTAATCGATACCCTTCATGAGAGGGAGCTATGTTTCAAATCTAAGCAATTTGAGATGTTAAGGATCAAGCTTATTAAAAAAGTTGCAGACCTAGCCTTTCTCAAGCATTGCAGAGACTCAGAATTGATCCCATGTTTCGTAAAAGTCACACACTATCTTTGGAGCGTGCATACTAAGCACATTTTCTTCTGTGCGGGTCTCTCTCTTCTCCGTTCTGTCATTCAGTCGACCAAGAAGATGATTGACCATATCAAGGCCATATTATTACCCCTTCACCTAGAGCTGGCCTCTTCCCTGCGTCCCGACCTCTGGATCCATTTGGACACTTCTTCCTATGCCAGAGCTTTGGGTTGGCAGGAGATGTGTATCAGAAGGCAAAAGAAGAAGTTTGTTTCTCTATTGCAGAAGTCACGTGGATGGTTGTTGTCATCCCCCTCTCCCCATCCTTTTTCGGGGCCCCCTCATCTTGCTCTTCCACCATTTTCTTCTGCTGTGCCACCTCCTCATTCCTCCCTATCCTTTCTCACGTCTCACCTTAGAGTTCTTTAGCCTGATCTTTCTAGAGCGACTGGTAATTCTCTTGTTTGGCCCCCTCCTTTGCCAGCATCCTGTGCTGTATCAACACCCGATGCTAGCCACTTGGCTCTCCCACATGTCACCCTACATGAAGGTCCAGCAGGGGGTCTGTGGCACTCTCCTAGCAATTCTGTTGCAAAGGAGTGCTCTCCAAGCAATTTGGTTATGATGGAGCGCTCTCCATGTAGTTCAATGCATAAGGAGAACTCATGTTTAGAGTTGTGCCATCAGACGACTGTGCTATCTTCATCACCGTTGATGGGGTCGCTTCACTCTCTTCTGAACTAGGATCAAATTGGTTCCAGTACGTAGACAGCTGACTCCCAATGTTCCTCTCCTTGCAATGGATCCTTGCAAGATTGTTTAGGTACGTTCCCCTATCCCAATTCTTCTCCTGACGTGATTTGCAAATCTCACAGTTATTTTACTAAGGTTGAATCCCTGGCGTGCATCTCTCCTCAAGCCCCTCCTTTGGCAGGTAGATGTC